>VZTJ01001955.1:368687-388380 GCA_013397795.1 Orthonyx spaldingii
CGCAGCGCCGCCGCGCTCCCGCCACGTGGCCCCGGCTCTCTGCCACGCGGCCCCCGCCCGAAGGCGGGGCAGGGGGGAGCAGAGCTGCCTGCGCCCCTTCATGCCTTAAATATACTGCTTGCGGGTCATTCGCAGAGGCGGCACCTTTTCCTCATTGGTCCCTGGGAGCACGTCCCCTCCCCGAAACCCGAGACGGCCCGCCCCGTCAAGCGCGGCCCACAGAACAGCCGCCCCTCGGGGCTCCTCCCCTTTGCTCCCTGCCCGCCAAAAGAGGGAACAAAGAAACCAACGTGGCCATCCCACGACACTCTAAGAGCAGCGCCTGGCAGGGCTCCCCTCAGGATCTGATGCCTTTGGGGTAAGAGACAGAGGCCAGTCATTCTCCACGGGCTGCGTGGCTGAGAAGGTAAGAGGTGGTGGGACTGATACCCCTTACAGATGGATGCAATTCACAAATATCTCCAGGGAAGTTTGAACTAATTTTTTTTCCCTGGATTTCACTGTATCCCTTTTTTAAAGCTTTTTTGGGCTGCGATATGTTACAATGTGCCCCCCCTGTGCTGTGAGACCATGTGCTTAATGCTGGTTCTTGCTTTCCTGGAGAGCCCCCAGTAGTGTCACTTATGGACAGAGAGGTGAAGATGGAAAAAAATCTCTGTCCTGAGGCCCTTTACATCCTTTTTTTCAAGCAGTGTTGCTGCTCAAATCCCATTCTGTCTTTGCAGACCCATCCTATTTATTATTTAATTTTGATTAGTTTTGTTCCTGTAATGAGCAGAAAACTCCTCAGAAGAGAGAATTGCAAAATTGCCATAGAGGTACTCAGCTATAATCTAAGTTCATTTATTAATCCTTGCACACTGTTGCTTAGTAAATTAAGTTAAACTAATAAACTCAGTCTTTAGTATATGGAGCTTGAACTTTGTACCTTTATTTTTATTTTATTTGAATGAAACTTTTACTACTTACTTTTGGATAAAATGGTGCCGACGTAATCATCATCACAGGAAAACAGTGAGGAAGAAGAACAGTATATACATATATATGAAAAATAGGTGTTGCTAAAATTCAAAGAGACAGTTGACACTTTGGATGTGGCAATATATATTGGGAAACTCTTCTGATTTGGATATATTTTGAAGAGTTTTAGAAAATATATCTTGATCTAACTTTTTAGCCTTTGAAACTTTACTACATGACCCCATTTGCAAATATTCATAATCCTGTACAAGCGATACATAATGAGGTTCTTAAAAGCCCTTGAACATTGATTAAAGTACTTTAGAATCCAAAGAATCATACTCCTATTCATGCATAGTAAAACAAGGGCCTTTACATGAAAACTGGTTACCTGCAAAGTCTTACAGGCTTTTTACTTTTTATTTCTCTCTGCCGTAAGGCTGGTGTTTGATTTGTCCTGCAGCCAAATTTCTCATTTAGATTACCAGGGAAATTGGGATTACACTTTCAATGCCTTATTCAAAATGCACATGGATTAGAAAAGGAATGGATAAATAGATGACTGGGAAACAAGCAGATGCAGGTGTTTGTACTGTTCTTTGTCCTTTTTTTAGCTAGAATGACCTGCCTCATAGATAGCATTTAATCATATATTTTTTCAGCATGAAATAGGAAATACCGAATTATTTCTAATGCCGTGTTTTGATAACATTTGAATTTTAATGGTATGCATCAAAGTAATGAAAATACATAGGTTAAGGCTGATTAAATGTGCAATTATGTAGTTACTGAGCAACATATGCAATACAGTGTATCACTATAAAGTATTAGTTGTAGCAATTGTAATAGCAACTCTTTTGTTGTTTGGTTTGTCTTGTAATAATGCTTTAATACTTTCTCAATATTTATCCTAATTAACATAATTTTTAATCCTCTGCTTTTGGGGACTGAAATAATTGTAGTCTTGTTGGACAAATTACTTGGTCTTTCTAGTAGTAGTCTCTTGGCACTTCCTTGAAAAGCCTAAGGGAACTTCCAGCTGTAAGCTGCACGATGTAGTCTTTTTATGATGGAGGAATATGTTCTCAGTATCTGCATGGCTCATCTTGGTAGTAACTGAAGGCTGCAAAGTCATACAGAGGGTCTTTAGATAGAGATGCAAAGTAGTTTGATAGTGTAAGTCCAATATCTCTTGAATAGGTGTCCATATCACAGAAAAACCTGTCACGATTGGCTCTAATTGCCAACCTTCCTGGCAGATTCTGAAATACGGCCCAAAGAGTGATTGGATAAAGATGAACTCTTGCATTCCCCCACATTCAGAGGTAGCTTGTTTCTTGTCAAGATTGACAGCTCTTAGTGGGGTGGGGCATGAACCTTAGAAGGTCTTTTCCTTTGGTCTTTTTTCTTCATCCTTTCTGTGGATTTTGGCTTTTAGTGTTTCAGAGTAATACTAATACTTCTGAGAGAAACAAAGATCACTTCAAGACTTAATAAAAAGAAATCAAGTCGATACTGTTCTTGAAATTTCATACAGGAAAAAGGTTAACAGAAGCGATGGGGTATTTTTCTTGTCAGTCATATCTGGAAAGTTGCTATTTTGACTTCTTCTAGGAGGGAGGAATGCCATAATGTTTCTCAGTATGGAAGATTAATTCAGGGAGTGAAGTGGTGATGAATCATCTCAATAGGGCAATGGAATATCCTTTGTAGGGAAACAATCAAGAGACTAGTCTGGTTTTTTTCCCCCTTAAGTCCCAGAATGCTAGTTAAAAACACATATTTTGGATTATTTTTAGAAGATTTTTCTCTGCTTAATTTTTTTTTTGCCTATATATATTAATTCAGACAGCTTCAGACTGTTGTAGTCCAAACCAGTATTTTAATAAGCAGCTGGCTTTGGTTATCATGTTGACATTCATCATGATAAGATTTGGATAGAAGTTTCTATGAGCAATTCCTTACTTTTTCACTTAGAACTTCTGGCGCTCACACTGAAAATTAATTTAAAACTAATTAAGAAGATGAAAATGCTTAGGATCATTTATACCTTTAATTAAATTAAAAGACTTGAGGGAAGGTTTGCGGTCATTTTTGACCACTCACGCTTTTCAGTTGAAAATTAATGGGACAATAAGTTCCCAGAGTCATCTGTGAGTAGTCCCATGAGTCACATTACTGCTACTTTTTCCAAAAACTTCAGTGAATGTGGGCTGGGATAATCTGACAGAGAAGTTTTACATTTGACTGCAGCTTCTGAGAAATACCTTCTTCAAACACCAAGGATTGTTGGAAACATCCCAATACGTTGGGAAGCTTTTACAGTGAGTTCCATACTAAAGCCCAAGGAACTTTTATCTTGGTGGATTTCAGTTTGTAGACCTGTGTGGATACACGTGGTTTAATATGCTCTCCCAAAGTGAAATGTATAGTCAAAAATATAAACATTACGTTTTTCTTGGGAGCGTGGCACAGAGGCTTATGTGGAGTGCATATTGTGACATTGCTGATTTTTGATGTCCAATCCATTCCAAAGCTCCCAAAAGGACACGGAAATAAGTAAGGACCAATTCCACGGTCATCTCCAGAATCCAGGGAGACTTTTTTTGTAGTGTTGTGAAAAGTCACCTGGATTGTCTGACCTAAAAGTAGTTTCTGAGTTGGTTTACATTAATAACTTTACATTACGGAAACACTACAGGTCTGAGTTGTGTGTTACATGAATGAGACAAACTCTGCTGCTCTGCACTTTTATGTCATCCAAACTGTATTGAAAATGCTTCCTGCTAAGAAGTACCACTAGGCTGAAAATCAAATATATTTAGTACTTACATATGGTGTGTTCACTGAGGACGCTTCTGCAAGGTGTTCAAGCTCTTGCAGCTTGACAAAGGACAAAGAAAGGGGATAGAAAGAAAATTAAACAGCTGATTCTGCACTACTTGGTACAAATGTGAACTGTTGAAGTATGAACCAGTTTGGGAGAATGCTATAAGTAAATAAAGTAAGACAGGAGAATATAAATAAAAACACTGGGCAGATTGTTCCTGCTCTTGGTGAAGCTGTGTAGAGTACACATGAAAGGAAATATCTGCAGTAAGTAAAACTTCTATGTAAAAACATCTAAGGCTAAATCTTTACCAAAGGCAGTTGAACTGAGCTGACATTTCACAAGCAATCTCATCTTCCACAAGATGGAGCTGTGTGATTTCTGCTTTTGGAAGCAATTCAGTCTATTAGTAAATGATTCTTTGATTCTGTACAAGGAGGAGAATCACAGTGATCTATCATTGCTTTCTTTCTCAGATGCTAAGGAACCACTGCAATTTAATTCTAGATGGTCGTGTGGGTGCTAAAAATATTGAATTTAACATGAAGGCCTCTGAATCTAGAAGAAAAGCTTTATTAAAAAGAAGAAAAAGAAAACCATTACCTTTCTTTGTGAAGATCACAGCAATTTGCCTAGTGTGTGAGGGCCTGTCAGCTTTTCTTTATTTACTCACTTTGATGATGACTGCAATGCAGATTTCTTTGGAATGGTTTCTTATAATTTATGCTCCGCAACATCTGAATGAGGGAGGGATATGACTGCCTAAATGATAATTCAAACAAGTATTTTGAGTAACACTGATGGACCTCCAGTTCTGGAGTGTTTATTAGGTCTGAGCAGATGTAAGTGAAGTACTTCATCAGCAGAATGCAATACTGTCTTTGGAAGCAATGACTAGAAAAGATCAAGGACTCATAGTAGTAGAAAAATAACAGAACACAAGGTCCTGGTGTGATGCCTTTGCATACAAAGGTAATGTAATCCTTTTCCTGAATGAGCAGGGAAACTAAAGAGGAGTGAGGACTGGGGGGAGCTTGTTTTTCCTTGCTGTGTGGCATTGGTGACACTGGCTGAGGAGACAGGAAAGAAACGCAGCAGAACCTTCAGAGCCAGGGGCTGCTATCAGCAGAACCAGCATCTCTGGGAATCTCTCAGGTGTGAACCCAGGATCATCCAGACAAAGGCCTGGAAAAGTACAAGAGTTTTTTCCCAATGTATCAAGAATTCTAAAAGTTTCAGGTTACTCACGTGTTATCCCAGGATGTGTCCCCAACAACCCCAGTGCCAACTGGGCAATTGGGCTCCTGTGGACTCAGCCAGAACAGTCTGTGACTGCCTGTGGCCTCCTGGAGCAAGTGCTGGCACTCCGGGGTGCTCCTTGAACTGGCACTGGAGAATGCAAACAGCAACTGTGTGCAGCATTGTTCAATCACAGGAAGCATCACAGTGATGGTTTCCAACCTGTTCCTGGGTTTTATTGCTTTGGATTGTAGTGGGTTCATGATTATAAACACTTTGCAAACTTTAACAAATTCGTCTGATTACAGTGGATATGGTGAAGCTTGGTTTCAAATGAGGGTATATCCAATCAAGTTACAGCTCCCTTCTTCATTCACTTTTCATTGCTAAAACCTCCAAAATATGCTGCCAACCACTCCTCTGTTTCCCAGCCTGTGGTTGGCAGAGAAACGGGAGACCTGCAATTGCTTCCAAATTCCACGCAAGGGGATTGTGTGGCTGATACATACACAATCATCGACTGGTGGGTATGTCAAGCATAATAGATAATTGCTGAGCTTACACAGCAATATTTTCCTCACTGGGAAGACTCATGTCAGTCTTTATCTCCTACTCGACTGTCAGTTCTCATGGAAACTTGTTGGAACTTCATCTCTTTTAGACCGGGTCCTCTTGTCAAATTTGATCAAAATTAGCCAATTCATTCAAAAGTTGTGAGGGAGGGGATGAGAACTGACAGGCTGGCAGTGCATCTGTGTAATTTATTTCCTTGCAAAACTGGCATGGAAAGCAAAATTTTGTAATTTTCAAAATAGGCAGTTGGAATTCAGTAACCTGCATTTAACTGAACTTACAGAAATTCACGACTAAGTCGATGTGCACAACTTAGTGTTTGAGTCACAACTCAAATGATGAGAACCCTCATCGTTTTGGGTTTGTGTGCATATGGATATATGTAAACTGATATATGAACCACATTCACTCCTGGAGTACCTGAGGGTAAAAACTAGATCATCTAGCAGTTTTTCAGTTTGTTTACCTAACTCAAGCTGATTTTGGAAAAAACCAAACCCAAACCCACCCCTTGTTCCAGCAGGGTTGATTTTCTACTCTTTTAACCTGTGGCAAACATTTTACCAAAAGAGAAAAGCTGAAGTAAATAACTGATAGCAGATAATAACTATGTTTTCACATAATCTGAAGATCTAAAATGCTCTCTGTTACAGTGAACAGACCTAATTTTGAAAATAGAACTAAAGGAAAATATTGCTTCTCTGAATATTACATGAACAAGGGGGATCATACAGTTACTGAGTTTGCAGTCTATGGATAAAAACTCTGTTACAGAGTTAGGCATTAAACAACGTAGTAGAATTGTCTCCAATTATACATTTCTGAAAGCAGGTAAAGTGAGTGATTTATTTTTTAAAGAATATAAAATATTTTAGGTAGTAATAAAACATATGTACCAAATCCATGCATTTTTATTTTGTATTAAATAAAATCAGCCGCAGAGGTAATTTGATTTACCTACTTTACTTTTTTACATGTTTATCTTAAGCCTTTTGAGGTGTGGAAGTCTTTAGTTTGTAAAAACAACCTTGCATTTGAAGAAGTCAAAAGAAACAATCCTGTGATCCTGTCACAGAAAAACTGATTTTGGCTGGGCACAGTTGTCCATCTAGACATAGATTCTGGCTTCAACAGTATCTGTTGAGAACGATGATCACGTATATTCTGTCATTAAATTATATATATGAAGGGATGGAAACTCTTTAATATGATTCTTCTTTCTTTCTGAGGGTAGAAAACATAGGAACCTGCTTGTTTCAGACCTACTTGAAAGATTTTCAGAAATGAATAATTCACATCAATAATGTGAGTTGAATTGCATCCCATGAGGGAAAACATGAAAAGAAAAAGGCAGGCATTACTAGTCAGGCTTTACTTTTGTGCCACCAATAAACAAGGCTTTAAATGAAACACAAAAGCAGTGAAGTGTGTGAAATTCATAATTTGAAAAGGAGGTATGTAATAACAGGGAGAGCTTCTGAAGTAACTTAAGAACCAAATGAAGGTGCTTTATTTGCAGGTAAGTACAGTGCAACCTACACACTTCAATCAAGCCAACAGTAGGCTTTAGTAAGAGATAATAAAGTGTGAAAGGTGGTTTTGTGAGGAGGATGGAAAGGTGCTTGTACTTACTGCTTGTGTTTATACGTGCAGTAAACACACCAGAATAGACCCGCTGTGCCTCCTTGCACCGTGGCACCCAAACAGACTGTCATCCATGGGCTCACTTGCAGCTGCAACTTGCATTTTGGATAGGGGAATGTCAAGGTTCATGGGTAGGAAACATCAACTATGGTAATCCACCTAAATAAATATTCATGTAGGTGCTTTGCAGGTATCTCAGCAGTTATCAGCCTGGTTAATTAAAAGTACACAAAGGGCTTAAAAATGGTATATTGGAATGTAATGGTTTATCTAAGTAGAATGAAGAAGTTTGCTTATTCACTTGTAAATGAAAGTTTATTTTGGGTCCCAAAACTTTGAGATCTGATGATATGTTATTATGTGGACTTATATTTCAGTCTCCCTGGCCCATTTCAACCTGTTCACATGTAGATTGTTCCTGAAATTCTGTAGAAATGAACAGAAGCAAAGAGCTCCTAGTCTGAATGTAGCTAATCTGTGATAACTCCCTATCCAAGACAAGATGAAATGTATTCCTAATTAATTTAAGGCAAGCCTGATGTGTTGTTGAGCAACTTTTTTTTCTGGAGTCAGGCTCCACCTGCAATGAAAACATAACTGAGCAGTGCCTACTGTGCTCCTTGTAGGCTCCCCAGGGATGTGTGTTGTCACCGAGTAACACACCCTTCCTTTGAAGAGAGAAATGTCTCCAACTCTTTTACTCCAAAAGCAGCATTAGAGTAAATGTTGTGACAGAAAAGGAGAGTCAGTGATTTTCTAAGTCTTCTTCCAGGACTTTTAGGGAGCTTTTGCCTGAAGTCTGGTTATTTTATTCCTATTTTGTTTTGTTGTTTGGTTTGGTTTTGGATTTTTTTTTTTTTTTTGAGAAGCAATGTACTTGATTTACAACATCCTGCCCAGTGGGCATTGAGGTTGGATAACTATTCTTAACACTAGCTGTAATGAAAATGTCTGGGTTGGGGTAAATACTAAAGGAAGAAAGAAGCATTGAGCAAAAATAAAGTGACACATTTTTGATTGTTACATGTATTCTAGAACCTGTAATTTTTCTATTGTCCTTCAGAGGGAGCAGTATTTTCTCAGGTCTAATTTTTTACTTCTATTCCCATAGGAATGGTGGAATTTGCAGCCCAATGGATGAAATAACTTCTTAGGGTCTCTCCTCCCTATTTTTTCTTTTACATTTGCCACTGTGAACTCTGAATGCTGCGTTCCTTTTCTGCCAGCTGAGACTTGGAGGACAGCTCTGTCCTGCAACCTGTTCCTCTGGTTTTAGAATTTACTCTTCTTTCACACTTTATAGGAACTCTTTAGAATCCACGTAGTGTACAAAACCTGTCATCTTCCCCAAAGCCCAGCTGTAAAATATACATTACTGTACAGTGGATACTTGATCAGCTTTGTAGCTGAGCCCTTGGTGTGCCCCAAAAGGGTCTGGAAGTACAACGAAGCCGTAATGAAATGTGTCAGCTTGGAATGGAGTGTCCCGGCTGAGGAGCAGGGCTCTGTCTCTGGGAATCAGCGTGGTGCTCTGTTAATATTGCAGGCTCATGAATGTTTTAGTTTGAGTAAATGCAAAAATCCTTCAAACTCTGTCCTTTCTAGATTTGGTTGGCAGAGAATCTGCTGCAGGGTTAGCTGGCTTTCTGCTATGATTCATAGATGTGCTTTCTCATCTCTTATACAGAGAATGTTGCTACGTTCTCCTTTCTTTGAAATGAAATGCCTGTTTTTAGAGCTGAGATATTTTGAAAAGTATAATTAAATGTCACCAAAAGAATATATGGCTTTTTTTGAGGGGTGATCCCTGCTCAGCTGCACCTGTTTGCCTGTTCACTCAACATGATTTAATTGGAGCTTTATCTTCTCTGCTTCCTTTCTGTGTTTTATCCTCCTCTTCGTCGAAAGGCAAAAGCTCAGCCCCAGAGATCCAGCTGAAGAATCTCCTCACATATAGACAAATGATGGCCATGAGGGATAGAACAGGAGGGAGAATATGAGGAGAAAAGGACGATAAGAACTACTTTACTCATATAATGTGTTTACCAAACAAGAGATAGAGGTCTAGAAAAATGTAGAGAAAAAAAACCCAAACATGCAGAGGCTGTTTCCTGCAGACCTCCTGCAGACATTTCAACTGTATATTTCCATAAAATCTCTTCTGACTTTTTAGGGGTGCCCTCAGTGTTTGAACGATGGCATTGGCACAGGAAACACCTGACGAGATATTTCTGACAAAACCCCATTATTTCAATCCAGAAATAGAAAATAGCACATGCACAAAATTCTGGTACTTCTAGGTATATTTTGATACGAACTTATCAGAGATCAGTATTTTAAATAATAAATACATTAAAAGACTCCTGACAGACTCTTTGTAAGGTTAATTACAGTTAAAGGGAAAAGAATCACATACAGATTTTAGTATTGAGCACTCGGCTTGTAAGAAGTGAAAATGAAGTTAATCATAATACGGATCTCTGTGTCTTTTCTGCATGAAAGGGTTTTCTTTTTCTGACATCAGTGTGATGAGTTCATGTGGACAGTTGTTTTGGAGATGCCTCACGTGTGAAGGAAATATAAGTCTGTAAAAATAAAGGAAACCAAGGGAACTATTTAGGGACTGGCTAAAAAAAAGGTGCTTTTGGAGCTGAATGTATTTTTGTATGTTTTCAGCTGCTGTAAGGAAAAAGGTGCCATCCATATTTATGCTTCATTAAATAAGCATAAGGAGACCTGAAAAATAAAACAGAAAACTGAAACTTTCTTTCTTGACAGCATGAAGGGACCTGTCAGTGAAAGATGCACTATTTAAATTGTGCCACCGGAAAATGGGGATCAGGAACAAAGCAGATGACTAGAGCCTGTTTCACAGATTCCAGAAGAAAGAAATCTCAATTATTCTAAGCCAATAAACATGAAACTGTTTCCTATATGGTTCTAAATTCTGACATGAAGAATTAAAACCGCCAGCTACTAGATTGGTTTGATATTCCCAGTATTTCAGAAAATGGAATAATTGATTGTGTCTTTCTGAAGTTGGGAACTTTTCTTTTTTTTGCTTCTAGCTCTAAAAGTTCTGCTGTTCTCTACTTTATAAATACTGTTAGTAAAAATATTTGCAGCTATCCATAAGCATGGGCAATGTGTCTTGTTCCATCATATAACAAATAACATTCTGATTTTTTTCTGATTCAATCACTCACATTTTGCTGTGATTTTCAATTCCTTAAATATGATGAAAATTCACCAAGGAGATGCACAAGGTTTATGATTGTATAGGATAAAAATATTATTTCTATCTATTATCTATTTGTGCTAAAAAGAACATTTTCCTCATACATATAGAAAAACTGCATTGATGGTCACTATTAATGTTTTTTCCTGGTAAGAAATTAGGGAGTGGGAAAGAAGAAAATCAGAAACATTCATGAATCCTAAAGCTAAGTCTCTTTTGTGATATATTCTAACTTCTGCAACCTTTCTCTTGCAGTGCAAGGGTTCTGCTGCAAGTGACCACAAGTTAACTGGAGCTCTCAGACCTGGGCCCTGCAGTGATGGTAGGTGTGCTTGGGCAACAGCATCAGATTCTTGATATGTAGAGAATGGGAAAGAACAGCATTCAGATTGATTTGGCTATTTGTGTCTTTTAATTCTTGATAGTTCAGTCATCAAAGAATAATGTGGAAAACACTTTAACCAGCAACTGATAATGGAAACTCTTGAGCTCACTCAAACATCTCTTCTGTATTGAATTCCTGTTACCATTACACCAGGTCTCCTAAATTTTCTTCAGCTTCTTTGTCCTCAAATGTTGATCTGGCTGAGTTGGTTTTGGTTTAGCTCTTTTGTTTCAGCTGAGTGAATGTTAAGTTTTCTGCTTTCATATCCACATACCCCTTGGTTTTAAAAGTCCATCTCCTAAACGCTTTGCCTGGTTTTAGGTTCCTCTCTTTACAGGAGTGTGTGATCTGTCGTTTCTAAACTTACCCATTCCTTACTGTGATTTGTAACTTGGGTCTCTGCAGATGATCAGAACAGAAGCTGATGGAACAGGTAAACAAATAAACAGGATTTTCGACCCTTCTGCATTAGAATACAGTTTTGTATGAACACTGTACTGTAGAAGCTGCATTAAAAATGTTCAGAACAAAACAGGGATTTGCTGAGATACGCATGAATGTGTTTGTACTTTGGGATTAACCACAATGTGGTTTTGTTTGAAAATTCCTTTTGTCATTACTGTTCTCTTCTGGTAATGTTAGAATGGAAATCATTTGGAAATTCATAAAATGCTTATATTTGTAACAGGTTTGGGAAAAGTAATGCACAAACCCTGAAAGAAACCCCTTCAGCAACAGCCTCCACCCAACCAAACCTTGTGCTGTTGCAATGTGCTAATGTTTGGCTTATTAAATAGGAGGGAAAGCCAGGAGAATAATATATAAGGAAAAGTTTTCTCTATGATTTATTCAAATAGGCTACTGTCAAATACTCAATTTTATAATTGTTACAATGTAGGTACCAGTTTCTGTTGTTTTAGGCTGGAATGTTAATGAAGGAAACTAAAACTAAGCATTCTTCCACTCGTTTATGTAAGATGGCTCAAACCATTCTTTCTTCTAAAAGCCTCGAAGTGTTTTACCTATAGAGTTGCATCATTACCTATTTAGGGAATATTGCCGTGGGCATGTGTGGAAAAGGGTCCTCTAAGTAAATGACAGAAAGCATTCCTCAAAAATCACGGTACATGGCGTTTGTTCACCTTTTTCGTCTGTTTGGGCCTGTTCTTTCTGTCACATTTGCTAAGAGATGTCCCTCATGCAGACTGTCACCATCTTCATGTTATTCTGCTATTGGCAAAAAACAAGATTGAACATCACCAGTTGTTTTCTTTGCTGGTTGTGTTTGTTCTTAGTGTATACATTCTAAGACATGTCTATGTGGGTGCTTATGTATTAGTTGTTCCATTTCTGTGTAATTTACCTGAGAAATTTTACTTGTTGCAAACTGATCCATTATCCAAATGCTTTATAGCTTGTCATAGAATTTATATTCTTGTATTTGTGCTTGACAGCTTATTTTAGGATAAGCTAGCTTTTAAAAATAATCTTCCTATTAACTGACTTTTATTGAGAATGCTTTCAATGTATTTTGCGTATTGGAATGGGGATACATTAATTGCACCAGTGTGATGATGTACATAGTGGAAGGGAAGGCTTCAAATAAGGCAGCTGTTGAAAGTGCATTTCTCGGGTGGACACTGATCAGCCTGCTCCAGAGGAGCTTCTTTTCTGATCATCACTTCTGATCACTTTTCTGATCATCCTGCTTCTTCTTCCTTAGTGTTCCGTCAAAGCATTGTGTTCTGTCAAGCCTCTGTCAGTTTTGTTCCCTTTTCCTGTTTAGTGTCTGTGCTCTGCTTCTCCCTCAGCAGGGAATTTGGAGGAACTTGAAATTTTCCATTTTTAGCCAAATAACTGCCCCAAAAGGATTCTGTTAAACTAATCTGAGCTAATAACGGAAGCACCTACTTCATTTGATGTCAAGTTCTGACTCCTTAGAGAAATGTTTTGAAGGTACCATTCCTCACATAACCTGCCAGTCCTAACTTAGCTCTGGCAGCCATTGTTAGTTTAACTGGTCTTCAGCACATTAACAACACACTGGGATGCTTCATCACCTTCACAGTATTAACCAGGAGCTACAAAATATGTAACAAGAATATAGGCTTGAAATAGAAAATAGCCTTGAGATGGGTTTGACTGGCATTTTACGTTGCTGGAACTTCCTTAGTCTGCTTTGTACAGTGTGTAAGACATCAATTTCCCAGACACTGGTGTCAACTTAATTTCAAAGTTTCTTTCAAATGAATTTTGTGCGGTATTCATATTTTTCTCAAAGAAAGACATCATCTCTTTGTAGAAATGAAGAAATCCTCCAGGGAGCCACCTTCTCTCTGTGCAGTTTGCTCTGCAGAAATGATGATCACATGAGAAACAAAAGCCTGAATTGTAGATAGCCATATAACACTGTTTATTGAATATTGTATATTTAGATCTAAATTACTCAGATTAAATTAATCTTTCAGTCATGATTCTTTGTTTTTATCTTAACTGAAAAAATAAACACATTTTCATAAAAAAGAAAGAAAATAGGTAGTTTTTGCTAATATGTACTACCAATGCCATGTGTGATTGTATGTTATATAATATCTTCTGTATTAGGAAATCAGGATTCAGTAGTAAACTGGCTAAGTAATGGGGAGTTTTTATCAACTCCTTAAATTTATGTCTCCCTGCTAACATAATTTAGAAGGACCAAATCCTGGTACTGTCTGCTGTATTAAAGAGTAATAATTTGTGCCATGGTAAAGAAGGGTTATTTAAAAAATAAGAAGTGGATTTTATGCTACCTCTTCCTTTTCTAATTAGCAGGACCAGTTCCAGGAATATAGATTAAAGCATTTTAAACAGAAGTGAAGATACTTTGGGATTCCTGTGAATGTGACCTCTTCCTCTCTTCCTTTGCCAATGCCCCATATCTTACTGTATACTGAGCTATTCCAGGAAACTACAGCAGTGAAAAACATGCATGTGGTGCACCGTATTGTGAGAAAAAAATTCACTTGCCAGCTTGTAGTAGGAGGGATGCATATTCAAGAAGGCAGGCTGTAACTAGCTCCTGCTCTTTACAACTTTCTTTAACTTTGCCTTGTATTGTAGTACCCTTCTGTGACTCTAGTTCCACAGAAAGCTCAGTCCTATCACTTGGTGTGATCTAAGTACCTTTCTACTGCTGTCCTAGGGGTACACCAGGGATATCCAGGTTTTCCAGGGATATCTTGCCCTGGACAACTCAAGTCTTTTCCCTATTCCCATGGAAGCCGATAATGTTTATCTTACAGAACCAACAGGTTTGCTTTCCCTCATGTGACGAAACGTGTACATATTTGCTATGTAACACTATAGTCACTAAGAAATACACTTCACAATGGGTCACAGGCATCTGCTTTCTGGAAAACAAGCACTTGGGTCTGAGGGACCTCAGAAAAGATCATGGCAAACACCAACATTTTATGAAAAGCTCTGTGAGTTGTTCTGATTGGTTCTTCCCAGGCAGGAGAATGGCAAATTTTACATGCAGCATGAAAAGATCCTTATAGTATCTGCCAACATACTACACACTGCCCTTATAGTATCTGCCAACATACTACACACTGCCATCTATACCATCATTTGGAGGGTTCTTGCTCAAATTAAAAAGTGTCATCTCTCTTTTTTTTTTTTTTTTTTTTAATGCAGGATTCACTATTCCTTGTATGTGATTATTTTTGCATGTGAGACCGTGTCTCAGATATGTGATAACCTGCCAACACAGGAATTTATTTATTTGGACAGTATTTCCCCTCTTGATAAATCTCTGGATTACTTTGTTTCAACATCTGATCAAAGGAGAACGAAATGCTGACAAAACCTGTACCTAGTGAACCATTGTCTGTTCTTACCATTTCAGCTTCCTGATCTCAGATGTCTCTTGAGATGGTTCCTTCAGTTGTTGCTTTGACATCTAATTAGAAAATAATAGACAAAGCTCATATGAATCTGATTTTTTCTATAAAGCATATTTTATCTCTTCAGTAGGCATCTTTTCTGTGTAAGACTATAATTTCCATTTTTTCACACAATAAAACTGACATAGCAGAAAGGGAATTGGAAAACTTGGAACTTATTAAGGAGCATGTAAATGTGTAAAACGAAAGATTATTCTGTGTTGCATATTGGGTATGTGCACACAATTATCTCACCAAGTCTTGCAACAGAGTCAGTTAAAAGTATTGCTCACCCTCAGATTGCTGTTTGATGGCCAAGCAGCTACAGATTTTTGCCTTTGCATCAGCACTTGGTACCTGGTTTACTGCTGCAATTAATGTCAAACTAGAAAATACAGACTCTGGCCAGTTTGAGGGCCTGTTGTCATTGCAGAAATACGATGACTGCAATTGTAGCAGGCAAAACAGATGATGAGCATAAAAGAAAAGAGATTAAGGATTTATCTGAGTTCTGGCCTAGCCCTAGAAATAGAATCCGAGCATTCTTCTTCCCACTGCAGCATCTGTTTTGATGGATTCTTGCATGACTTCAAAATTTTGTTCACATAGTCTGCTGAAAAATTGCACAACACAAGTAGTGCTATGAAATACTCTTCTGCAGAAGTTTTTTGTGGTTTTAAAATCTGGCTAAACTTTTGATTAGAATTCTAGGAGCTGAATGTTTGTATTTGGGAAACTTTTACATCTTTGCATATTTTTCTGCATGTCTGGAAAATGTTGAGATACATTGTAAGTCTTCTCTAGGTAATTGTATATATACTAGTTTTAGAATTGTTTTTTAAAATTGCCAGAATACATGTATGAAATACTGCATTTGCGAATCTTCATGTTTGCTCAGTTATTGATTTTAGGACACATTTCTATCTGATCTCCAAAACACATATTCTCCATAAATCAAGACTGAAATTAGCAGAAGCTGCAGACGGTACCGCAAAAGATCACGGTTTTTGTTTGATAGATGTATGACAGTAAGACCAGGAAAATAAGCAGATGGTCAGACAAATCAGGGTCTTGACTGACAGCAACATAGGAACCACTTCAAGTTTTAGGGCCTACTATTAAAATATTTAATATAATCTTGAAACCTAGGGGATTTTCCATTTTCTTGTAGGTCAGAAATAAGCACTTTTTCCAGATTTGCAACAGTAAGCTGAGGATTTGAAATAGTTGAGAGGCAACAGGCAACAGAAAGAAACTACAATAAAATGCCAACTTAGAAAAGCAGAAAAAAGTCCCCAAAAGCCAAGGTTCCTGTTCAATGCCCTTGAAAGCCGTGCTCCCTGCTAGTTATCCTCAGTTGCTTTGACTGGATTCCGCCAGTGTAGTTAATCGCTCCATCTGTTCCGCAGCTCGCAGTCCTCCCTTTGCTCTTTGCTCCCTCTGATCTGGTTGGTTGTCGTTCACAGCAGCCTCTACACTTCTTCAGTGAGTTCAGAGTGGGATAAATGACAAAAGCAGTCTTTGCTAAAGAAAATGTTTGGTGTCTTCTCCTCACCTTTCTTTAAAATAAGAACCAAAGTAAGCCTGTTTTGCTTATTATTTCTCTAATAACTTTTAAAGATCTACGTTTAGTCAGAGTAACTTCTTCCTGCTGAAACTTTGTTGCTGGAAAAATGGGTACAGTTTAGTTTCCCATCCTTGAATGGTTGTGTGTTGTATTTCCCTCTGCTCTACACTTTAGCTGTTATTTAAAGCAGGTTCCAAAATCCATGGTGAGTTGCTGGGGCCCGCTCTGCCCTGCGCCTTTGTCTCACCCTAGTCAATGTGGAATGCTTTCAGGGCTCACCAGATCTGCACGGGATGTTCCTACTCCCTGGAGCTCCTCTCTGGTTTCAGCAAGAGGTGTGCTTAACCCAAAGGTGGGAGCAGGCAGTGGTGTCACAGGGAATGCTTTGGGCTCTGGGTGTGCAGCACCCCCTCTTCTGCTGTGGGTGACTCATGGTGCCTTGGGACAGGCAACCCTGTTCTGATCTGTGATGCACCTTCTGAAAAATCAGGCTTTTGTATCAGGTCCCCAGCTATAAACTGCAAAGAGAATTAGTGTTTGCACAGTGGGGAAGGATGGCATAGTAAATAGTGACAACACTGCCGTATAGATTTTTTTTTTTTTAAGTTTCAAACATTTGAATGGTTTTATTTTATGTTGATCTACTTTTCAAGTCAAAATTCCAAATATTTACAGAACTGAATCACTGAGGATTTTGATTTTGGTTTGTATCCTTACCACAATTTTCTCAATTGTTTTGTCTGAAAGACCTCCTTTCCCCACAAAAAAACTCCTCTTTCAAACCCATGTCTGTTACAAATTTGCCATTATGAAATGTATATAATTACTCTGTGGTAGCAGAGGGGAATTTATTTGTCTTGATTTCTGTAGGTGGTTGTCTCCTGGAGCATGCAGGGATCTATCAGGTCGGTGAGCAGTTGTGAAGCAGCAGCAGAATGGTCTGAGCAGGGCTCAGCACCCACAGGGCAATTCCTGTGCCTCACAGAGCCTCTGCTCACTGCCTCCAGCCCGGGGCATTCTCATGACCAAGGCTGAACTTACATTTATATCTGGTGGCCTCATGCTGAAGTCCTTTTCTCTTAATCATATTCAAACAAGTTCTCCTTCAGATTATTAATATCTCTTGAAATTATGGTGCCAGGAGGACAAAAACCAAACATTAGAATCTTTCCAGGTGTCTTTCATGTGGATTCGATTTTCTTCTGACTGTGAAGAATACACATTCTAAGTTAGTCAGCTTTTTTATTTTTACACCCTATTCTGAACATGCTCTTATTCTGAAATCATTCTGTCCTTTCACTTGGTTAAAGTTGTCTTTTTCTATCTATCGAAGAGGAATTGTTCATAATTTATTAATTAAATATGTGATATAAATATCTGGGAAAAAGATCAATGACAATATATCTTTGAGTATAGAAAGATAACAAAAAATAAAAACTTATCTGAGTGTTTTTGCATAGTGTGTTTTTATAAGGGTCTGTAATGTAGAACAATAACTCCAAAACTCCAAAACAGCAACCTAAAATTCAATGTACATGAAGAAATAAAATAAATAAGGGGAGAGGTGGGGGAAGGAGGGGCTGGGGAAAGTCTCATTCACTTTTCCACACGAGAGGGGAGAGGTCAGTGCTCTCTACCTGTAGGTGCTGTTGCAACCACTCAATATCTGTGTGGTAACCACTTCATGGAGGGTACTGGAAATGTTATTTAATTGCTCAGTGACAAACCAAGACAACCCCAAACCATCTGACACCTGATGCCTCCACTCATCTCCTTGTTCTTCCGGGAGGTTTCACTATCCCTGAGCAGCAAGCACTTCCCATGGCTGCTTGCATAAGACGGCTGCTGTCAAACATGTGAGTGCCTCAGTCAGGATCAGTTATTCTGATTCTACACATTTCCCACTATTATGTTTTTTAATCACGAAGCACGATAAATAGCAAATTGATTATTTGCAATGAATTGTATCACAACCTGCATTAAAGCTGAAGTTACATCTTCATGGGAAAGGGCATAACAAATTATTCAAAAAGCATGATACTGCATCTTCCCTCCTCACCCTCCAATCTTGCAAAAGAGGCTGCTTTTTTTTTTTTTTTTTTTTGATTTCCTCTGTTTATTCATCTNCCCCCCCCCAAACCTTCCAAAGAGGCTGGTTTTTTTTTTTTTTTTTTTTATGATTTCCTCTGTTTATTCATCTGTTTTTCTTTCTCTTTACCCGTGATGTAATTTTCGGGATTGATCCCACTTTTCAGCTGTACATCTGGTTACTGCAGGACTTAATTGTAACATTTTCAATGATCAGCTCTGTCATTTCTTCTTGATATATAAAAAAATCAAGATATGGACACCAAAAAGGCTTTTTGTTATTTCTTTTTCTGTCACTGAGTAGCAGTGAAGCAGAACATTGCAGAAGTGAAATATGTAACCAGAGAGCATGTTAAGAAACTGCCTTTTATTTCTTTATTTTGAGATTGTGTCAAAAGTCTACTTTCAAGATGACTTTTTAATCTTCTGCCACTTGGTCTGAAGAGTTCTTTTTCTGTGGATGTTCAAAAGTGAACGGAGGGTACATCCCATGCCCTGCAATGTGACATCACAATGCCAGACTCTTTTCAGGTTTCTTCCATTCCTGCTTTTTAATTTTTTACTTTGTAAAATAGTATTAGACATTTTGATAATATGAACATTTTTAAGTGTTGGATTAATTTTTCATTAAATTACCAGAAGATTCTGTCTCCTCTCATGTTAGGTTGAAATATTCCATTGTCTGTTGAACTACAGCTGAAATAGGATGGGAAATGCACCAGCCATGGGCATTTGCAGTGCAGGTGATGGAATTTGTGGCTGTGTACTTTTTCTTGTCTTCTATTGATAGATGGAGAATTGTTTTACAACTGAATTTTTAGTCTGGAGAAACAAACATCACTCCTAGGGACTATAGAGTGGCCTCTATATGAGTAAAAATATAAAAACTTAGGGTGCTGAAGGCTTAGTGAGTATCAGGGACCATTTAAATATACTTAGTTGGTCACTAAGAAGCACTGGACAGCTTTGCCAGAAGGTTCTAACTGATGTTTATTGAAGTTTTTGTTTCTCAAAATAAAAAAGTAACTTAGTCCTGGATAAAGAATCATGAAAATGTCAATTTTCTTTGTGTTTCTTCCTTATCCTGCTTCTTTCTTTTTAGAAATACTTGCAACACAAATACAAATTCTATTGTTTCTAAATCCAATTTTCCAATCATGTGGAATGTCTTTTTCTTATTCCAGTGTTACTGGTATCCAGCTGAGTCTGTCTCTGAACTCTGTCCCTTTTTTTTTTTTTT
>VZTJ01001955.1:388416-495209 GCA_013397795.1 Orthonyx spaldingii
TTTTTCCCCGGTTCCAGCCATTCCCCTTGATCTCTCTCAGTTCAAGTTAACTGGAGGAAAAAACCTTTTCATCTTTGCAATCTGGTTACAAGAAATTTCTTTGAAAGCTGCTCTAAGGTCATCCTTTCTTAGTTTCATTGTTTGTCTGACAATTTTTTGGTTATTGATGACATTTGCTGCTATTTCCATTTTGTACTGGTGACCCAAATCCTGAATTCATGTGACTTGATCTTTCTTTGGTTTCATGTCCTCTGTTCCTGTGTGTATCATGCTTCCAAATCAAAGTGAGTTACAAAAGTTATTGAAACACAAATGTAGCAGTGCAGTGTGAAGTGCTGTTGTATCATTTGGGGCAGTGTTTCTCCTTTGCTGTTTTTGTTCCCCGATGGTTTTAATGTCTTTGCAGCTGATTATGAATGATGCTACTGAGCAATTATTGTCTCTGATTGAGTATCAGCTAAATATGCTCATTTCCACCAGTCAGTCTTGTACCAGGACCAGTTTTGTAGGTGTGTTTCTCTGTTTTTGACTTTCAACTGAATTAAAGAGGTCACAGTATTCTTTTCATAACACTTACGGGTTTTATGTTATATTTTAAAATATGGATTTATTGTACTTATGCTTTATCTTGGCTTTGGGCTGATAACTGACTGCACAAATGTATTGTGGATGACTTTATTAAAAATATTTTCCTTTGTATGGAAGCATCATTGTTTGATTGCTATAATGATGTTTTCTGCTCTCATGAGGACAATGTCCAATATCCTGGTGAGCCTTCAATAAAAGCTTAAATATAAGTGCATTGAAAGAGAGATATTGGAAAAACTCAGGTTTTGGTAACTTTAAAACATTTCCTGTTTTGTGACCTGGTTCACTGTGTGAAACTGGGGAGAACTGCTTCCCCTCTTGTCCTTTTCCCTGTACCTTGGCATACATGATGTGTTCTACAGAAGATACAGGTCTTGCTACCTGCTTCTAAGTCCCTGTCTTAATTGCTGTTGGTTTGTGCCACTGATGCAAAAGATAAATTATTTGCAAATCATAGTGTACCAGGGAAGATATATGCTGTTATCTCTGCTTCTTGAGTGAATGAAAGCTAAGGCAGCATGAAAATAAGTTGAATTGGATTCACCTTCCACTTTCAGATAAAGTTAACGAGCATTCACAGTAGAGTGTAGAGCACTCAGAGTTTTGTAAACAGAACACTGCTCTGCCAGAAATATGGCCAAATTTAAATAAACTTTCATATTGTAAAATTATTTATGGCAGTTTATTTTCCACTAGGGATTCAGGTATTATATATTTTTTTCCAATGGTTTTTCCTGTTAGCTTTGCCAAAAACTGGAAGCATAAAAGGCAGAGATTCTGTCCTGCCTTTCATGTTAGCAATTAAACTATTAACTAGGAGTTAAATCTAGTCCTGCTCTAAGAGTCAATGTGAAGCTTGTGCACAACACAGGTTTATTTTAGAGCTTGAGTGAGACTTAAGAAAAATATATAGAACCTATATGGAGAATTTCCTGGTCTGGAATCTTTGGATTGAATTATGAGTGAATTTAGAATGTGCCTTATTTTAGAGACATTTAGCGGTGAAAACTAAGCTACAAAGAGCACAGACTGATTCTCAGTTAATGAAAATGGTACTTTCATTAAACATTCCCATTAGTCATTGACAGTGGTTTGTTACTGCTTCTATCTCGGCCATGATCTTTTAAGAATTACATCCTGGATTTTGTAAGGAAAACATTTCAATACTAAAGTCAGTGGTAGGCATTTGAAAGAGCTGCCTGTTGTCTTCCCAAGGAAACAGAATGCTTCTGATCTGCCCTCTGGTGCTCTCACTACTTTTTGTTATGAGGCAGTTCCTGTAGGATTCTGCAATGAATACGTGTGGCATTGGAGCTAAGCTGAGGCAGTGCCTGCTGCCCTGCCCCTGCCCCTTTCCTTGGGCTGGCTCTGCTGCTCCAGTGCCCTCAGTGTGCCTGGGCAGAGGAGCACATTGACAGGTCTCACCCCAAATGACACAGATTGTCCTGATCCCCTTCTCTGGACCGGCTTGCTGCTGGGAATGGCAAAGCTTTTGCACAGGGAACAGTAGAAGTTATAGGGAAAGGAGAAATAAGGATAAGAACTTTCTTCCTAATAGCAATTAGTAAGCTATAATAGCTAATGCATACTGATTTAGCCTTTCAAACCTGCTGTGGTTATATACCATCTATATTATGGTTGAAAGATGACTCACAATTTTCTAGCTTTTACCCAGTTCTGCAGTAGCTCCTCTAACTGACTCTGGCTGATTGCTGAGAGCTTAGAGCTGGACGTGCAATATTGCTTGTCTGTGCTTACAAACCAGGGCAGATAACAGCAATAATTCTTTGTTATTCCACTTAACAACTACGTGATTCTAGGTAAGGGTTCAGGCTAAGCCAGAAGGTGCAGGTTTTACAGGATTCTGAGATGATGCAACCACTTCCATGGCTCTGCACTGTGCACATTTCTCAGAGAACATGCAGGGCTGCTTTGCACAGATCCAAGTAGCAGCCTGGGCTGGGTTTGTGCAGTGCTGCTAAAATGCACCATAAACCACTCAAATGACCTCACCAGAGACAGTTTCCACCTCAGTTTTGTCAGTGCTGAGGCTGAATGATGCTTACATGGTGAGCAAACT
Source organism: Orthonyx spaldingii (assembly GCA_013397795.1). Taxonomy (NCBI): domain Eukaryota; kingdom Metazoa; phylum Chordata; class Aves; order Passeriformes; family Orthonychidae; genus Orthonyx; species Orthonyx spaldingii. The sequence continues at coordinate 391,085 of VZTJ01001955.1, forward strand.
ATTCAGTGTCTGGCTTTGTTGTTATCAGCATTGTGTGACCTCATGCCTTGAACGCCATTTGGAAATTTGGTCTTGTGGAAAAACTTCTGGAGCAGATGCCTTGGACTGTGATGTGATGCAGGAGGCTGACCGAGCTGGCATACAGTTGTACAGATGAGAATAAAGCTGGCATACTGTTGTACATGTGCTTGGCTTTCATTACCTTTTTTTCCCCTAAGATACCTTTGCTTATGTTTTCCAATACTTAAAAAGGAGTTCCCTTTTAACCACTCAAATTCGATTAAGTACCTATTTCATTTACCATGTGTTTGAGGGCAGAACCGTTGCAACTGCCTTTGCTTCTGGAGCTGATGAAGAGCAGTAAGCAATGGTTTCATTGGGCAGCAATCTAATGAGATGACACCTGCATTTTATTGCTGATTTCATCAGTGAGTGTTGAGAGCAAAAGAGCATTAACTGAGAGGCTCTGCACTTTACTAGTGTGTACCATAATGAGATTAATTCTGACCTATTTTAAGTGTCTCTCTCCCTGACACTTCCCTCTGGTCCTCACACTTGGTGTCCTCCACTTTCCATAGCTCTGTAGGTGTTCTCCCTTTTATTGAACCCTGAATACTACTCCCAAGGCCATCAGCAACCCTGGTATAAGCAAGAGCAAAAAATTAAATTACTAATTGCAATAGTAAACATTGGGAAAGAGTCCTACAAAGTTTTGCTGTCTGCAAAGTATCCCATCAAATTCTGTCTCTTTCAAAATGCCAGAAAATATATTTACAAATGCCAAATAAAACTAAATAAAGTTTGCTGCATGCCCTGAAGGTCGACACACTGGCTGTTTTGGACAAAGAGTGGGTAATAAAAAATTAAGTTTTCTTCTTCTTCAGATAAAGTATTTTTTCTTCCTTTATATTTTCTTTTTTGTTAATATATTTGCTATCTCAGATGCAGAGCATTTTGTATCTTCTCCACTGACTCATTGTTCAGTGAATATGGTAGTGGACTCCAGACTCCAAAGACAAAAGCATTTAACTCCTAACTGTGTGCTTGATGTGTATTCTTGGCGACTCATTCAGTGTTGTTTACTGAAAACTAGACCAAACTACTTCTAACACAGCTATCAGTTTATTTTAGCAAAATCTTCAATAATAAGAGAACAGCAGTTACATTTCTTTCTGTGAATCATAGTGTTAATTGTTAATGATTTCAGTAGCTGCTGACATTTTCTAAAGCTCTTACTTAGAACAGTAGTACCTGTTGTTTTCTCCTATATTTCCTTTTCAGACATTTTAAAAATAAGCAGTATCTAATATTAAAACTACATTTCTCTTGAATTCAGTCCATCTTTTTTTCAGAAGTCCTGTGGTTTTGTTGTTGAGGGAAATGGTAGGTGCTCCTCAGCCCTCATTGTTTATTTATCTATACTCATAATCTTCAAGATCATGGTCACAATTGTTATTACTCAGCTACAGAAGAGGTTTACTTGGATACAAAATGTCTCAGTTATTGTAAAATTCTTTAAGAATATCAAATAGAAGATTTGAGATTAAATTTCTTGTATTACAAATAATAAATCTGTATTTATTTTTCGGGTATTTGTTTTCCTGCATGTAATGGTGTTTCCAAGGTGATGAAAATAAGGAGAGCTACTGATACTGTGTGAGCTTGAACTAATACAAGAAAATCTTCAAAGATGAAATAAAGTAATTTTAAGTAAAGCCTTACAGTGGCACAAATTTTTGTGATTTGACATGCATGTTGGACTTCAAGTTATACTCTCATTTTGTTTTGCTATATTGTGAAGGTGAGATAAATTAATACTTTCACCTATATGATAGGCCTTCAGAAAAAAAGTGGATTTGGGGAAGATTTTAGAAATATTTAAGACTGTTTTCCTATGTGGAAACTTATCTTCTGCTTCAACATAGCTGGTGTGTATTTCTAGGTAGCATGATCTTGTACATTTATTTTTATGGCTTCAGGAAGTTTATAATTCTGGGCTCTTGCAGGGTGGTTTTTACTGCATTTGTAGACTGCACTGAACCTTTGTTTGGGAGATGCTGGGAAATATAAATCTATATTATAATCAATCTGGAAGAGCCGTTTGCTGCTGCCTGCCCTCACAATGTGCACTCTGACAGTAACACAGACACGCTTCTAAAACAACGGCGGCTGTTTACAGTCTGCGAGCAACCTGCCCTCCCTGCAACTGTTTGCAGGGAGCAGAGTCGCTGACAGATGCCCTAGAAATAACTAAGCAGAGCGCGAGTGTGTGTTGCTATGGAAGCTGTTCTACTGCTTGATGTGCACGGTACCATCCAATTTACAAGAGCTTTGGAGCCAATCAAATAGCCTTTTTTCTTTCCCTCCTAAGATTTGCCTGTAGGGGCAAATCCTGGGAATTGGAGCACAGCCTAAGCTAGTTGAGAATTCCACAAGCCAAGAAAGAAGTAAACTGATGCTTGGTGTAGCTTTCAGCTACTTTGCAGCCACTCTGCCCCTTTCCAAGGCGGTGTTTATGTTCCTTGGGTGTGTTCTGAGTAGTAAATTGCAGTTTTGTAGCAGTTGAGTTTCCTGTTCTGGTGTAAAGTTTAGGAGACCTCACCTACTACTGCAGAACTTCTTTTGATATCTTTGTACATCTGGTATGATGGGATTCCATTCCTAAAGCTCCTGGAATATGACTGGTCAGCCATTGCCACTCCTTAACCCACTGCCCCTTCCCCAAGGGTAATACAAGATGGGAAAGAAGGATTTTTTCCTTTTCTAAAAGATGGGCTTTTGCATATTCTACTCTGATTTTTAATGCAGGAAAGCTTCCAGTTTCCAGTGTACTGGGGGTGGAGAATAGAAAGAATTGATTGCTGCCTTGGAGCTAAGGGAGAAAAAACAACATCATTGGGTTGTTAAACATTTATGTTCATTTTTTTTTAAAGGGTTGTGTAATCTTAACTATGTTCTCCTTTTTCTTCATTTTTTTTCGTTTGTACTGGTTCAGATAAATTCCCATTAGAGGGTTTACATTTTCATGATGCTGAGTACCTGCTGTTTTTCCTGAGCAGGGAATACTTGGAACTTCCCAGCAGAGGCTAGCACCAGTTTCTACTGAAACTGTAAAATAGCTGAAGCTGTTCTGTTTTAAGTATTTGAAAGGATATTTACAGTATCTAAATAATTACTTGTGCCATATAGGAGATATTGTTGTGATGTATGTGGAGCAGACCTTATAATTAGTTCCCTAGGGAACTGAATGAAAATGTGACTCCATTCTGCACTTTGAAATAAAATGTGGCCTTGCTAATTAATCAAGTTTAAGAATACCACGTACAGTCACATAAAACTCACTGTTAATGCTGGGACAAAGGTTGACAACTTTTGCTAAGAATACAAACGAAGGAGAGAACAGCAATGATTAATCATTCCTCTACTTGAAAGTGATTTTTATTTAAACCCATCCTCCTTATTATATATAACTGCAAGCTTGATAATGGCTTAAAACTTCTTACTGCATGCTGTTAAGTAGTTTGGCAGATCACAAATGTTACTTTAAATGAGCACTTAATAATACTGAATGACTTTTTAAGGTAGTTAGCAAAGTATGAATATTTCCAGTATAAAGTAACTTTGTGTGAGACTGTAGCATGTAAAAAATGAAAGATGTATTTTCTTCAGAGCAGAAATCCAAAGACAGAGTACAGCAAGGTGTTCCCTCTCTATCATTACTCCTGGCAGATTCAGCTGTAAGGTGAGAACATCTATATCTCTTTTCTTGAAAATATGTGAAATATCATCTCAACATTCTCTTGCTTACACTTAAACTATATGGATGAATTATGTGGTTTGCAGTAACTGCAATTTCCCTTCTCCACTGAGCCACAGCAGATTTAGTACCCTGTAGCAGTAATAGCCTGGCACATTGGATGCAAAGGTTGTAACTCAGTAATAAGCCTCCACTCGAGCTCAAGAATGGTGTTTTGTTTTCTAACCAAAGTACTGGTGGCAGAACAAACATGCTGTAAATGCTTACCACATTCCTCACACCTTAAACATGCCAGACTAATGGTTTCAGGATACCGAACCGATGTCCTATGTCTGCACAGGGTTTTTCTACACCCCTAGCAAACCAATATAACTGAAAGACAAAAATTATCTTAATGATATACATTTAAAACTATTAGCAGCAAGAGAAAGCTGGGAGCTCTACAATCTATATTGTCTGTGTGTGTTTATGTATAATGCATACATTTTCTTCATTATGAATGTGTCTCCCAAATGCACCATGTCAGATCAGAAAGAACTGTCAAAAATAATCCAATGACATTTTAAACTGTGCAGCTCAAATCAGTTTCTTATGATCTTCAGAGCTTCATTACACGTGGCTTCATAACTCCCTGCATTTTATCAGTCATTTTGATGTCCTTAGTGCTATAAAAGCATTTCAAAATTTGTAATCTACCAGAGGCTCAAGTTAGTTAAGCCTTAGGTAAGTAGGTGTAGCAATAGCCAATGACTTGGTGCTGCCAGCTCAAGTTGTGTTCCACAACCCGCCTGCTTTCAATTTCCAAGTACGTGTCAGGCTGTGAGTGCAACCCCTTCCCTCCCTGGGTTTGCTGCCTGGACTCAAAGGCAGCGTTGCTGGGGGCAGCTGTGAAAGCTTGGCTCGGGTGCTGTGGGAAGAGCCCTGTGAAGCTGTGCTGGAGACCTGCGTGCTTCTGCTGGGGAGCTGCTTGCCTGAGCTCGGTTGCCTGTTCTGGGCTGTTCACCTTGCTGACCTGACTTGACTTCCTGGCCCGGCCCTGCCTGCTGCTCCTGGCAGCGCTCCTCTCCTCTCCTTGCTCAGGTACCGTGGGGCGGTGCCTCCTGGCAGCCAGGGCACTGCCCCTGCCTCCCTCGTCCCTGGTCCTGCTGCTCCCTCACACTAAAGGCAGCAGTTGTGGGAACTCCAGGAAATTTTGTGATGGGAATGAATTATTTATTTCTTAGTATTTCTGAGACAGTGAAAATGCACTAAAGACGTGCTGTTTTCTGTTTCCCCGGAATGGTTTTTATAATATGTGTTTCATTTCCCAAAGCTCTTGGAACACGGTTGTGTATAATCCTCCTGCAGTGAGCACTGCAGGGCCCACTTCTTCCCACCTCCCCAGTCTCTGTTGTATTAAAGTGGTTTGCTTTTGAAGATACAGAGAAACTGTGTCCCTTATGGCATGATTTTGAATACAAAATGACAGCTATTTAGAGACAACTATTCAGCTTGGAGAGGTAGAGGATATAAAGGAATTACTGTGGAGTTACATTGGGAATGTTGTGCAGTGGGGTCCTGAATATGCAAATCTTTACAAGATATGCATATGGGTAGGTCATGTCAGTCTCCCACTGTTTTGGTGTATTTATAACGTGCATCTCAAACATTAGCTTTAACTGTTTTTCCTTCCTCTTTGAAGAGAAGCTCTCAAGGCACATAAATTCTTACCATATTTCTAAATAATATCAGTACAATGAGTTCTTAATGTTGGTGTCTCTAAACAGTATTTCTGCCCATAGATAACTAAGGACTCAGAATCCAACATCCATCAGAATTCTCTGCATGCTGGTGGCCCAGTGCTGTGACAATTTGAAGATTCTTCTGTATTCATTATGAACAATACTATTCTGATTATAGTATTCGTTGTTGCAAGGGAATATGCTGCAGAAGCAATGCTTGTTTAATATGGGATTGAATTACTGTAGTTACAAAAGATTAAAAGAAAATCTCAAATTAGAATAATTTCTCATTTTATTCTCTGCAGTAAAATGTGTGTTTATTTTTCCTATGCAGATTTAATTTGGTAGTGTGTGTCAGTTAAATGGAGAAAATTATTCTGACAGCAAAGGGAGAATTTTGTGTGATGTGCCAGTGCTTGACATGAATAAGAATTTAATTTTTTTTTTAAATTTTAAGCTATGAAGAGTGTGTGTGCATATGGACACACACTTTTTTAATAAATCCACCAGGATATAGTATGAAGAGCTGTTTTTGAGAAGCTGAGCCAAGCTTGGTTGAGCAGACTCACTGGCTTAAACTTAATTTGGTGTAGGGAGCAGATGTTGTACAGCAAAAGGGCATGGAACAGAAAGGAGACTCACCAGGCAGGTAAACAAGGCTGAGGAGAGACAGTGTGAGACATTTCATTTGAACAAAGACTCGAACACACATGTCCTAACTAGGAAGGTTAAATGCCCATTGAGGTGGAAGGGGTGTACAGATTCTGACATGCCATCCTGAAGCAAAACTAATGCATGTTTCTTTTGATAGCTCTGTGTGTCTCATCTGAGTCTTTTTCCACTTCATAAAGAACATTAATATCCTGTGTGATGTGGCGTGGGTTCAGCCATTTACTCAGGAGAACAGGCACTGTCTAACTCTGTAAAATCATTTTCGTATGAAGCACTACTCAGGTAGTGATTGCTGTTCTGTTGTCCCTCTTTAATGTCTTCTTTTCGCTGAAATATGTGTTTAGAGCAAGGAAAGGGGGAGAGGAGAAAAAAGTTAGACAAAGGCCAGTCCTTTATCTAGTTGAACAGGAATGAAGCTCTTCAAAAGGAATTTCACTGAAGGAGAAGGGGCTGTACAAAGCCTTTGCTGAACCATTTGAAGGGCTGTGATCTCCTCTCTGTGTTCCAATAGATGGGTCACAAGGCTGAAATGGGTGATTAGGCATTAAAGTACTCTTTAAAAGGAGTGTCTTTATTAAAACTGAGCTTCTACATTTCAGATCTTTTGTTTGCTTGTGTCTGCTGAATTACCGACTCCAGTAGCTGATTTTTAAAACAAATTTATTTTGTTTTTACTTTTCTTGGCACACAGAAGTGATAAAGCTGCAGAAGAGCTGACCAGAGTTTTTTGACTACTGGTGCCAGAATCCTCCTCCCGAGTTGCAATACAGAAGGGTGTGCTAGTGTTTTATTGCAGCTCTGAACTGCATGGAAAGCACTAGACCTGTCCATGAGGAGCAATAGTGACAAAATGGTCATTTTATGTGTGTTCTTTAAAGAAAATGAATTTGTAGCCGTGCTTTGTTGAGGCTCAGACCTTTGCTAGTGGTGATAAGGGATGTGAGAGAAAAGCCAGAGTGGCTGTTTAATCCGATATGACTTGGCAGGGCTGGCAACAGGTGTTTGTGAAAAAAGACAAAATACAGCTAAATTTGAGGTCTCCAGTGTAGAGAGTGTTTGAATCCAGGATGTTTTGAATCTAATTTCAGATAACATGTTCATGTGAGAATTGTATGGGATTTGTCAAATACCTGAAGAATAGCCAAATTATTTAAAAGATGAGTTGCTCTTCTGACTACCTCTAGAAGTCCAATGTGCAATAAATCCTGTGAAACGCAAAGAATGCAAGTTTCAGATAACTTGATATGTTAAAGGATGGTGCATTCTCTAATCTTTGTCAGAGGTTCTTCACCTGTATATTAAGTTCAATTTGCCTTAGCTCCTACATGAAGAGGTGATTTGATGAGTAGCAGGCTTTTCCCAGAATGGATGTTTTAGTGCTTGTTCTACGTTTGAAGTTCTTCAAATGTGCACTTCCAGCCTCGGAGCTGTGCCCTGGGTTGTGCCGATGTGGTTGTGGAGCCAGGCCCCTGCTTTGGGCCATCCCACATTCCCTGAGATACTACAGTTAGCTAAGTGCCTCACGATAGTTCCCAGTCTAATTCAGGAACCTTCCCTTGACTTCATACTTTTTTTGTTCTCTTTGCCATATAACAGTTCTTTTAAAAGATTCTGCTTAGGGTGGCTTGCTTTCTAGCCATGATTGCTGCCACTGAAAAATAAATGCATATAACAAGAGGGTTTTTTCTTAAATATGTGTTGGGTAATTCATAGACTATTTTTGTCTTTTGTGTAACCAGAGGGTGTAATTAGGGCCGGTTGTTGGCACTGTATTGGATAGTCAGGGAAAAATCTTTTCATATGTTGTATAAAATTCAAAACCCCCATAACAAGAAATGGTGGCTTGCATGGGATTTTTGGTTTTTTCTAAATTGAAATGAAGCCACACCAACAAAGTATTTTTCCCTATATTTTTTAAAGCATGGAGAATATGCATGGTGCTGGTAAGATTAGCAGTGGAAAGATTTGTATCCCAAATTAGCAATTTTCTTCTATTAAGACAAGCTGAATTTCTTTTTCAAAGTCTCTCCCGATAAATACAGTCTTTCATGCCAGGTTTTAGTCCCTGAAAAACATTTTATTTAGTAATAAATCCATTGGATAAGAGGTTTACAAGGAAAGTGCTGATACAACCTTAACCATCCTGGCACAATTAGTTTAGCTGTAAGTTTGTCGTAATCCCAAAACAATAACAGAAAATTGTCATGTCAAACAAATTCCATCTGCCCTTTGTATCACGCAGTCCCTGGATTAGAACTCTTAGGTATGATTATGTACTCTTTAATCAAGCTTTCTCATATCAAAATTGCATCCAGCTCCTCTTAAAGGAGATACCACATTCATGTATTTACTGCTTTCAGTGATATGTAGAATTCCTGTTTGCTTTTTTTTTCTTTTTAAAAAAATTTTTTTAAACTTCTTTCAGGATTGAGAAAACAGTTCAGGATTTAAAATAAATGTTGACCAGATTAAATCCTTTTATAACCTTGCCACAATAACATGATGTAAAAAGTGGCAGCAGTAACTCTTTTGTCTCTGGCTTGCACTAAGAACAGTTAGAAAAATTGTGTTTAATTTCGGTGTAATTGTTTAAGCTATTCATCACCATCATGACCAAATGCCAAAAGAAGTGCTAAAATCTTTCTGCTGGAAAAGAGGGAGGGAGAGGTAACTGAAAATATACTAAATCACTTCAGCAGTCTCTGATATTACCATTTAATATCTCTTGATACACAGGGACTCATATTTCTAAAAGACTTGTAGAAGGAATATTTTTGTGGTGGAGCAATATACTGAGATTTGAACTGAACTGAAAGGGGTGTATTTTTTTACTCTGGTTTTGTAGAGGCAGCATAAAAAAACTGATAAAGAAGGGGCAGAAAGTAGTATATTACTGTAGAAAAGAAACCCTGTACTGTGTAAAGATAATGGAATCCTTATGTCTGCAAAATTTCTTGGCTTACCATTCCCATAGATATAAAACATAGGAAAAGTTTCTTTTTCAATGAGAGTAGAGATAAAGAAATGGATCCTTTGCGTGTTGAATGTCTTACAAAGAGTTCAGGTGTTGCTCAAATCTCTGAACTGTGGGCAGCTGAACAGGTGAGCTGAGGAGTTTGTATTTCCATGGCCACTCCGAGTGCTGCTCTGAGATCTGCAGGGTGCCTCTGGCTGTGCCTGGCCTGCCTTGGCAGCCCTGGGTCTGTTTCTGACCATTTAGGCCAGGCCTGTTTCTGTCCCTGCAGGACTGGAACTTAAATTCTAGCCACGATTTTAGTAAGAAGACGGTGACCGTTCACATGTAAAGTTCATGTCTAGGAACATCTGACCAGAATATCTGGCATAAAGAGATTTTACCTTCTTCCCAATGTTCTGGACTTTTCTGCCATTGTCACCTGGAGGGACATAGACTCAGATATGTGCTCTGGGTGTGCAGACCCTGCCTTTTGTTTGCTTGGATATTGGCTTCTTTAGTACCTGAAGTGTAAAAGAACTTACCCAAACCAGTATGTGTAACTATGAATCTTTCCACTGATGAAGTCAAAGGAATCACATTTTTCTAAATGTATTGAATTGAACAAAATTTTTCTTGGATTTGGAGGCTTTTTTTTAATCCAAGGGGTAATCTAGCAGTAGCTAATTCAATGTTAGATAATTGTATCCCTTAGGAAGGAATAGAATGCAACTTGGTTCTGACTGTGGTGTGTTCACATTTCTCTCACACGGAAAGACTTTTTTCCACAGAAATATATAGTGCAGAATTTATCTTTTATATCTTTTAAAAATTCAGATGCTATGCTCTAAGAGAATAAACTCTGTCTAGGCTTGGCATAAAGGATTGATTACCTTGTCATCGGGCTGTGGTTCCTGATCACAGGCAGTGGTTGCACTGAATACAGTTCTTCATGGGATGTGCCCTACTTTTCCACACTAATATGTTGTTCCATTCTTGCTTCGTCCCATTTTTAATTGCAATTTAAGTTGGAAAAGAACTCAGCAAGGATGTAATCTTTGAGCAATTTTATTATCACAGAGGAACTGAGAGTCCCTTTGGTTCCTTTATTGCATGATTATGGTCTTAATGTTCTGAGATTGAGCTCTGCACCCTTCCTGTGAGAGAACAGCTCAATGGTTATGGCACTGCCAGACTGGCTGCAGTGCTACAGCTGTTGTGCAAACCCCATTTTCTGTGTTCAGCAAATGGGGATGGATATTTGGCAGAATGCGTGCAGAGCACTGGTTAAACTTCCCCCAGTGAGCTTTAGTTTGAGTGGTTGGCAGGAAAGAAGGAGCAGTTCCAATACTGAATGTACTTTTTGAGGATGAACTCTGTTTATGCTGAGGTGAGAACCCAGGCTCAAATAGCGACTGCTCCTTGATGGTGATCATGCATTTCTCCTGTGAGGTTCCCTTGCTTGTGTTATCTATGATCTGCCCTATTCTTATGGAACATAGAAATGGAAAAAACTGAGCCCTAAACCAGAGAATTTAGATGAAAACTAGAACCCGAGTTGCTGAAGAGGAATATGCTGGAGTATATGTCTCACAAACACCTTAAGAATGAAATTGCTCCTCTTCCCCAGCATATAATTCTATTTTATTTACCTTGGTTTCAGATTGTGGACAATTCTGTGTCCTCTTTATATGTATATAAATGATTATTCAAGTGAAATGAGGCTGGGAATCAACTTGCTGTGTTTTTCCCCCTGAATCAGGGAGTTCCTACATAGTTTTTACAAAGTTACATAAAGGGTACTGGTGACACAGCTCCATAATTAAGGCCCAGTTTTAGCAGTCAGCATGAATAAATATACTATGAGTCCTCAGAGCAAAGATGAAGAATATGAAGAATAGATGAGTGTAGGTAAAAAAATGGTTTGCTGACACTGTTATGTGCTTTCTTCAGCCTTTAAATTAGTAGGAAGATGAATTAACAGCTGTCCCCAAGTGTTTCTTCAGTAGGATGCTGAGAGGCAGTTGAAGGTGGCAGAACCAGCAGCAGCACCTGCTGAAAACAGCATCTTTAATTTTTTTCTTGCAACTAAAGAAGTTTTACTCTTCAGTTGGAAAAGTGTCAGGCGGTTTTCCAGAGCAAAATGTAGGGATCAATCCTGGTACATCTCACAGGCTAGAGAAGGTTTGTTCAGTGGGCACAGGGGCTGTAGTAACTGCAGAGGAGGTAATAACTGCGTGAACTGTACTGTGTGTGCACCATTTTCTTACTCCTGGGCCAGTGCAGTAATCACAGAAAGTACCATTACCCCTGTGGAAAGAGGCTGTTCTTCCTGCAGTACATCACACCTGCAAACAGGCCCACGATCACAAACCCCAAAATTCTGCTGGTGACACCAGGATCAGAGCAGGTATTGATCTGCTGGCTCTTCCTGTTTCTTCCCTCATCATTCCCTGCCATTGGAAGGAGAGAAGATAAGACGATACTTTATTTCCAAAGATGTTCTGAGGGCTTAATCTCTGATATTTGAAAAGTGATTTTTGATTTGCCTTTGAAGGAATTATACTGTTCTGTGCGAACAGAAGTGAAGAGAGGAGTGAAGAACAGAGTGAAGTTTGAGAAGTTCTTTATGGTTCTGACAGTTGCCCTCCTACTGAGGACTCAGCCAAGCCCAGTGCAGAGCACTACTACTTAAACTGTTAAAACTCTATTCACTGTCACATTTAGTGAATCACAATTTTACTTTATGCTTCTTTCTGCAGGAGCACTGGCATAATTTGAAGCAGCAACTACTTTAATGGGATGTAATGAGCAATTAATGAGCAAAATAATATCTGTGGTGTACATGGTAACAGCTTGTGACTGCTCCTTTGTTCCTGTTCTCATCATCTTCGTCAGCATCTGACCTATAATCAGGGTTTTTTCATGCTTATCCACAGTACTATTATTTTAGGCAAGGCCTCATCGTCCCTTTCAGCACAGAGAAAATTGATTGCATAAAGAACTACGTGAAAAGAGAATAATATGCTTTCTGGACGGAACCAGTTTCCCTTGCTCTCCACCTGTGTTGACAACAATGACTTCCTTAACCAAATTTTTCAGTCTCATTTTCCCCAGAGTAATGTTGTTCATAAATGTTTTCTTTCAAGCTGGAACATGCCCTGAATTTTGCAGTAGCGTTTGCAAATGCGTAGTCCTGAACATTTTTTAAGTCCTGTTGACTTTTAGGGTCTTTCACTGGCCCCATGTTCCAGACACTTTTGAGTTCCCTTTTCCTGGAGAGCTCTGCCCGGGCAGTTATCACGAGGCAGAGGAGGCACAGGTCCAGCTCCACTCCTTGCCTTTGTGTGGCAGCTGCTTGTTCCATGCTGGGCTGGGCAAAGGGAAAGGCATTTGCCTGTTTTTATATGGATTAAGGGTCAGAAGAGTGTTTTCCATCACCAGATAACTCTGAAGAGGAAAAAATACAAGCTGGGAAGAAATGTTTCACATGTAACTTTGTTTCAATAATTCAAGATTCTCAGAGCTATTTATTCTCATTCCCCAAATGGTGTTTGTCTTGAGAGCTCAGGGGAATCAGCTGTCTTCTCTGTAGCCTCAAGGTGTATTAAGGATGGTATTCAAGAGCAGTAATTGCACTGGAAATCAGGAAGCAATAAAGCACAGCTTATTCTAGAATAATTTAAAAAAATTTACATTTCTACAACATCACAAGTTTGTTTTTAACAGAGAGGAAATGATTCAGTCGTGAACTTTAACATTCCTGACAATTCCAATTTAGTAAAAGATGTAGAAGTTAGTTCATTGTGAATACATATGCACTATTTCTGTACCCCAGGACAATGATTTGAAATCTATTTCATAGGCTTCCTGGGGAGGAAACAATACAGTGATATATAAATACAGCTTTTCCATAGTGATGACTGATGCTACAGTGCTCAGATATTAATAACACTAGGGCAGTATGATACTAATAGAGTTTTAATTTACCTATAACACAAAGAAAAAACTCTTCAAAAATAAACTCAGGCAGATGCACTTTTTTTTTTTTTTTGCCAGCATATAGCATAGATGTGAGGAAAAGCAGGGTCAAAGTGCTTACAAGATAATACAGGCCATGAAGATTTGCAAAAAGTAATTTTAAACTAGAGGAGCCTGTTCGTATTAAGTGTTGCTCTCAGAACACATAGGCAATAAAGCTTAGTGTCCTGGTACCCACAGATTCTGTCTTTGAAGCATTGCTCATGTGTCTCTTCAACACACTGAAATTTAGTTTTATTGTTTGTTTCAAGCTTTTTGTGCTTATCATATTCTTTTTTCAACTTTCCACTGATAGAATTATAGAAAAAAATGCTACTTTGCTTTTCTTATATGGAAGGTGAAGCAGTGAGAGAAGCCTGTGTGGAGATGGGGTTTATGTTCCCTAATCCACAATAAAGGTCCTTCTTCCCCTACGTTAAGAGATTGCAGGAAAAGATTTGTGGCAGTTCAAGCCATACTGCCTCCTCTCATTTGCCTGCCCCCATTCTTCATTTTGGAGTACCATGAAAAACGCTGGTGTTCTTCCTCATAGAAGCAGGCATATCTTATTTTGAGCCAATCTGGTTTCACTAAAATCCTCTTTCAGTTCTGATAAAATTTTCCCACTGTGTTGATCTATGGAGCTGAACTGCTGATTTGATAAACTGTGATGAAAAAGTAATTTGTCTCTCTGAAATAAAGGTTAACTGTCTGCCAGATTTCACTGTTCAAAACAACTGTTCTTTGCCCACAGAAAAATGAGTTAGAGGAAGATTGAAACCCGTCGAAAGCATCTTTTCCTCCCGTTAATCGTAATGCTTAACAGGTTTGGCTAAATGTGAGTTGCCTCTCTCCTGGGTGAGGTGAAACCCGAGTGCACAGATTCAAATCAAGAGGGATCTGACCTTGGTACCTCTGCCCAAAAGAGGTCAGAGGTGATGTTTCCTGCTGAGGTCCATGGGTTGGGTGTGCATCCCTGCTGCTTTGCTTGGGGATGTTGGAAGGGACACTGAACCCTCCGTGGCTCTGAGCAGGCCTCGCCTCCCTGATGCCATGCGGGTCACGCAGACACCCGGCCCAGCTTCCCTAAGCACAGCAGCAGCAGCAGCAGCAGCAGCTCTGCTCTTCCCATTAATTGCCCTGGAGGTGTGTGACCTGCCCAGGTCCTGCAGGCAGGTCAAACAGTCCTCAAGAAGTAATTTATTGACTTCCCCTCATTGCATTATGTCCTAAATGTATTCTTGAAACTAATAGTTCTTAGAAGTCATTCAGCACTTGACACATTGTTTGTTTTCATGCAGAGAAAATATCTTACAATTTAGTTAGGGAATTGTTTGAGCAGATTGTTTATTTTTCTGATAAATACAGGTAAATAAATATTTTTTAAAAAAGATTCTCTCACAAAGGGAATATGCAGAGGTGTGCTGATAGGAAAGAAGTTACAATGTTTTGGAAGTTTGCACCTAGAATATTAAATTGTATTCCTACTGCAATACTTATTATTTTTGAAGTTCAGACGTAGCTTGAATCATGTATAGCAGTTGTAGTATGTTTTCATTTGTAATGTCCTGCATGTCTTAGGCATTAGTGTGTGTTTCATCTAAAGACAAATAATTTGTAAGATATTTTAACCCTTTTGTTTTTTAGCAGGAATAAGTGCTGATGTTTAAAAAACCCCATTTCAGCACAGATCGTGGGCACAAAAAGGTAAAGGTCATACTGGTCAGCATAGACAACTTTGGATTCATTAGAGACTTGAGGGTGGACTAACAACCACCAGTATTTGTCAAGCGATCGATTAATTTCTCAGTGATAAACATGAAAGAAAATCTTTATGCTACAAGCAGTTTTGTCAAGTGGCTTGGAAAGGCTGTTTGATAGATGGAGCCTTCAGGGAAGAACCTAACAGGAATCAATTGTTGTCCTGACTATAACTTAGCATGAGTTCCTCATTAGCAACTCAACTCATCATTAATTCTCGGCAGCCCATCTGCCTTTGGTTTATGTTCATGTGCTACCTACTTTTCACTCCGATTACCTACAAAAATTTGAGCTGTGTATTTAATATCCAAAATACTTGTCCCAGTAAATAATAACTTCAGATGTTTGTTCCAGAAACATGTATTTGTCAGCTAGAACCAAACAGATTTTAGATGGAGAAGCAAAAAGGATTGTTTATACTTCAACAAAGAATTATTGTTGTTAGCAAGTCACCATTTGCCTTCTGTCATAGCTGCTCTCAGGTCAGCAGCAGATCCCTCCCAGCTGACTGAAGGGGGACAAACCTGTATTTTATCTGGCCGTAGCATGAGAAGGACAGAAATGCTTGCTGCATTTTAATGTCATCCATCTTTTTGTAAACAACCCTAGAAATGAATTGTGCTTTTCTGACACTTGGGTTTCATGTTATTGTCCAGAAACCATTTGGGATTCACCATTTGGGAAGCAACAACACCTGATCAGCTAGGCTGGGAATATCAAAAACAAATAAATGGAGAAATCCAGTTGCTGGTAAGGATTATGCAAATATGAGAACTTCAGTGTGTTGTTATTTGGGCATTATTATTTTTTTGAAAGAGACAGAGTGAATTGTGCAACAGGACTTTGGTTTTTCTCTTTTAGACAATTCCTTTGCCTTAGGACTCTCAGCTGCCGTGGTCTTTTTAGTTTATCAAATAGATACCAGGAGAAATTTTGCTTTTGTCAATAATAACCGTGAGATCAGGGTTCCCAGATAATATAAATCCTCCCTTTATTTTGAGCTTGGCTTTGAAACTTTACCTAATCTTTACATTTCACATTATCATCTCTGTATTAGCAGCCATTTATTTTAAAATAAAATATTCTTTTTCATAACAAAATGCCAAACATCTCTGGAAAACTTAAAATACTTTTTTTTCGTATTCATCAGTGACTTTATTGCAGCTATCATGAATGATGAACTTGATGTACTTGAAATTGCTGACAGGAGCTGTTGTGGGGTGGGTAGAGAGGAGAGAAGTGTTTTTCAGTTTCTGTACAAAATGTCTGATTTCAACTTAGCAAGCGGGGGGACAAATGTGAGGCAGAGCTTGTAGCAGTGCCAGAACACGTCTCACCTGCCCTGTGGGTGGCTGGCGCTCGCTCTGGAGTCCCAACCCTCGGGAATTTGGCTTTGGAATTGCAGCGTGACTGCTCAGGGTAGCCACCATGGGAACAAATCAGGGCCTACCAGGCACAGCACAGTTCCTTTGGGAGACAAGGATAATCCCTCAGCATGAAATGATGCCAGACTTGGCTGGGGTAGGTAACATAGGATAATTTAATAAATATTTTATATCCTCTTGTCAGTTGGGAGGGAGAGCATTGGGTACATGTTGGATAATGTCTTGTTATTTTGAGAAATGGAACTCTGAAAATTATGTGTCACAGATAGTATTTTGTAAATTTTTGTTTAAATGGCCACAGTGATAGAAGGTTTCATGGAAAATGTTTATCTTGCTCCTCATTCTTTGTCCATAATGCTAGAAATGCCTGAGAGGCAGCTTATTCCATGGAGGGAATGTGTCTGTGAAGAAGAACTTCAAGCTGCCATTGATGGTTAGGCATTTGACTGAGCTCTGGGAGAGGTGATTAATACTCACCCGCTGTCAGCCATGAGCAGCACTCACAGTGGAGCCCCAACCAAGGTGCCCAGATGCTCCTGCTACACTGTGGTGTAAATCAAAACTAGCTCAGCTGAAGACAGTTTGAGTTGTGCCATGAAAAGGAGATATCTTGTTTGAATACATTATGTCAGTGAAACATCCACACTGACAATTCACCAGCAAAGCTGCCCTTGTCCCATTTATTTGCTAAGAATTCTTCTTTCACTCCCTGAATTCATAAAGGTTACCAATATGCTCACAGAGTTCATAATAATGTCCTTTTCCATCCATTTTATTAAATGAGGTAGATCTGCAGCAATAATCAAACTCTCCCTCTTTTCTAGTCTGTGTGTTCTTAGCAGATACGTAAAAAAATCAATAATTTTATTTACACAAAAGAGCAAGTTCTCGTGCTGATGATTTAAAGAGGAATCCACTTAAGAGGAGTTCAGTTTAAATTGTCTGCCTTGGTATGCATTTCCATATTGATGCTAAAAAGACACCATATATATAAGTTTTATCTTTATGTTCAGAAACGACTTCACAAAGCAGTTAAACAGATGTTAAAGAGAGAGAAAAGTGGTGCTGTGTCACCTCGCTATTACCTGTCCTCCTGCACTGTGTGTAAGAGGGAGTAATTTTGTTTCTGGCTATAAACTGGCTGAGCTGGCAATCTCCAGAAATGTGCTATCATATTCTTGGTAGCTAGCCCTACTTTTGGATTCCTATTTTCTTTTTTTCTAGAAGTTTCCTCTTTTGCTTTTTCTGATGACCACAGATTTCTACAGCAGTGTTTGTAACTTGAGCAGTAGGTTTTGTAATAACAGTCCCCACCCTCAAATAGAGTCTTTATAAATATTATCCCATCTGTGTGACTGCACTGTTAAAATTACAGCTCGTCAAATACCCATTATGGCCAAAAAGGGTCCAGTAAGCATTCTGGAAGTAAAAATTACTTTCCAGTTACAATTACATGTTGTGTAAATTGAACATAAACTTAGGAGAGATTTTAGTATTTGCCATCCCATAGTGCAGCACATTTGAGAAAAATGTGTTGAAACCAAGTCTACAGCTGGCCTTTGCAGATGTCAGTTTTGTGGAAATAAAGAAACGAAAACACCTTCTGGGCCCAAGTGAGGACTGACCTACATTGCTACTCTAAACTAAGTGCTCACCGAAGAAAAAGCTGTGGAATGGTGTTCAGCACCTGAAAGACCTCAGTAAAGAACTCAGACAGTTTATATAGGTCCCAAGTGCACAGGGATGCTGATCAGACTGCTCAGGCTCCTATTATCTGCAGGAAATCCAGGCAGAGCTGAACAATATTGTCCTGTGTTGGGAGCTGAAATAAGAACAACAAACCAGGTGTATGTTGACCTAGTCTGGAAGCCATAATAAAGTCTTTGTAGATTAATACTTATCAAATGGTTCCCAAAATCCCTGCACCTTGGTGGGAGTAATGTGCTGAGTATTGACAGTGGGAGTGGCAGCTTTAACACAGCTGTGGCACAAGTCGCAGTGATACTGCACCTGTTTCTTTCATGCTCTCTAGTTTATTTGAAGATCAAAATTCTGCATTTGTTATTTACTTTGCTTTTAGTCTGTGCAGCTAATTTTGTTATTTTGTTTAGATTTTTTTTTTGTTTTTTAGCAGCAAAGTCATCAGAATACTCTTTCTGATGAAAGACAGTTATATAGAATAAGGTGTAGAAAAAGCCATGAGATTTAGGGCAAATACATGCAACTGTGTTACAGTATAAATATGAGTGTATATTTTAATGTAGTGTGACAGTGCTGTCACTGCTGTGATCAAGATTTAGAAGTACTTTTTGGTAGAAATATTTTGTTTGGTGGCAGAAGCTGACGGAATCCAATTCACAAAGTTGTAATTGGCCTTCCAGTATAAAATGCCAGTTTCCTCCACCCTTTCCTCAATATAGCACAAGATTATATGTTTTTATGTGCCTGCCAAGCTGAAGTCTCAAGGAATAGATTTAGAAGGAGCATTAAACTGCAATGTGTAGCTAGGAAGCTGTGCAATAAAAGAAAGATATGCTGAAATTCCTGCAAATTACAGACCTAATCCATTTCCTGGGTGGCTCCAGGGAACTCAGTTATAAAGGACAGCCTCATCTTACCCAAGAATAGATGAGCTTGAATGTATCTCTTGTAATTAATGAGGAGAGAAACCCTGAAGGTTTGACTGAAAGAAGGCAAAATTGCAGAGAGCAGAGTGAGGAAAGCAGGATTTATATGTAGACTGGAACACCTATTTAGCTTTTATTTTTCATAGAATATAGGACTTTACTTTTGCAGGGAAGCCCTGAAGTGGTAGCTGGCCATTGATACAAGGGAGGAATTGATTTGGTACTACTGAGTCACGAAATGTTTTGTTACTGGTACTGAAACTGTTGAGAGCTGAATGTAAGGAATTAGTGGTGTCCTGAAGTGAATCCAGGCTGGAGTGAACAACTGTGGGAACCTTCTAGGGAGCTCCCCTGGAGCTGCTGTCAGTCCTTCAGGATGGCAGTGTGTGTGCCTTGAAATACTTCTCGATCCAAAAGTTTTGGTGTGTCCATGCTTCCTCTTGGAGGTGGCCACCAAGGTGCCAAGACAAGAAGGGAGACTCTGAACCTTTCTTGCTTTGATAGTTCCAGGCGTAAAAGAATGGAAGCAGTGATAAGCCATGCAGTAAAGAATGCACTGGGATAAAGCATTAATACCACATTGTGTAGGGGGTTATTAAGAATAATGGAACTTTAATGTGTTTTTTGACAAGATATTTGTGAATGTGTGTGCATTTAGAAATATTATTTTATTTAGTTTCAGTAATACTTGTTGAGATGCAGTGACTTTCTGGAGAAGACAAATATATATGAAAGTGAATAACAATGTTTGTTCTTTCAGCAAAATTTTACTATATCCCATTTAAGTGTTCATGGGAAAGTCCTCTTATACCACTATAAATATTTGCATCTTCGTCTTCAAGAAGAGCTTAAATTTTTTGTGATTTATACTGATGGAGAGACTGGCAGCTTATTTCCACACTTTCAATTTGTAACGAATTCTTCAGATTCTAGAAGCAGTAAGTGGTCAGTAGATTATTTATCTATCAGTCTGTTATTAGTGGAATGTGTGGGATGTTGCACAGCTGGACAGTTTGCATAAACAGTTGCCAGAGCAGACCAGCAATATTTTCTGCTTTGTTTTGAAGCAATGTCTTTTGTCTTGGGATGAGAGGCCATTCCAAAGTATATTTAGTTAGGCTGAAATCCTCAAAAATGGGACTAATTGTGGTTTTATGGCAATTTTCAATTTAAGTTTTGGGGTGACATGTTATTGTTTCTTTGAAGCTTTAAAACTTGAACATATATTAAAGAAAAATAAATTCAGCAAAATAGGACTTAAATCTGGATGTGTTACCTAAAGATGTCAAAATCATTATAATTATATGTCATCAAGTGTACCGTAACATTTTAATAGGTAATGTCTAGGGTTGATCTGGCAATGAATTTTTAAAATATTGAAATGAATGCTGAAAATAAGAAAACATGCCACTTAAATACATGATGTAAAGATTCATTTCTATAAGGCAGGGGCTTTCTAGAAGTGCCAGGGAAGTATTTCCCTTAAAAGGGGCTCTGTTATATTTTGAAGTAGGTGGTTTTGGTTTCAAAGAATGGAAAAAAAAACCCCATACTGTCCTTTTCCCTTGGGGCAGAGTGAGGCCGACCCTTTGCTAGAAGTCTGTAGCATAACTTCAGGCTGAATCAGTGCAAATTTTTCAAAATGTAATTAATTGCATTACATTGAAGTTATCCAACAAGTCCTTCAAGTGTATAATCAACAGCAGTAATTTGACAAGTTTATCCATCACTTTACAAGACAAATCCTGATTAAATAAGAAAGGGACTTAATCTTTGCAATACAACATAAATCATGTGTACTGCTCACTGAGAGATAGGATCAATTTAATTTTCTACAGCTGTGCTACTGACAGCTATTGTTTAGAAAGCAACACGGAATTGCTTACCTTTTGCTTCCTCCCTCTCTCACTCAGGCTCTTCTTTTTCTTACTTATATTAATTGCCCCTTTTTTTCTGATTTGGTGACTGAATTCTCATTGTGTATCCAACACTGGGGTGTCCAACATTGCAACTTCATGGCTTTGTTTATATGGGATGAGACTGCAAGAAAACTCAAAGTCCCTGACATGCAGCTGCTAAATCCCTGTGTTTTTAACAGCAGAGTTGCAAAAGGTATTACGAAGGTGCTTAGCATCTGCATCTACAAAATCGGAAAGAAAACAAGAAGCTGAGAGCAAATTTTTGTGCTCCAGTACATGTACAATGGTTCTAACAAAACCCAGAGTCTTCCAATGAAGACACGTTGCAACTGTTTAACAGAGGGGACTAATCTGTGCTGGCCTCTGGCTCGTTTTTAAAAAGGGGGAGGCCCAAGGTGTTAAAATTTATGTGCTGTAGAATGTCAGCAGGGGGCATGAGGAATATAATTTTTTTTTAAATTCTCATTTCTTTTAAATATACTCTCTTGGTTGTAGCTGTAATTTACTGAATATTTTTGAATACACTAATGTATTTTTATTAAAGAATAGAAAATAGCTTCCTGCTGTTTGTGCAATACTTTTGGTGGTTAAATTAATTGTCTAGACCAAGGTATGCTGTACAGATGTCTCCTGCAGCTAAAGGCATGCATTTCTTGAAGGGATTAAGTAGCTATGAATGCTGGGGAATGAATGGACTTTGGAAACGTCCCAAAAGTTTATTGTGTAATGATTTTTGTCATGGTGAAAGCTGCAGTGGCTGGAGTTCCAGGGAGAAAAATTAATCTCTTCTAACACAGCGAAACAATTCCTGAATACTTCTGTTGATGTTCCTCTTCAAGAGCAAACTTGTTGTAAATATTTGGGGGTTTTCTCCAGGTTTGGAGCCATAGTCACTCTGCCAAAAGCAGAGAACTTAACAGGTTACTTGATTCAGTAATGGAAATACTCTACTGGTCCTCAGAACTGCACATGTTGCTGTATAACACAGTCAGGCTTGGACCTTGCTGTGAGATTTGATACATACATAGAATAGAAGGGTCCCATCACTGAAAAGTTTATGATTGAGTAAATAAGACCTAGGGATCCAATAAACAGTGATAAGTACAAAAACCACAAATATTTTATATATGGAAGAAAGAGATATATGGAAATTAAAAATGTATTTGGGGTTTTAACCTGAGAGACTGCCTGCAGTTAAGTGAATCACTGACTGTTTTGATGTTCTGTTGTCTGAAACGAGTTAGAAATATATTCCTCAGTATTGGTGAAAAGTGAGGGTCTGGGGGACAGCCTTTGCGACACTGAATTTTATTGTCCCTGTGGATTGCTCTTTGGTTTCCTGGCTCAGCTTGTGACCTCGGCTGGGTTTGTGCAGTCACGACTCGGTGTCTGTGGCAGTGGGACTGAGATCCCTGCTGTGCTGTCCCGGCTGGGGTTCGATGGGCGCTGCAGTGGGCAGGCCCATGGGAGGGGCTGCTCCGAGGTGATGCTGCCTGAGCTCCGTGCCTGCAGTGCTGCTGCCTTCTGGCTTGCCTGGATTTTACAAAGAATAAAACTATAAAAGCTCTCCTGTATTCCCCCTGCTCCCTCCCTCCCGCCCATTTCAGGAAAACAAGCAGATCAAATATTGCAGAACCAACCCTTTCATAGGCATGGGATATTTCCAAATACATTTTTGACATTTTATTGATAAAGCTGTAGTGAGTTGTAGTTACAGATAGTGCTTATTCTAAACGTCCAGTGCTGCTGTTGAGACATAGCCTGTTCTGAAACTTGGATGAAAAGTGTCAGAGGTGCTCTTTTTCCTTTTTTAGAGATGCATTCCTTAGCACACGTACTGTACTCTGTAATGTCATCGCTGACCTCTTCACTACCACTGACATGTTTTCCCAAGAATGACAGAAGGTTGTGTTTTTGCAGTCTCACTTTTGATTGCCAAATTGTGAAATTTATTATAAATCCTGATGATGATTCATTACACTGTTGCTCAGAGGTGACAGTGAGTTTTAATGCATATTGAGTGAAAATAGGGTGTGAGAAATTGCACTGGCAGCATTAGTTGTTACAGTCATTAGTACTGATCTGATTGTGATTGTTTTTAATTTTTTTTTTTTTAGTTAATAAGTAATTCACATGCTCGTGCAGGCCACCTTGGAAATCCAAGTTTTTATAAAGAGAAATAAAGAGAAATGCGCACCTTGAGGAGTGACTACACAAACACTTGAAAGTGCTTTTAATGATTCTAACTCCCTCTTGCCCTAGAGTTAATGGAACAGAAATTAGTTCACTGCAATTCATCTCACCTGCTTTTTCAAGATTTCCATCAAAAATACCATTATTGTACAAGGGCTTGGTTGTTGTTATGACAGCTGTGGCCGCTTCCTGTATTGTCTTCTGAGCTTGCTGAGCCCCCAGCCTTCCCTGCTGCCTTTGGCCTTGAGCCACTGCAGGGCTCACTGGTGGCCCATGGCGGGCGTTGGCCGCCCCAGCCAGGGCAGTGTCCAGGGCAGTGCCACACCACAGGCTTGGGCTGTTCCTGCATTCCCGTCCTCTTCACAGGAGAGAAGGTTCATGGGTAGGAGATTATTTTCCAGGGATGTAGAACTTGGTCTGGGACCATACCTTGTTAGTAATCTTCAGAAGACTTTCCTGGAACCCTTTCAATACAGTGAGATTTTTTTAGAGGAAATCTTTTATACTGACTTTGGAACTTCTTCCAAGTTGTTCATGTGTGCAAATCATTTCTGTAGACATTTGCAGTTTTAAAAGCTACTTTCATGCTTTTCATCCCCTTTTGATATTTTCTGTTGCCGTTGACTTTAGGAATGTAAGACATGGAGGCTCAGAATGAAAGGGTGTCTTGAAAGAGCTGTCATTTTAATGAGAAGCGCTACTGGTGAAGGTAGTCTCAGGATTTTAATTGAATAATTCCATAGATTGTCATTTTTGTTTGAAGCAGGAATGTCATGAGCAGAATAAGACAAACATGAAAACCTAAGCACTGTAGAAATGAGTTTATACTTTTGCTTGAAAAGGAATATCAAAAGGTATCATTCCAGGTTGCTTATATAAGTTCACACCTTGTATTTGTACATAACTATTTTCATTTCTTGATGTCATTGTTCAGGAAAATACCTGATATCAACCTAACACTGAAAAAGAAAGCATTAAAGGAATCCATCCATGTTTTCTCTGAGATGGATCAAAGGAAATTGTATCCATTTGGGATAGATGCTGAAGTAACGGAAAACTTACATGATCTTCAGTTGGGTTCTTTATGTACCTTGAGAAAGAAGACAGAGAAGCGTGATTTTGGGAGTAGCAGAGAGCTCTGTGGCTGTCAGAAGGTCATCAGGATCTTTCTGATTCTGAAAATGAATTGATCTTTAAAAATAGACCCCTGTATCCACATTTAGATATTAAAAAAAAATCTGAGTGTAATTAAGTTTGTATGTCAAAACTCATCAGATTTTTTTAGTGTTTCTTTTTTAGGGCTCAACACAGCTATTTTTATTTCATCTGACGAATTAAATCTTTGACTTCTACTTCCTTTTTATTACTGAATCTCTGCTAATCTCTGTTTGAAGTATATGCAAGAATATTTTATCTATTCATTGTATTTTCTTTTTCTGGCAACAAAAATTTGCCATTCCACAGTTGAACATTAGAAGCACTACAAGTATCTATGATCTTTGCATTTATTACTTTTCTGTAGAGTTGTTGTTTTAGAAAGTCAAAGAACTTGAAATGTGTTAAATTCTCAGATTAGAAATGAAGAATATAGATGGCTTTTGAAGAGGGAGTTATAAAGAATTCTGAAAAGGCAAAACGAGTTTTTGTTACCAAATTTAAAAAGATATTCCAGAATATGCCCTGTTCAATATCATGGTTAAAATCAGGCAAATATATTTCATGTAAGAGGTTATCTGTTAATAAGATGAAGTAATAACCATACCAGATCTTACAATAAATTACAGATAGGGGTGACATTTTTCAGTTTGTGTTTATTGCTCACATTTTGATGAATGCGTGTTTGGTCAGAAATAATAACTCTAATAACTGATTCTGTGATAGTTATTACCATTTGACAAATCAAAAATATGGATTTTTTAAAAATTTGAAACTAGTATTATTACACTTTTTGAAGTTATAAGCTTTTCTTGAGATTCTGTGTAGCTGGTGTAACTTCTTCTGTTGTCCTTCCTTCTGTGCTGGTCGTCTCAAGAGACTGATGTTTTGGATTGTGGGCTGGCTGTGCCACTTTGTCAAGAGATAAAGCCACATGTCTCTTCAGGATGTGTTAACAAGGGTTTCGTATGTAAGAAACGGGAGGTAATTAATCTGTACTGTTTGGAGCTAATGAGGCAGAGACATTGCTGAGGTTTGGACATCATGCTGACGGTGTCTGACACGGTGATGTCAAACACACTGACAGATTTCAAAGGAGCGCAGAATGGAGAGGATGACCTGCGACCAAGGCTAAGGGCAGCAAGTTGGTTTAGTCAGAAACGTGGAGCAGGCAGGACACCGGGGCTGCTCCGTTCCCACCTCCGGCAGCGAGTGGAGAGCAGGGGCTGCCAGCGCAGCCGGCACAACCCCGGCAGAGCCGAAGCAGCCGCTGGGCGGGGAGCAGGCCCTACCTGCCCGTGTCTCACCGGGGGGAACATCACCCAGTTTCACATCTCTCTGCAGCCCCTGCACTTTTAAACCAAAGCTGTAGGGAGCACATCTCACCCAGTGAGGAGTCGGTGTGGAACTGCCAGCTCCGTGCTGGAAAATGGAGCAGTGACAGTTTATCACTCGGTGGCAACAGTAGCAGCCAGCACACACTTACCATGGGGCAGATAGTTCTGGATTGTGCCACTGCTTTCATGAGTGGATGTAATGTCATCTGAGGGATTTCTCCTCAATGGTTTTAAAATGTGTTTCCAAAAACTTAATAAGACCATTTTGAATAATTACATTGACAAAAACTTTTTAAACCAGCCGTGGGACTGTGTGTAGTATCTGGGAAGTCCAGGTCATTATGGGTGCAGGCAAATACCTTAAATTGTATATTTTTTTTAAAGAGTAAGAACATGAAAGCACTACAGCAGGCTAACTACAGAGGTTATCGAAATTCCTTTGTTGCTTGATAAGAATGTTTGATAAATATCTGTCATAGATAACATCAATGTTCTTCAATCTTTAATGGCAAGTATGCATTATAGTCTTCTGCCATCTGTTCCAAACCTCTCTTTCACTGATGCTATGATAAATACAGAAGCCCCTCCCTTTTTCTATCATACTATGGGAGTTTTTCTCATCTTTTTACAGTATCATCTTTGAAGTCACTTGATTTTTTTTTTGTTATCTTGTAGATTTCTTCTCTGCTTGCATCTATTTGTCTCAACAAAGTAAATGCAACAGATAGTTAAAAGGGAAGAGTACTAAGCAGTAGAAAGAAATAAAAAGAAGACTGGAATCAGAAAGGAGAAATAATTGTATAATTACAATATTGTGTGTGCAGAATCCAAAGGAAATGCTCCTGCTGTTGTAGAATGAAATGCTGCAGGAAGAAGAAGGTGTAATATAGAGGAAAGCAGTGAATAAAACAGGATAACAGAGCAGGTAAGGGGAAATTCAGAAAGCTTGTGGGAGTTGAAGGAAGGATGAAAACAGCCAAGGGAATGAAGAGAAAACAGCTGACAAATGGAGAGAGAAGCTGAAAGGGGACTGGAGAGGAGCAGATGGTGGGTGGGGTGGGCAAAGCAAGAAAGTGAAATAGCTGAAAAACTGGTTCAGAGGAGGTAGAAATGGAAAACAGCAACATCCAGGGAGAGCTGAGTATAACGACTGGAGTTGGGAGAATGGCACAAAAGTGCTGAAGGAAATTGAGAAGGAATCAACTGATAGGAGACAGTAAAGAATTAATGTTTGAGAAGAGCAGACAATGTAATTTCAAGCACAAGAGCTCTACAAAAGGTTTTCAGATCTTTCAGCCAAGCCCTATTTTGAAGCTGCTGTTGCCACCAGCTCTACAACTTCCTTTTCCAGGTGCAGGTTATTTATTCCAGTGTTAATAGAGCTTCTGCAATTATTTTCAAAACCTGTTTTGATCTCCTGTTTTGATCTCCTGTTTGAGATCTTACTCTTCACAAATTTTGCAGATATTACCATCCATTGTAAACACATAGGAGAAAGCCTGTTTATCTTGAATTTCTTGGGACAAGGAATTCTGACATTTTAGCAATTCTGTGTGATTCTGTCTGGTTTTCTGAATCCTTTTGTAACTTGCATCATAGAGATTTCACATTTCATTTCTCTAAAGGGGTTAATAACATTTTAATGGCATTTATATTTTCAACTTTAGTAGGTTTCCTTTGATTTCTTTCCTGCTGCTTAAGCAATTGGGTTCAGTGAGTGGAGAACATTCCCTCCACCAGGTCTTTGCAGCAAGGTCAGTACTGAACACATGAGTGAACAACAAAGTATTGCTGTGCCAGTGGCTTTGGGAATCACATCACAGGAAGTCAATCACAGTTGGTTGTGGTTCACACAGCTTTATTTCATATGGCAATTGAAGAGGGAAATGCTAGATTTTTTAATTGCTCTTGGAAAGACAGTGACTTGAATTTAGTCTGCACTCAGTCTGTTGCTTAGTTGTTAACGGTTTTAGGGCTGTACTTTCATTTTAAATTTCTGTTGTTGGGGTAATACAGTTATTGCTGAAGAAAAGAGAAGAAATTCATATAACTGATGTCCTGCCCATTAAAAACCAGAAGTAAATGAGTAGTTTATTAGGGATTGAGTAATTTCTCCTTTTTTTAAAATGTGCTGTGCTAATCTCACCATATCCTTAGAAGAGAGTTTGAAAAAGGGAGTAGAAAAGGCAAAAAATTCCTCTAAATGTAGCTGGGAAAAAAAAAAGAAAATATGCCCCAAACTAACTAAGGTGTCCTTGTGTGTGCCAGTGGGGTTGTTGATATTTGGGATGGTGAATGGTATTTTGCTGTTGGTATCTGTATGGTGGATTCCCCAGTGTTTTCCTTTTTAAATGAGGTTTTTTAGTTTCACGCAGTGATGTTGAATCATGTGGTGGGGGGAAAGTGTCAGCAGCTGTTAGAAATTGTTCAAAGATATGAATGTCCCTGTGTGTCGTCACCCTTAAGTAATGTAATTTTCTGCAGAAATACACAAATTTTGCCTGGTGAAATTCACTTTTCTGTGGAAAGGGAAAAAAGTGTCTGAAAAAGGTAAACATTCAGCTATAGAATTTAATACTCTATGGTGATTTTGTTTAATTTTTAATTATTTTTAATAATTCTTCACCATGTTTACTGCACCAATACTTGGAATAAAGCACGTAGTAAAAAAGCCATACTTCTTAAAAAATATGCTACAGGTAAAATCAGATTAAGCACTGCTTGTCATCATTCATACAAAATTATGAATTATATAGAAGAGAGACATTCTCATTGGAGAGTAGAAATTCTTCTTTCAATTACTTTAGTCAGGGATTGAAATTCAACACTTACCTGAATATTATGTTGAAAAAGAAATGATCCTATCACTCACAGATATTTAAGATTCATTACTTGCTATTGGATAATTTTATTTCTATTGCTTTATAGTGTAAATTATAACTGCTTTGGGTATTTAAAATGTTTTGGGTTGCTAGGGTTTGGGGGGTTTTTCCTTCGTATTTTTGGTTTACCCTTTGAGGCACTTGTTTTGTTCTTGCTTTTCAGTTTTATGAGGAAAAACAGGTAAAAAGTGAAAATGTAATCATGGAGTAGCAAGTCTGAAGTCTGACGGTTTAACATTGCCACTGAGTTATTCTCAGAAAAGGAAAGTTTTAAGTGATCTGGTTAAACAACTTGAAGTACTCTGTGGAACAGACCAGGTTTGTTCCCAAGATTTGTTGCAGTAAGACTGAGCCCACTTGGAACAGACAGTGCTGGGCAAAAATGAAACCCTGCAGATACAAGTTCTTCCAGTGCTGGAAATTTATCTGTGTGTCTCGTGGCTAAAAGGAGTGAAAACCTGTAAGGAGAAGGCTGATGGAGTGGGGAAAGGGCACTCTTCCAGCCTCTGCTGCAAACCACATCAGCAATCCTGCACTTCCCGTGGAGGAAGACTAAAGTGGTAAAGCCTTGCATTCCCCATGGGCTGTCTGGATTTAATGTCGTGATCAGAGATGCAAATGTTCTTCCAGGTTCTCACAAGGTCCTGTGAGAGTTTTAAATTAAGGTTCTTTTCCATTAGGGGAATCAGGGGTAGTATCTCCTTTTTTTTCAGATCTTCCACATATTATTTTTGCTTGTTTTCATGCATGGGGGCATAATTAATAACGTTGATATTTAAAGTATTCCTGACGAAATCTTGTATGTTCATATGAATACAACAGGTCACATTTCTCAGAATTACTTTTCAAGGTCCAGCAAATGTAGGCAACTGTCATGCTACACACTCAGATGGCTTCGTTCACATTCCAAGGATATCTCAGGAAGTGCAGGAGGCAACCACTTGTACGAAAACCTGCTAAGATAGGTGGGGTCTCAGGCTCAGTGGAAATGGCTTTTACCATTCATACTCAGAAACTGAAACAGTGAAAATAGGAAGGAAACAGGAAAGGCCACCAGGGCACACATCAAGAGCTCTCACCCTGACTGTTTTGAAGAGCTGTCCTGTGTGGTTTATGTAAACAAGCAAGTTTCTTCTCAGATGTGTGTGATAGATTCGAAATACTTAAATTTTGAAATAAGTATTTTAGCCCTGATTTATCAAGGGTCTTTCTCTGCACCGGCTTTTCTTCCTTATCATTTTCACCCCATACCTTTGAATACGTTGGCCAATTTTAGCTGTTTTGGAAGGGGCTAGAGATCTCAGGAGAAATATGTTTATTTTGGTTTTTTCCTTCTAGTTTATTTTATTTTGTGAGATGGGAGATAGACCATAAGTGCCTCCACTGAAACCAATAATGGAAAGTTGCTTTATTTGGCATGAGACAATATATATGAAGTGAAACACTGGAAATCAGCCTGTATTATACCACTGCTCGCAGACTTATTTCTAATACTTTCTGTCTGCTCTTGTAGGAGGATTGGTTGAACTGCTGGGGCAGTAGAGTTCATGACTCTTCAGATGATCTTTGCATTCATTTAATTAAGTTATTTTGCAGTCAACCCCATGACTTTGGATTTCAGTGGCCGCATAGTTAATAGCATGTATGCTTAGGCACTCTAATTTATAATTTGGCTATGCAGCAGAGAGAACTAGAGGGTGCATACTCAGATTCTTTAATAATAAATGTAATGGCTCTGATACGCAATTTCTATTAGAAATCAGATTAGGAAAAGGCTTTGGATGTTCCTGTTTTTAAAGTTAGGAGTTGTTATGAAAAATCTCTCAGTCTCTGAAATATGTCTTAATAAGACAAAATAAACCCTGACAGAGACCAGTTTGGACCCTCTCTCTAGGCATGGAAGCCATATGAAAACACAGCAGAGTGTTTTTCTTTCATCCTTTAGCAGCTCGGGCTGCCAGAGGTTCTGTTCCATGGGCAGCCCTGCTCACCAACAAGCCCGTGTAACCATCTGGCGGGGCTGGGAGGGCTTTGAAGCATTTGTCAATTTTATCTGGGGTATAAATGGTCCAAATTCCTGTAAATGCTTAATATGTATGTAAGATGCCATGTTCTCTATTCAGGCGAGGTATTTTATAAAACTCTTGTAGAATATTTAATGTAGGAAATACTTTATTTAGCATTTTGCCAAGGAAAGCAATTGCCAGTTGCAAATAATAAAACATGTACGTGGCTGTTTTCAGTGATTTATTTAGCTTTCAGGGTATTATATACCTAAATAGAATGGGAAGTTAGTGTTGGGGTTTTTTCACTTACTGGAGTAATCCTGAAATTCTGAAGGCAGAGATTCTGGGAAACACTTGTAAGACTTGAGTATTGAGTCATGTGTAATTGTTGAAGATCTGATGTACGTCTGGGCGTGTTTTGGACAGTGTTTGCAGCTCAGAGTGCTAAAGTCATGAGGAAGGTGTGAAACAGAACGTGTCACTGCTGAAGAGTCATCCCTTCATTTGAAATATTGCAGAAGGTATTTGTTCCAAATAAGTTTATCTAAAGAGCAATTCTAAAGACAGAGTCCCAGAGTTTTTGACACCAGTAAGGAAAAATTCAGAAACCTGGGACAAATTGAAATGAAGAGTGCAGGGACTTACCCAGGCTGTGGCACATTTATCCTGTGGCACTGACCTGAAGTGTGAGGCAGAGATTATTAACAACTACAGAATCCCATTGAAAGTAGGATGCTTTCCACAGAGTGCAAATATCAAACTTTTTAGAGTTGGTGACTGAGTAGAAAAATAATACATACCCGTTGTTTCTCTCATTAAAATGTTTTTCATTTCACACCAACCATTGTTTTGCCTGGGCCCCAAAATAGCCTCTTCTTGGAAAGGAAACATAAAAACAGTTACAAGCTTTTTCTAAAAAAAGCATTTGTCCTTAGAGCTTTTGTCTAAGGTATGTGAGAGGCAGGTTCCCAGGGTTTTCCTGAGGACCTTCGAAAGTCAGTAAAGAAATGTAGTAAATACATTACTATACTCTTGTGACTGTATTTTTATTTGTGCAATATAATATATTCCAGAGAAATATTACTGTAGAGGGAAGTTAAGGCTGCAAATTGAAGGTTCTAAAATTGAGGGCTGCCATACTGAAACATCATTTTCCTGAAAGCTGCTCCAGGTGGAACCAGGCTTGGGAATGTGGGTGGATGTGTCACTGCTTGCTTTGCTGGGAGTGGGAATGCTTTAGCAGGTGCTGGTGACTGAGGTTGCATTCCTGTTTCCTGTTTTATAAACTCATGACTGGACATTTAGCGTGTATTACTTCAACCCAACAGCACAACATTAATTAGAATATATTTTGTCCTCTGTTCAGGAAGGCAGGAATGATTTAGAAATACATTTATAAATACCAGTGCTGCTGGCACTTCAAAGAGGGTTATCCCTGTGAAGTGCAGGGGTAAGTCTGTGCTGAACTATGAATAGTGTAAAGTGATGTTCTTGCCAGCTAGTTTGTGGGTGAATGATTTGCTATGAACTTTTCAGGGTTTATAATGGTAATTTGTGTTTGAGTTAGGCAAATAAAAATATTGCTAAACTATCCCAAGTGATTCAATTAAAATAAGAAATGAAACCCCCTTAATGCAGATCCTTTGTTCACCTCTGCAGCTGGCATTGGTTTGAATATACTGATAGCAGCAGAATCCTGATTCTGGGGAACCTCATTGAGTGGAGGCTTGGCCTGCAAATGCAGATTTCTCTGCTCTGATTTCAGTTGTGGGTATCGTAAAGATTCATTCCGGATTCCATTTCTATCAGGGAAAAAAAGTTCTAGTTAAAAGACTGTATTTTGATTGTATTCAGTAGTAATTCAAGGGGATTTTTGGGTAGGAATCTGCTCAGATTGGCTTTGTGTTTTCTGATCTTGCTCTTTGTGTGGGTCTGTGTTTTCTATGATCACACTTCTGTGATCACTGTCCCACAGTTAGTGTAGACAGGGCTTTCTACACAACGCTGCAGCACAGTGAGCTGTGCGCAGTCGCTTCAATTCCTGCACCTGCACAGAACAGTTATTTATGATCCTCACTCTGACGGTGTGAAGGGCTAATATGCCTTCCACCCCCCCGTGCTCTTTCCCAGGCAAATGGAAATCTCCCTCCTGTCAGATTATGGATAAAAGAAAATTTATGTTTTGTGGTTAGGGAAGTACCTTTCTCACTGTGTATTCTCTGCTCATAAGTTTTCCTCTGCATTTTGCTCCTTTGGTATCCTCCTGACATATTTACAATTTTCTGCACAACTGTGAGCATGAAATGCTAATGTGAAATAAAAAATACGTTGGCAAAAATAGTGTATTTTTGAGGTGAAAACCTTGATTTTTATTAGGTGATACCATTTTTTCCTCTCCTGTTCAATGCTAGACACTTTCTGTAAGTTGCTACCTAAAGTAGAGAGGTGGCAGCACATGAAAGTTGTGCAGAGGACAGAAGCTGAGAACGCAGAATAGTTGGTATTTGTTCAGCTGGGCAGAAATAGGTGTGGTGTGGTTACTCAGTGGCCTGCGACTCTGGGCTGGCTGGGCCATTCCTGTGGCACACGTGCAGCCACAGGAGCAGCCAACTGAGCAGGACTGGAGAGGGGGAGCTCTGACCAGACCCTGCCCTCCTGGCTCAGGGCAACCAGGATACAAATGCAGCTAAGGAAATAACAATGAAACCCTTAAATCCTCCCTTTAGGGTTAATACTGCTGGCCTGTGCTTAAATTAAAGCCAGAGGAGTAGAAAAAATTCCCATGATAATCCGTGGTTGGAATCTAGAGTGAAAGTCACTTATTGCATTAATAGTTTCTGATGTGTCTGAACAGTGTTGTTGAAACACTTTACATTTGGCAGAAAAAGATCCTAAAAAACTGGCAAAACAATGTAATTATTGATGCATACAAACCAATTATCTGTGCAGAGCTGTCATCCAAGGACACTATTGAAGTTGTTGTTGCCAAAATGTTGGTTAAAATCAGTACTGATGTGTTTTCGTGTTCAGTGCTGTTTCCCTGCACACACACATTCACAAAACATAATGGAGTGTCTACACTAACAAACAACTGAAAAAATCTGCTCCTGTGCCCTCTCATGAACTGTTCAGATGAGATTTTCAAAGGAATCCAGTGAAAGCAGCACTCAGGATTTGTATCTAAGGGGTAGCACAGTGTCCAATTGCTTTGACACCTTTCTTTTGCTAGATGTTTTCTGTAACTATTCTGTGCTTGGAACTTGGTCTGCCCTGCTGAGAGCAGCACCACAATGTCAGAAAGAGAGAGAAGTAGAACTAACCAAAACAAATAGTGGATGTATTGGGCAACAATATTAACTACTATCTACTCTGATAAGGTCTTCTGATCTAAACAAAGGCTGTCTAATTTTGTAATTGCAAACCAGATTTTGAGGCTTTTTAAGTTGGGAAAAAAAGTTCTTATTTCAGATTAAAAGCATCTGTCTGGTAAAGGAGGAGATATGAAAGAACAAGTTTGTTGAATTTTCAGCTGTTGCTCTTTAAAATAAGAAGTTTTAAGTGTCTCAGGGAACGGTAGGCTACAAGTTCAAGGCAGGACATTTTACTTTCCAACTCTCTTTGCTAGAACTTAGATTTTTACCTTTGATTTCTTGTCTCAAAACTGAACCACTAACTATGTTTACAGTAACACCTTTTTGACTCCTCGAGGTGAGGAGCCAGGCTGGCCTCTGGTGTCATTGCTGCCCCCAGGCCATGGTGCAGCTGTAGCTGCTTATCCCACCTGTCCTTTTCTCTCAAGTGTTATCACGGTGAGGCCAGGGTCCTTGAGGCCAGGGTCCTTGACGCAACTTGAGCCTTAAGCCGCCTTTCATAAAGGGAGAGACACGTTTGAGTTTGAACAAGAGTTGGCTGTGAAGCCATACAGCTTTGTGCCAGTGTTTTACTGACCAGGCCTGGTTCTGTGAGCAGCAGACAGGCGAGGAGCAAAGGCAGTGTTGTGTCACACAGCAAACGCTTCCAGGAAAGTGCCCGGCAGTCTGGTGTGCACAAGCCCGTCGAGCCTTGCCCAGGCACCTCACCCTGCTCTCCTGTTTGCCCAACGTCTCCCTTAGTGCCACAGCCAGAGGGTGCATTTACAAGGCTCCCAGCCCCTGTACAAGTCACACTTTTTCTTGCTGTTGATGTAGAACAGGCTCAAGCCAGGGTTACCCACGTGACCGTCAGGCACGGTGTGACTCTGGAGGCGAAGGTACCTCGGCTCACCTGAGCTGCACCCGCTGCTGTAACAGCCATGGTGGCACTGGTGTGACCTGGCTCTGGCAGGACTTGCTTGTGCATAAATCTTACAGTTTTCCCTCCTGCACTAATCCTTTCTCCACAGTAAACTGTTCACTTGGCAGTAGTGTGGTAGCTCTTCATGTTGAGCGTGCTCTGTTGCTAATAAGTATGTCAAAGTGTGTTGTTTAATCTAAAAGCTGTGGAGTAATGTTTAACTTAATGTGCAATTACCATGTGGCAGTTAATGACATTTACATATTAAACATCAAAAAGTGATTTTGCCTGTAGCAAAGAGAACTAATCTTAGTAATTTTTGGAATGCTCTTGCAATGCAGTGACCCAGCTTTATTGCTGTGATTATGACATTAACAACATGATGTGGGTCCTGGAAGTTGGGAAGATCTATAAAACATTATCACTTTCGCCTTTGAACTTTATTATTAGTAGAAAATATTATTTCATTCTGTAGCTGTTTCCTGTGTGGTCCCTGATGGTGCTCGGAGCGTCGGTTCCTGACACTTTATTGTTCCCAGGTGCTGGAGCACCACAAACATCTTCTTGTATTCGACTCGTGCTACACCAACCCTCTCCAAATGCTCACACAGAGCAAGGGATGAAGAGGCTCTGATGAGTTTATGAGCACAGAAATTGCTCACTGACATGGCTGGCTCAACTCTCTGTATTTTCTGAAGCTAATTCCAGTGGTTTACAAAGAAATCAGGAGTTTTCAGCTGCCAGGGATATTCCACATTTTCCACCTGTCTGTGCTTATCAGTGGGTGCAGCTCCTGACCTCAGTGGCTGATTTCTTGTGAATTTGTGTATTTTGCTGAGGAGCAATGCTTCTTGCCTAATCCGAATGTCATTTAATTCCCTCCCAAGGGCCATCAAGTGTTAGGAGCCCAACATTATCATTCCAACACTGATAATTAACAGCCTGAAACTTGACATACCCTTAAATTTTAAAACAGATTTTATAACATTTGTAAACAACAGTTAGCAGGAAAAAAGGTAAAATTGTATGTGTCATTCTGTTTTCTACCGTACACAATTTGCAGTTCAAAGTGAATATATTTAAATGAACTCCCCTGCAGCTACTGTTTACAGTAGCCTTCAAAGAATGATGAAAGCTTTTAAATAATGTAGAATATTACATGACTCGTTTTTCAAAACACATGCACTGAATGTTTCAGAGTGAAAAGTCTGTGTTTCAGATTAGATGGATTGCAGACAGCTGCTGTGTTTACTGAATGTTACAGATGGAATGGAAAATAAGTGTAGGGAGAAGACTAAGAAAATGAAGGGTTCTTAAGAGTGCCTTATGTCTGAACAGCAGCAACTTAAAGGTGGATCAGCTTATTTCATATATCACCTTGATAGCTGAGGAAATCTCACTCTCTCTTCCACCAGAAAAAAAAAGGCAAAATAAATGTGGGATCTCTGCTGTGTTATATGTGTGTTTTGTGGGAAGGGGGTGTGCTGCTGCTTGTATTCTCTTCCCAACTTCTACTTGAGTTATCTATGACCAACATTTCTTGTCTATGCTCCTTTATCAAGGAAAGCCTTAGGTGTCAATTAAATGAGGTTATTACAGAGTTGAGGATGCAGATGGACATTTCTCCATTAGATTGTACATTTGAGTCTTTTTAGCCAGAAATTCATTCTCTTGATTCACTTGTAATGAATTACCTGCTGCTTTTGTGCATCTTGACAAGGTGCGAGATCAGTAGTGAGAAGGCTGACCTGACCATGCTGATGGCTCATCAGCCCCACATCTATCCACCTTTTTTTGGATGGGTTTTGCATTTTAAACTAAGCCTTAGGCTGTCAAAATTGCACATCTTACGCTGTGAAAGACTGCTTAAATTTAACATAACGTATATCTACACAGGCTGCTAGAATTCCTGCCTTGTAAAAGCGGGGTAGAAGGTGCAAACAGAAATGTAATTATATGTATTTATGGGGTAATGAGGATAAGATTTTATTTGACCTCACCTCAGCCAGAGAATGAGTTATGCCCTGAGCAGAAAGCTCTACACCTCACAACTTTTAATTTCTTTTAATAAAAAGCTGCTATTCAAAACTAGGGGCTAGCTAGCATTCTCTAGATTCAGAACTGAAATTGGGCAGATAATGCTTTCCTCCCTCAAAAGTGAAATTACAGTGAAATAAGTTATTCCATCACTATATTTAACTTATGATATCTTTATAAATGTGGTGTTTTGCAGAAGCAGAGTAAAAGAAATGAATCTTTAATATTTGTGTCACAGTGAGAGTTAATGAGAGGAAAAGAAATGTAGTCTCTTGCAATAGGAAGCAACATCACTAAAATTTCCTTCCCTTAATTGGGGGGAAAGAAGTCTCCTGATGAATATGCAGAGAATGTCCGTTTATCATAACATACACATTACAGTAGCTGGAAACAACTCTGTATTCCTCTGTAATAGTCTTCTAAAAATTCAGTTAGGTTTTAGAAATATTCTTCTCAGCAGGGTAAAATAGCCTGTGTGGCACTCTATTCTCCAATGCTTTGGTTGTTTCCTTATTCCCTAATGTCAGGAGATTGAAGGGAAAAAATAAGAAATAGAAAATGGAAGCCTTAGGGCACATGACTGTTAATCTGTACAGCTGAGAGGTGAAACACAGGTGAGGAAATGGGGTTTTCCAACTGAATTATTCTGATTCTCTTCCTTGAAGACTGGTATTTAAAACCAAACCTCCCCTGATTGTTTATTATGTGAAACTGTACTTCATGAGTGAATTTATCTATCTTTTGCAACCATGCTGCTTAATGTGAGCGAGCTGTAGGCTGTGGTTTCACAGCCTGTTCTCTGTTGGGGTGTCTGCACCACTCAGCTTTGCCTCCCAACACCCCTCCAGCCCTCTAAGAGTCAGTTTATGTCTTTCTAGGCTAGGGATAGCAGCATGGCACTAATTTGAGAAATGTTCCGCAAAAACACATCTCAAAGATACTAAAAAAGTCATAATGAGCTCCTTCAGATATTTTCTCTTGGGCTATAGGTGTTATGTTACCATAAGACAAGGAGATAAGCCATCATCACTTGTCCAAGAAACCAAAAAAATAATTAACAGGACTCGTGTAAGGAAAAGGCATTCATTGGTGGCTCCTGCAATACAGTCACCTTAAAAATAAGCCTAGTTTTAAAAAGAAAAGATTCCAAAAGTAGTATTGTTTATTATAGTATTTATATTTTATTATATACATTCCTTATATTCAGATCTTAATGAACTGAGTAAATAAAGTCAAGATGATCCATGTTTCTGTATTTAAGTTTTGATGTATTTTCTGTAAATTAAGCAAATGATATGGAGTGTGCACTGTTCTGAGGCTGCATGTCTCTGTTCAACTGCTTCTTTTTTGTAAAAGAGCAAACAATGAAAGAAATTTTTTCTGTTGAACAATGTGTAGTAGCTATGATTTAAGAAATGTAATCCATCAGTTTCAACTGTTCTACTGACACGCATAAGTAGTGGGGAAAACAGATCCTTGGGAGTTAAAAATTGAGTCATACAAAATACATTTGTGTTTAATCTCAATGCAATGTCTTTTTTCCAAAGCAGAAGTTTCAGCCAAGAAAACTTGAATGCAAGAAGTCTATTTAATTTTGTAATAACTGTTGATTTGTGTAATATGATAAAGCTTTAAGCTGAATAATTCCACTTGTCCTGGGAGAAATGTCAGCAAGGGCAGAAAGCAGGAGAGCCTGTGGGAAGCCACAGTGCTGCTTTTTCCTGGGACATCTGGGCTGGAGGATCATGTAAGAAAAAGATGGGCCACAGCTTGTGGTGGGCATGGGCTCACTGTGCTGCTCCTCCCTGTGCAATTGGTCAGCCTGAAGATTGGCTTTGGCACTTCATGCTCTGCTACCACCCCTCCCCGTGCCTCCTTCGTGCAGGAAATAGTGCAGGAGCAGGAGAACAGTGGCAGTATTTCTCTGTACTCATCAGTGTGTCCTTGCAGGATGGGTTCTTCTCGGCTTGATGTGGTTCTCCAGAAGACAACTCCAGAAATTGTCAGCAGTGTGGACATCCAAACCTGCTTCCAATGCCTTGGGAAGGTACTGTGATGTGTGTTTAACTTTGCTGTCAGGGTAATCACCCCCCGTTAGACTAAACTACATCCCAGAATGATCACTAAAGAAGTTTGGTCCTCTGCTAATGTTTTAAAAGCTGAATGAGGCATGCTGTCAAAAAGTGTTTCATGCCTCATCTACCACTAAATGCCCTTCCAAGGGCTTTTAAAGGATTGTCTTTCTCATTGATCCAACAGAATGACCCTGAGAATTGATTTCATTATCTAGGCAAGTTACTGCTGTGACTTGCTCGGGATTAACTGCAACTCTGAAACTGATAATGTGTCCTTAATTTGAAATAATGTTTTCACCTCGTGGTTTCTGAAGCCAATCAAATGAAAAACAGGAAAC
Organism: Orthonyx spaldingii; assembly: GCA_013397795.1. Classification (NCBI taxonomy): domain Eukaryota; kingdom Metazoa; phylum Chordata; class Aves; order Passeriformes; family Orthonychidae; genus Orthonyx; species Orthonyx spaldingii. The sequence continues at coordinate 430,195 of VZTJ01001955.1, forward strand.
TGGCAGAAGTCACCAATGGGAAATGTAGGAATTCCTTTGTTCATTAGCATTTTATAGGACTACATTTAGATGCATAGTGATGACTGTAAAGATATTAATTTGGATTCATGTAGGCATCCAGTCCTTAACAAGTGCAAGCCAGTATATTGCATAAAAGACAGTCAAAGTCAGTGGACTGGATTCTAAACACTGTATTTGAAAGGATTTTATCAAATCAGAAGGAAAAGGACTATGAAAGTCCATACATTTCTTTTCTTTAATTGACAGCATGTGTAAGAAATCTATATTAAAATATCATTTAAACATGAACAAGTGTCATCCTTTAAACATTCTATAGGTCATGTAACCACTTGAGTCTGATGCTCAACAAAAATGAACACATTTTTCTGTCCAGTGTGGTTCTTTGTTCTTGCCACAAACTTCTGTAATGGCCCATTTTGGAAATTATTATTTTATTGTAACCTTATAAAATTGACTTTTTGAATTCCGAAGTATAAAGATTATAGATGACAGCCCTAGATCTATAGTGCTTGTCCTTTTCTAGTCTGGGTGCAGTTTTATCTGTTCTTTAACAGATTCCTGTTTTAAACTTTCACTGATCTTAAGGGGAGTTCTTCGATTCAAAGCTTTATTTGGATGTTTAAAAACGGCACCAAGATTCTTGCATTTACCTAATGAATTTCTTTGAAATACTGCACAGCACATAGTCTGTAACCTCTCACTGTCAGTGCCTGCTAAACCTTTTTGAGTTTCATGGTAATTGCTTCTTGTTTTTTACAGCAATTAATAAACTGACGCATCAACAAAAGGAAGTGGGAGGCAAAGTCCCTGTTCTGTGACTCCAGCAAAGGGACAGCACTCTTAGTTCTCCATCTAATGTGATATATTTTTAATAGTTCTGGTTAAATTATGATCAGGTTGAAAGAGGAGATCAGCTCTTCAGTGTTACCAGGGTCATCCCTGTGTGCTCCAGGCAGAGAAGAGCATTTCAATAATGTGTGAACAAAGCCCTGTCTTGATGAAAAGGAAACCCTGGCTTTTGTTTCAGAGAATTGGGGCTGTGTAAAATATATATTATTATTAAATATGTAAATGTCTTTTCATTACTTGAATTTTCCTAGTTTTCTCTCCTTAATGTCATCCTCTGTAGTTTTCTATCTGTATAAAACAGATTTTTATAATCTGAGTGTCATGCAAATATTATGCATCTCACATATGTTCAAAACAAGTATATGTTTTGTGAAGTATTATTCTAGGTTTTTAAATTAAAATAAAAATTTAAAACTTTTTTATTAAAACAGATTATGACTTCCTGCAGTCATAGTCTGTGACAGATGATGAACCAGAACCAAACATTCAGGAGTGTGATCACAATTCCTGCTCACTGTGTTTAAAGAGGCTTAGATGTTGCTTATTTAGCAAATTATCTTTTCCACTTTACGATCAAATATAGGGTTTAGAAAAATCTCTCCTCCAGTAAGTGATTCATCTTTCTAAAATATAATCCTGAAAAGCAGCAAAGAAATTTTAAAGTTTATTAGTTATGACAAAAGCTTTTCCAAATGGGAATGAAGATTTCCCTTCTTTGTGAAGAGTTTAAAAATGGAATGTAGTTCCCTGGTGTGACATATTTTGAGAAAATACGATTTCACATTAATAGATTATAGCACTTTAAAAAAGTTAATTTTAAAATGAATAAGTTAATTTATCTGAGCTGGAATTGTTAAGAAATTATACAGGGAGAGATATATCTGGTCCTGCTCTTTGGACTCAGTCAAATGGAACACTTTGGGATGTTTACTAAGCATATTTGGAGAGCCAGCCCACAGGGGCAGGGTAGGTTTTCCCATTGCTTGACTGGAAAAGTGCTATCAGAAAATTAGTTTTGTGAGCTTAGTAATAGTGGCTTGTGATTCTGACCTTCATTTCGTTTGATGTGAAAGATTGGAGAAATACTAGAAAAGAATAAAAGAAAGAAAAAGAAACAGAGACAGAAAACCCCCCAAAACCCAGAGCAACTTGTATGGGTTTTACCTACTTAAGTAAGAAGAGGGACAATGTGAGGGGTGAAATACTGAAACCAGGATGCCCAGGTGGAAGGTGGAAATGCTGGGAATGGGAGCATTTGTGGTGGGAATTCGAAGGGACAAGGTCATGAGCAAGCAGAGGGAGCTTTGCACTTGGCTCTGCTTCGATCTCAGGGTTAGGCTGGGTGGCTTCCAGAAGTGGCTTCAGCCATATGGGTACTAAGACTCTATGAAAGCAGGCACTGATACTGCTGAAAATCTCCCCTGCAGCTGGATTTGGAGCTCAGTAGTACCAAATGGAGAGGCTGAAGTCACCCGAAGCTGCTTGTAGTCACCCAGCAGCGTGCAGAGCCATGGTGTGCAAGGAGAAGCCGAGCACTGGCTGCCAGGAGCTGTGTGTGCAATAACTGGTTATAACCAGTGCATCAGCGCTCCAAAGATGGGCTGCAATGAGGTGTCAATGCAATTACCTGTTTGTGCCCCACCTGGGCACTCTGCAACCAGATCTGCATTAAATACTCCTCATTAACTAGAATGCATATCATGATCCAATTCACATTTTCTTAGAGAGGTAGGATTGGAAGTGGCTTGTTTTGCAATTGAAGTGCAGCAGCCATTCAATATAGGTAGAGGGTCATTAGTACTTTGCTAATTGGCATCAGTAAGTTTAAGGATCAAGAAAAGAGACTAGAAAGTAATGTATCTGAACTAGTTTCCTGACCTCATTCCTGTTGCTAGATAACATTAGACTCTGAAAATGCTGGCACCAAGCTGAATAGTATATAACCACTAGCTGTTAATTGCCAGAGGAGAAATGAGAGAGGTAGTGAACTTTGAATGTCTTCAGCCTCACCCTTAAAAAAACTCAAATTCTCTTGCCATGAAAGGCAACCTGATGAGTCTCTGTACTGCCATTAAGGGAAAGGAATTGATCAAAGGTTTTAAACGAGATTTCTTAGAGGTTTGTTGCACCATGGGCAATCACAGCTAACACCTCTTCCTAGCCAACCTTGAAGGCTGTCTGTATTCATGAAGGCATTTATTTTTCAAAGACAGCTCTCAAATAGTTAAGCTAGTATTTTTTTTCTAGTGATGCTTGTGTTAAAAAAATTCTGAATTTCTTAGCTAGGCAATAAATTGGAAAGAAAAATAACACTGAAAAGCTACGTTTTCTTTGGTGGTCCCTGAAAGCCTTTGGAGCTGGGCTGGCCGAGCTGTTGGACTGTGGAGGGCAGGCAGTTCCTGCCAGCAGCACAGCACAGTCCTGTCTCTTCTTGTCAGGCATGGAAGTGGAATCTGCCAGCACAGAGCGTGTGCTGCCAGGCAGACATTCCTCTCTCTGCAGCACACCTTAGCTCTGTCTCATTTAAAGTGGATTCTTGGCCCCTCCTCTTCTATCTAAAGAGGATTTGTTTGTTATGTAGAATAACATTGGCTTCAGGAAAGAATCTCTGGAGGTCATCAAGTCCAGCCCCTGCTTAAAGCAGAGCAGGGCTAGCTTTAAAATGAGATCTGGTTCCTCAGGGTCTTGCTTAGTGGAGACTGAAAGTCTCAAAAAGCTCTTCTGAGCCTGATGGAGGCACATGGAAAAGGACAATGTCCTACACAGAGAGGGAGTCACCATAAACTGCCTCTGCCAAAAGTCTCATCCAGTCACGTACTCACTTCTGAAATACTTGGGCGAGAGAACTGCTGGGAATGAGCTGTGGTGCACTCTAGTGGTTCCAAAGTGGGAGGAGTTGTGTACAGTGCTGTGCAGCTGAGCTGGGCTGGCTCTGGGGTCTGTGGGTAGTGAAGATGAAAAAGAACAGAACTAGATTTGAAGGCTCTGTGTGTGTGACTACAAAGTTTGATGATCTAGTGACCCAGTGAAAGGCAACTTGGAATTTAGTGGCAATGTGTCCCTCAAGGAAAGGGACACAGGTCATAGATGGCCATAGAAAATACTGAAAATGGAGCACTGGTGTAGCCATGCTGTGGAGAGGGAAGTGCCAGTAGTGTTTCCGGCTCTCTGGGTGAGCCTTGGTGGGGCACAGAGAGCTCAGGGAGTGAGTGAAAGCCACGTGAGGTGGAGCTGAAGCACCAGCATGGATTTTAGGAAGACTCTCTCTGGAAGGTTGTATTGAAATATCTATGTGGAGGAAATCAATAACGTCTTCACCAATTGCTTTAGGCTACTGACACTGTGAAAAGCTGGACTGTGAACTCCTCTCTCTGTTGCATTTCCTTCCACATGAGGCAGCTCAGATTCAAACAATTTAGATCTCTAAGAGCAGCTCACTTTGCATTTTTGCAGACTCTTCTGGGTTGAATCCTAGCCATATTGCCCAGCAAGTTATTTAGAAATAACAACACAAACCAAACTCTTCTGTTATAAAGTAATTTGTAAGAAGTCCTCCTACTTGCATTAACATCTGGGTAGGTAGGATGGCCTGCCTTTACTGGTGCTCTGACTCCCTGTAGTTTACCCCACATATTAATATGCAGGGGGTGGAATTTGGGAAGTGTTAGGGAAAAATGGCAATTTGGAACTAGCAAACTTCAACCTGTCCCTATGCTCGGAGCAAAAGTTTTTCTTGCAACCTCAAGCCTTGCTTAGTCAGCAGGTTATGAGTGTAGAGGGAGTTTTGGTTAAATGTTTGTATGTGTCTACCTGTCTTAAAGAACTCTGATCTGTGAAGTGCATGTGAATTCACTGGGACAGGGTGCTGGATTCACAGAAAGTGCGGGTTTTTTCTTCTTTCTGCTCTTACTGAAAACTCTCATGCTGCCTGATAGCTGTGCACGTTTCAGCCCAAGTGAGACATTAACCTTACACTGCCCACTGTATTCCTCAACAACACACCAACAGCCTGACCCTCACTCGTGGCAGCACTGCAGCCAGCAGTTACCCAGCTAATACTCACCAGCAGGTTTAATAGAGCTTCTGACATTGAACACTGGGCCTATAAGACCAGAAAACTTCCTCATTTGGCTCATGGTTCCCATTATTTTCCAGGTGTTTTTCTCCTCCCTGACATGCCAGAGCACATGCAAACCTCCTGAACTTTATTCTAGGTCTGTGAGCTGAATGGAGCAGAGCTGGTTCTTAGTCAGGGCCATGGGGAGAAAGATTATGGAACAGCACTGAGCACCATCTGTGCTTATATGTAAAAATGCATTAGGGTTTAAAATGTCAACAATAAATTAAGCCAGGTGTTCTGACATAAAAGGTTTACTGCTGTTCTCTTGTAAGAAATCTAATTAGGATGTTTTACTTGGTAAAATGGTAGATGCTCATGTATAGTGTGCTCTCAGCCTTCTTAGTGATGATTTCTTCCTTTTCCCACAGTTTATCATGCAAAGCTAATTTTCATCTATTTGTCTTACAAGTACAACAGTTACCCATCTTGATATTTGCACTGTCTTGTCCCTCTGGTATGAGATTTTCATGACTTTCCTGTCAGGTTTGCTGCAATCTCTTTTGTGATGGGTAAATCGGCTTCACATGCTCTGTTCCCAAGCAACCCAGCTCCTCTGAGGCTGGGTTTCCCTGTATCCCCAGGGAATGGGTGTTCTCACAGACACACCACTCCATTTGCCTCATTGCTGTGCTGGTGGGACAGAAACTCGGCCCTCATGTGAAGATGATTGCTTTTGTAGTGATGCACGACGTTGCAGAAGATAACTGGACATCCTAAGCCAAGCGGGACATTACGAATACTCATTTAAAAGGGATGCTGGTGCATGTTTGGCTGAGATGTTAGCAACTTGTCACACCAGAAAGAAAAGCCACAAGAAGGAGCTAAGTGAACAGGTAGAACAGGAATTTTTAGTTGTGTTTTTGTATTCATGGAGATCTATGTAGATAAGTGATTGATTAACAATTAGGAAAAGATATAATAAGGCCAGAAAAAAACAGATAATTGAGTTAATACTGTTTGGCTTGGCATAATTTCAGTGGCATTATTGCTCAAAAGCAAGAAAATAAAGTTGAGAAGCTTGAAGGCATCTTTAAGTGGTCTTGGAGATTTCGTAAAATAGCAATTAATCTTGGAAGAATGAGGCTGCAAGTTTGGTCTGTTCATTTTGAAATCTTTGTGTAAAGAGAACCTGAAATGCCTGTGGCTCAGTGACGTAAGACAGGAGCAGTGTCCTTGCACCTGAAGGCAGCACTGGTCTCTCGGTGTGGTTATATGATGCACTATTTGGAAACTGTACATTCCCAGATGGAGTTAAAAACGAGTTGTCTGCCTGAACACTAGACTGCCTAGTTGTCAACTTAGGCAAACTGTATATCTCATTCCATGTGATGAAGAGTTTTTGGAACAGAATCCTGTAGTAGAAAAGAAACTACCATGAGAGCTGTCAAGTGTTGCTGATTCAGGCTATGACAGGCAGTTTGCAAATGGAAAGGAAGATGAGATATCCTTATAATTCTACTATGTTCTCCAGCTGAGCTGCGTGGCTGAATTCTGAGCTGCTCAAGTCACACTTTGTCCTTTAAAATCAAGCATAGAAGAGGGAGAGTGCTAGGGTCACATAAAAGGCCATGAAATTGTGTTGGGAAGAAAACAGAAAGTTTTCAGGCTTCAGCAGAAAGTTTTTCTAGAGAAAACAGCAAAAATAAAGAGAGACCTCCAGATGAGTGGTTGACATTAAAATGCATTTTCTTGCTTTCTGAGTGCAATACAGAACCAGTGAAGTATTAAATACTAAAGTCTCTGCAAGTCTCTGAGTGTGAGGGGAACCCTCTGCAGTGCTGTCACCTGTCACAGGCCACACACAACAAAGGGCACCTCTGACCAGCAGTAGGAAAGAAAGGAACCTCTGCAGGTGATAAGTAATGGATTTCTTCATGGAGATTTTGAAACACCACTGACTAAACCTCTGATCATCTCTAGCCAAGCATGGAATTGTGCCGCAAACCCCAAAGCTATATTGTATAAACTGTACATGAAAATCCCTGTGGCATTTAGGAGAAAGCCAGCTCATTTATTCATTGTGGCTGTCACACCAACCTGTACTTCGTGTGAGCTGCTTGGTTGTTTTGAAATTGTTAATATTTTATATTTGAGGCGTTGTTTGGCATTAGCATAACAGAACGTAACTCACTTCAGTTTTTCTGCAGGGTATAAATTATGTTTAGCTACAATGAACATTTTGAGGAACGTTGTGACTTTATGTGAGTTTCTGAAAGGTGCTGCACGGCTGATGGAAAGCTGAGTATAAAAGTCACGTAAAAGGTGTAAGAGTATTATGGTAAATGGTTTTCTGCATTTAAAAGAATGCAAACCTATGCCAAGGGGTTGCCTTTTCACATAGAATATGTTGATATTCCTGCCCTGTTTTCCTGTTCATTTGTGAAACTCCCAGATGGAAAAACAGTTGTACATAAGTTTAAACCTGTCCCTTCATCACTCCAAATCATGCTTATTGCTTAGCTCATCAGAAATGTAATTCATGCACCTATAAAAGAGGGGCCTGATGTAGCTCTGCTTGAAGTGTGTAGGCTGGAAGCAGTGACATCATGCAGGGTGAGTCAAACCAAACAGATATCTTTGAGTGTTTAATACTGGCATACCCCTCCCATGGCACTCGTGTCTGTGCTGTGCTAGGAGTACTGTAAGTCAAGGAGGGGAATTCATGGTTTTCACTCAGAAGCTGTTCCATCCTCTGTATAAAGCATGGGAGAGGATAACATCCCAACATCTGTTGGGGTTAATTGTTAGGACTACCCGAGCATGTATCACAAGGTTAAATATCTGAACTAGTAACAAACGTGTAATACTTTAGTTTAGAAACTAATAGTTGTGAAATAGGGATAGAAAAATACCTCTGAAAAGCAGATATCACATTTTATATGGGCATTATTGTTTCACATTAGACATCTACATCCACCTACATTCTCCTCCAAATACATAATGATGAAAAAAGATTGATTAGATGTTTTTCTGAATGCAAGTCTAGCAGCACACTTCCATGCCAACTCGAAGTGCTGCTCCAAGACATTCTCAGAAAACTGTGAAATCTTGGAATATATTACTAAATCACAGTGGTTATGTTTACAGTGTAAATTCCAGTTAACTTGACATTATGCCCTTCTTGACAGTTGGCTGACAGTAAAACTTAGCTGCAATTACTTCTGACAGTGGTGTTGGCTGACTGATACAGTGACCTTTTGGAACACTTGATCAAAAAGTCCCATTTAAGATTATTAGAGACAACCTTTGCAATCCCAAACTAAACTCACCGAAATGTAAAATTTGTTATTTAAATGCATGATCCTTGTCTCACTTCGGTTTGCAGTTTTTAACCTCCTGTGACATACAGAAACACTGTGCTCAGGTGACAGAATATTCCCTTCCCAGAAATCTAATGAAGAAAGATGGGGTTGCAAAATTACAAACGAAACACGAACAAATTAGTAACTAACTGAAAGTAGTCAACTACCAATTTCTGCATCTAATTCACCAGAGCTTTAAAACTTCCTTAAACCTAATCAAGCTTACCTGATTTCTTTTCCATGGTTGCTCAGGATTATTAATATTAAATACTCTCAGTATCAATGGGAATTTAGATATGGAGCAGAAGCTATGTCCCGCTGGACTCTGTATCCAAATTTTTAACAAGAGTCTAATAGATTTTATTTCTATTTATTTTTTATGAATTTTTTTATTATTAATAGTGTTCTCAAAATAAGCTAATGAACTGTAATATATTTGCATAATTATGAAGACTGATCATTTATTCATGGACATGGCAGACAGAATGAAGGCTGGGCATTAATTCTGCCAGAAGTTTGCTGAGAATACACACTGCTCTGTACTTGGGGCTTTCAGTGGAACAAAAATAGAGGAAAATTCCACTATAGTGTCCTATTTGAAATGTTTTGTAAAATAGTTCTGAAATAATTCTGAAATTGAAACTGTACAGATTTGGTTTAAAAACTGTTGAAATGTAAGAAATAATATATTCTGCCAGCTGGTGTGTTCTGGGTGCTGGTGATTACTGCACAAATAATTTTTCACTACGGACATTAATTGAATATTTTTTCACCCCATTCAGAGCAAACCTGTGTGTCTGCAGCTCTACAGTGAGGATATGAAGGCAAATGTATCATACAATGAGCAAAATGTTACCTGAAACTGTACCAACTTTTATGTTCCTGCATCAGTTAATAAGTGGGGCTGAATCTTAGAGATGTCAGAACACACAGGCATTTCAGGGGCCCTCAGGAAGGGCGTGGATCTAGTGGGACTGAACTGAAAATAGTAGTGTTTTGCTCTTTTTTTTCACCTTCCTTCTAAACATTAGATAAACGTCAATCTTCACATCCTCCCCATATTACCAGAGGAAGGCCAACAGCTCACAGCAGTCAGTGCTCTCAGACAATGCAGCCCTCACTGCTGAGTACAGCTTGCCCCATGCCCACTCCTCAGACAGCTTGGCCACGACTTGAAATTCAGCACTATTATTTTCTAAAGAAGAGATATAAAGTCATGGATTCTCAGAAATGGCGTGCTCTAACAAATGCATGAAATATTTCCTGTCCAGGGGGTTGACACCTGAAATGTGTAATCTGTGCTGAGAGGTCATGTTTTGGGAGGACACATGTTCCCTGTCAGGTAATTTCACTTTGAGTTGTTGTTCAGTGAGACACATTTACTGGTTGGAATGAATCTGAGTTATGGCCTGAAATTTGCTGTGTGTGAACATTTATGTGTGACCTTTTTGCTCATACATCTTCTAGAGCAGCACTGAGGATAGGGGGAGGCTTGCTCTAAGACCTATTGTATTTCAGATTTACAGTGTGTGCAGTGCTGGGATTTGCTCAGCAGTAAACAACTGGGCAAACTGAAACAGAGATGCTCAATGTGCTGAGAAAACATAATGATAAAAAGTGTGGTGTATAGGGAACTTCCATCTTGATGATTGCTAGAAATGTGCAGGACAAAGCAATTTTCATCCTTTGTTAGAGAAAATGAAGCTGCAAATTTAGGCTCTGAAACTGAAGAGAATTACTTCAGAAATGTTTAACTTGGGAATTATTTTCTAGGTTGCGCGAGAAAAAACAGTGGCAGTGACAACAGTAGTGGCTTTTTTGTTCTGATCCTTGGTACCAGTAAGTCCTGAAGTATTACTGAAAGTTTCTTGGGTTTTTTTGGTTTGGTTTGGTTTTTTGTTTTCTCTTTAACAAAGTAAGTAGTGCCAGATAGTAATTAATATTCTGCAATCTTTGGGAAAATCTTGATTTCATCTTCAATATGACATGTTATAGACAATAACTGGAGCTGTGTTGTCATTCTAATCTGCCCCTAAATATAGAGGCAAGGATTATGTTCCTTGCTAAATCCACATTTTGCAGGTACAAGTGATATAAGCCACAGCTACAGCTTTGCCTTCAAGTCAGATGAAATGGTCATTCTCATTTTTTTTTAATTGCTTCAAAGTCTACCTGAAAAGGAATCTTTCAGTTACAAAACAAAATAACATTCTGACCTGTTTCTCCTCCCCCTAAAATTGTCAGCATTTGTGGATATCCAGACGGGTGCTGCACAGGCTTTCAGAACTCAAATAGCTCCAGAAGCAGAATAACCTGCAGAGACTGAAATGGAGCTGAGAGTATTTGTGGGTTTTCTTCTCCACTTCATGGGAATCCCTCCTCTCAGAGTTATGCTGGTTGTAGTCTGAGGTTGTTCAGGGGCCTTGAACGTGTAAGGTTTAAATTGTTTTGTTTAACAATGCTGTGGCACACTGCTTCATTTTTCTTGCTACATAATAAAGAGATTAAGATGATCAGAGTAATATTAAATCAAAAGACCTTGTGAGCTGCTGGACCAAACTGGCTGCAGTGCTCCTGCTCTACCACGGGATGTGTTTGTCGTTCTGAGTACTGAGGTGGAGAGAAATGTGTCCTGGTTCTGACTGGGACAGAATGAATTTTCTTCCTAGTAGCTGGTAGAGTGCTGGGGGGCACAGGAAGCTTCCCGTGGATAGTTCTTCCCAGGAGGCACTGAGAAAAGGGAAGTAGCTGGATATGTTCAGTGTTGAAGGTGAACCAGGAGTTCATACAGAAGTGTTCCTACATTGGAGGCAGGAGCTCTACACCAAAATGAGGAGAAAATTTAAATTTGGAAAGGTTTAGATAATTTAAAAAAAAAATTATCATAAAGAACACTTCATGGTCAATATTAATGGAGAGGGTTATCTTTAAGTTCATATCACATGGCAAAAGGTTACTGGCTCCAAACTCAAGAACAGTTCACTCTTCACAGGGCAGAACGGGATATTCCCAATATTCTTAAAAATGGGAGAGGAACCTGGCCCAGAACTGAATTGTGAAGACTTATCAGTCTAAGCTCAAAAGAGTAAATTACAGGGTATTTACTTTTCTACCTTTTAAAAGAAATGTGCCTCTCTTTCTTTGGATTTATTTTCATTTCTTTTCTTTGTGGTCAGCTAGGAAATTTACTCATCCTTTCTATTCCAGTTGCTCTTTTCTTCCTGAACTGTTCCTGAAAAAAACATTGACAAAAGGAATCAAAACAAGTCTCCAAATTAGGTTCTTCTACACTTGGAAGCAAGCAGCAACCGTGTCGTCCATCAGTATACTGATTTTTGTCTGTACATTAACTCTCAAAGCAAACATCTGCTTGGTTTAAGCTGTCTTCCTGTTCCATCCAGAGGGAAGTAATTTAGCAGCAGAAAAACCTGATATAAAGAAAATTAGACAGGTTTTCAGAAGAGCTGCCATGCTTTTGATTAAATTTCATTTGTGTTTTCACAGTTTTTGGGAAATTTGAGGTTTGATGCTTAAGAAAACAAATATTTGAAATAAACTCCAGAGTTAAAAAACCATCCCAGATATGGTGAGATATTCTCAGGAATGTCCAGTAAATGATAGATACTAATTACATTTCTGTTATAAACTTGAGGATTAAAGAATCATCTATCAATAACCCCAGGATTGGTTTGTGTGAGGTTTGACCCTGTCTGCTAAGCATGGCCATATGTACAGATGTCGCTGCTCTGTGAACTATTAGAACTTGCTTAATGACATCAATTAATCACATTAGTGCTTTAATGCCCTTGAATGACATCTTTCAACTTGCAGGAACTTGATGGTATCGATTTTGTTGAAGTAGGAAATATTTTTATGATATTTTCTCTTTAGATACCCTTTTAACCTCAAGCAATTTAGAGTACATATCTTGTGATATCTCAATTTCCTGTCTTAATTGCACATCGTTACTTCCCGAGATGGGGTGAGCATGCTGAAAATACCAATTTTCCACTTCAGGATCCTGTCTGGAGAGGAATGTGGCTTTGAGGGGTGGGCTTTGGAAGAGCTCTAAATGAACAAGGGAGTCACAGGAGAGGCACAGTAAAATGTAGTCCTGGTTTTTCACCTTCGCTTTCCAAAAGTAGTTGCTTAGGAGTGTCTTGTGAAATATTTCTGAGTTCTAGAAAGGTGTTAGTTTGACAGTCCATAAATATGAGAGCCCTTTTGGGTGCACTGAAGGTGCTTGCTTTGTGCCTGCCCTCTGGCAATCACTTTAAAGCTACAAGGAAGTATCCAACAGACGATCATTTTGCTGACACACAGGTAAAGATCAATATTGGTGAACCATCAGGTTCAAGTTCATTTTACAGAAGTCCTCAATATCAGTAACACACCTGTCATGGATACAGTCAAGCTGAACAGAGGTTTTAGTGGTGGAACAGCTGAATACGATGCACTCAGTTGTTCTCTCTCCCCCCTTAGTGCTGATTTTGTCTTCTTGCTGACAATGGTCATAATAGGTCAAATTCCCCCATTGCATTTGATGGTTATTTGATTTATAAAAATATTTTCTCTTATTCTCTAATAAGGAAAGCCCCAAGATTATTCACTAATCCTTCTTTTATTTCCTGCTTTTGCTTCCTTTCTAAATCAGTATTCTTATTCCTGTTTTCTTTGTGCACTTTTTAGTGTTGGTTTTCTTTGTTGCCCGTTCTGTCTGTTGTAGTCAGCTCTTGTCCTTAGTGCCCTGTAGGGCCCTATATTTGCAGTGCTTCACTATGGCAGTAATTTTTTGTTTGATTTTTTTTTGGGGTTTTTTCCCCCCTTCCTTTCTTTCAATATGCACTCAATAGTCAAACTTTGGTTCATGTTGTTGACTTGTGAGCATATTGCCTCAGTAGAAAAATGACCAAAAGGCAGAAAATGGAGGTGATTCTTTGGAAAAAAAAATATTCAGAAGGATAGGAGTTAGGCTTCCTCCACCCCTCTCCTGGGTGTCTTGTTCACTAGGAAAATGTGGTCTCCAGGATTGTTTATACATCCTACACTAAACTGTGCATTTTGTCCTGTATTTTATGCTGTATGAACAGCCAATGTCTACTAAAAGTCTCTTGGAAATCCCATTGTAAAGAGAAAATGTGTATTCCCAGAGCAAATAGGAGTAATCATGTCATCCCTGAACTTATGTTTCTTCTCATTTTTGCTGTTCTAAAAATATTCATGGAGGCTGTACAGACAAGGGGGGTAAATAGATAAATCCAAGTGGATCAAGTCTAACTGTGATCAGGTGATTGCAGTGCTTGGCTAATACCCTCTGCTGAAGGAAATTAATTTTTATTGATATTTACACATGATGCTTACACAGAACCTTTTGCCATCACTTTGGGTGCCTGCTGTAAACTGATGGCACACTAAACCAAAAAATATTTAGAAACAAATGTATTCAGTAAAATGAAATGATTTGCTACTTGAGCTTGGAGTTTTAGCAGCTGAATGTGTGAGTTTGTCTGTAAGGGTTGCAGCAGCCACAAGGTGCCCAGCCAAGGGTCTCAACGTTTCAGGATTAATGAATGCTGAGCAAGTCTGGGCTCTGATGGCCCCAGAGGGTGAGTCCTATGGACTTCACTCCTTTGAGGAAAAGTGAGACTTGGATGAGACTCCTCTATCTGTAAGTGTAGGTATCTACATTTAATCTAGGCATCTTGATTCCCTTCTTAAATCATGGACAGGCCTCCTTTCATCCTATCCGAAAGCTGACATCTAAAACAGCTTAGGTGAGTACCAGGCTCCTGTTCATGGACTCCAAAAGGAATCAAGATGACCAGCTTTGCTTGAAGGGTATCCAAGTGTGTAGGAGAAGCCTATGCCAAGAGCCTAAAATAAAAAGGGGTTCAAGAAATTGAAATTACTTAACTTACAGTTAGTGGCACAATATCTGGGAATTCAGGTCCATTTCTAAGCAGAATTAATCATGGCAGTAAGTGCAACTGTGTGGTTGTTGGAGAGGAGAGGGAAGGGCACCCAAGTCTGTGCTAATTGAAGGCAGGAGTGCCTTCAGTTCCTTTGGCTATTTTTGTTTGTCCCTGTTCTGTGTTCACAAGGTAAAAAATTAAATAAACTGGGTAGGAAGTGCTGGCTTCCATTGCCAAATCTTCTGGTTACCTCTAAGGAGATGGTCTCGAGTTTGAAATGTTTTGGAAGGGAGCAAAATGCACGGTACATCTGCCATTGGTTCATGTTCTACAACACCTTCCAAGTAAAGTTTTATTTCAGATGATGAAGCTGTAGCTTAGAGCAATGTTTGCTTTGAAATAATTTATGCAATAACTTACCCCAGCAGTTTTGTAAAGAAGAAAAAAGTCTCCATAAATGTGGCACAAGCCAACAGAATAGGATATTTTTATTGTAGATACTTTGGGTTACTTATGCTCCCTCTGAATGAAACACACAGTGTTATTAAATAACTCTACATTAAGTCAACTGGTAAAATTCCAAGGTTCACTGTGTTCACATGATTCCAGACGAGCAGGGAGGACACACTGGCCATGCACTCGGATCTGGAATTGCTTTACCTTATGGCTTGGATAATGAGATATTGGTTTTCACAGAGCAGGTCATGTTTGAGAAAAAATGAGAGACTCAATTGCAATTATGAAAGTCATTTACAATTGAAAGTGGAGAAAGGTTTTCTTTCTGGATAGCAGATATTATATTTTAGCCAAGTCTTTCTCACAGTTGTCAGGATTTGATACAAAGAAAAATAAAACTGAAAATAAAAAGATACTATCAAATATATATGCTTCTATTTTCATAAGTGGTACTTAAAAGATGTCTTCTAACTATTTTGCAGGAAAGATAAACGGAGTCTGTTAAATACTTAACGTCTCACAGCTCCAGCCGTAAGTCACAGGGACTTTGCACAGAATCCTAGCAACGCTCTCTGCTTTCAGCAGCTCTGAGCAATCTTTTCAGCTGACCTACAACAGTGGAAACAGCAGAAAACATAACTTTCAGGATGCTCTTTTCTTATTACAAGCATGACATTATTCATTCCTAAACTCAGTTGTCTACTCTCACTACAATCAAACTCTCTCTCCTTAGGCATGGATCTCTGACAGCCTTTCTTGGGATTTGATGGGGAGGGCAGAGAGCCCGCAGGAGAGCTGTGAGGCTCCTCGCTGAGGGAGCGTGGGATCCCACTGTACTGGGGCTGCCAGGGATGGAATGACTTTTCTCCACATCAGCTGGTGTCAGCAACACACCGAGGGCTTAGCATTGCTGAACAGTGCTTCCACAGTGGTGGGTCTCTGTGTTTCCTTTCTGTCCTCCCCAGGGAATTATGGAATGGCCTGGGTTGGAACAGACCTTAAAAACCATCCAGTTCTACCCACCTGCCTTGGGCAGGGACACCTTCCACTAGATCAGGTTGCTCAAAGCTCCATCCATCCTGCTCTTGAATATTTCCAAGGATGGGGCATCCACAGCTTCTCTGAGCAGCCTGTGCCAGGGCCACACCACACTCACAGTCGAGAATTTCTTCCTCACATCTAATCTAAACCTGTCTTCTCTCAGTTTAAAGCCGTTACCTTTGTCCAATGCCTCTACGCTCTTGTAAGAAGTCCCTTTCCATCTTTCTTGGAGGCTCCCTAGGAAAGGTGGTGGCTTCCCCTTCTGTCCCATGGAAAATACAGCAGTAGGAGACTCATCTCCTATTTTTACATTCCTCCTTTTGCCTCTCCCCCTGGCTTGTCCCTCCCAGTAGCCACTACTCCTTGCCGGAGTTGTGCTTTCCTGGTTTCTGGAGGGGTCCTGGCAGAGGACACCCCGAGGCTGCACCCAGGCTGGCACTGCCACAAGTGGTTCTTTGATCTTATGCTGCTCCTTGAGAACCTGCATCACTTCCTACCTGGGATTTGAGGTTAACACCTTAAGACACTTAATCTGTAAAATTTAATTTTTCTAGTAAGAGATTTATTAGCAGTCTAATCAGTAGGCTTCCTGTGGGATATTATCCTCTACAGACCTATTTGAAGTAATTTTATTGTAAGATTTTTTTAATGCCTAGCAAAACTACTTGCTCAGGAAAAATGCTTGTGTGAATAACAGAGATGATGTCTTCAGTGCTTTCTGGCTGGGAAAAAACCAAACAAATTGGTCCTTCAGGACCTCCTTTTAATTTTTTTCTCCAAAGACATTGTCCTTCTTTTTCCTGTTCCCTTGAGAATACTTGTCAGAGGGCAAGAATGAGAAAGCTATTTAGGAATGTTCAAGTTTTCTTTACAGCTGAATGACTTCATGAAGAAGGGAAATATTAGAGAATATTTTGTTGTTTTACATATAGACAACTTTTTACCTCTGGAGTGGTAAAAAATTATGTATCTGTTTCTATTAGTAAGAGCCCTGCTATGTCCTCTCCTCTGCTTTTAGTCTCTGTTTACAGCATGTTCTTCTGTTTGAATGCTTATAAGTTGCCCTAAAACTTTCAGTGTCCCCAGACCAATAAAAAGAATTAAAAATGTGACTATGAACGCAGGGTATTGGAAGAAAGTAATGAAATTAAGATGGAAAATGCCATTATAAATAATGTATTTTAATAAATAACTGTACACTGTAGAATTTCAATTACAGAAAAACATACTTTACACAAGTAATTACTAAAGAAATTGCTGTAGGAACACATCCATTCATTCAATTACAGGACATAAATTCTTTCTCTGATTGCATCTTCCGTTGTGAGGGGAGCAATCACGGCAGACACCCAGCTCTAATAACACCCTCTCTTCAGGAACTGGAATTTACTGATGGATGGCCATGTGGAAGGCTGATGAAAGGCTGGTGCTGCCTGTGCACAAAGGCAGTGGCTGGGACTAGTCAGACACAAAGCAAGAGCTCTGGTCGCTGGCAGGTAACCGAGCAGCTCGCCTTGGCCATGCCTGCCAGCACTGCCGTGGTTGTGTGTTCCTCCCCGCAGCCCCCCGGGAGCAGCTCAGCTCTGCCCTGGGCGAGGGGAGCACAGCACCCCCGGGCATGCAGGCCACACTCTTGGCTGTGGTGTCCTGCACGGCAGTGGGGCTGAGAATGTGGTGGCTTTAGAGTCCATTTGGGAGGAGGGGCAATGTCAGAGGTGTTTGTCACGGTTCAAACAGGCAGTGGGTGCTTCAGTACCCTGAGGGTCTGTAGCATCACCTCTCCATCCCCGGAGCTGTCTGGGGGGTCGGGATAATCCAGCTGGATACTCCCCGCCTGTGCTGGGGCCTGAAGCAGAGACTGGTGCCACTCCAGGATAGGACAAGGCACACTGGACAATTCACAGAGGTGACTGTAACACAGCCCAAGGCATCTTCATGTTTCAGGGTCCTGTGGGACCTGAGGGGAAAAGGTCTCTGGCAGTGATTTTCAAAAGGGGGAAGAAAATGGGAAGTGTCTGAAATGTGGTTGTGATTGGAGAAGTCTCCAGCAGAGATTTGCTTTTCTGATTGCTCTGTGGTGGAAATAAGAAAAGCTGGGGGGAATAATGTAATTAAGAAACTTAATGTAATCACTGAAAATTAAGAGATTAAATGGGAAAAACATGCAGTTTATGCAATGTGTTGTTCTACGTGCAAAACTAGCAAAAAGAAAACTAGAAGCATGGCCTCATCCTTTTCGTGTTTCCTGAGGTGCCATGTGGACCCACATCCTGTTTCAGTGTGTTCGTACTTGAGAACATTCTACTGATTGTAAAGTGTTTGTTTACACCTTAGGTGACAACCAAGCAACCAAGATTCTGTCTTCTCAAGGCAGTATTTTGCAGGGTATTTTCTTTTTACCTTGGTAAATGACTTTTCCTTTTGTTGTGCAACTGGACACTTTTCTCTCCCCTAATGTTTGTAGGGATTGGTTTTAGAAGTATTGATGTGTTTTTAACTTCTGTCAAAGAAAGGTAACTTGTTCATTTTTTTTCCTCCTAGATTTTCTATTAAAGCTGTTTTGTTTTTGTTGTTGTTGGTTTATTTTTTTGTTCCCTCTTCCATTGGTAACATTGTTTTTTTAATGCTTCCTTAGTCTGTTCTTACTGTGCTGTGAGTTCAAAAGTGTTCTTGTAGAAACTGGTTATTTTTTAATCCTAATGTCACCAGTGAGTTGGTCCAGCACACATTCTTATTACAGGATTACTTGAGATTTCTTTTTTATTTAGTAAAAAACATCTGAGTTCTCTTTGTATTTTCTGTGCAAAGGCAATCTATAAAGGTCTTCAGCAGACACTGTACAAGGAAAAATATGTCTATAGGGATACAGATTCTTCCTGTTGCTGGTATTGCTGTAGTGTTTTGATCAACTGTTTATAGAGGAAATGAGAAGCTCTTTTGCTTTCCTCTGGAAAATGACTTACACATTTATCAGCTTCTCTTCCTGAAATAATATGTATGGTAGAAGTACCAATATTTTCGACAGGATATTCAGTCTGTTACTTTAGAACAACAGATAGAGGAATAAAACTTGTTCCATTATAGTCTGACTCTTTCTGAAGCAATTTCAGGCCTCACAAAAAATTTGAACGTGGACATTGCACAAATATTTGTGCTTTCTAAATCACATTTACACAGGTATTTGCTTGGTGCTATTATTTTCCATAAAAATGTAATGAGATACTAATGCAAAAATCTGTTCACAGTAGGAAACACAAGATGTTTAAACATCTTAAAGAGCAAAAATACCTGTACTGGGATTAGTCTGTACAGCTTGCCTGAAGTTCTGGGTTAGATCACAACTTTAAGGAAGGGCACTGATCTGTTCTTATAATCTCTGTGTTTTATGCTGTGCACAAATTCCCTCTGAGACCCACTTAGATATGGAACACAGAGCACAAAGTTGGCAAACACTTCAACAGCTTGGCATTGCTTCCACAAGTGAGCAAGGCAGTGGTTACTTCTGGGAGTACTCTGACACCAGGGAGTGAATGCACTGTAGGTTCTGCTATAAACTTCCATTGCTGTGGCTGCTGTGCACTGCGTGTCAGCACGGACACACACGGGTGTGCACGGAGAGCGGGTGTGAAGTCAGTTGGGAATGGATCCACAGCGCAGCATTTTAAACAACTCACGTAGCAATAAAGCAAGGTTGGTGTCAGGTTGCCTTTCCTGCTTCCAGCTGCTCCAGAGGGGCTACCAAATCCAGGTGCTGCAGAGTGCAAACTGCACAGCTCTGTAGTGGATGGGTTAAACGTTTGGGTGTGCATGGCAGGACTCTCCAGCGCAGGGATGGCAGTGCCTGCTGCCTGTGGCCAGGGACCCTTTCTGTCAGCACAGCAACACCTGACCTTCCAAGGCCTTGAGCACTTAGGAGAGTGAGCTCTGTTTCTAAACCAATAAATTCAAACCCCAAAATTCCACACAAAGCTGAGTCCTCAGTTTGCTAGAATAAGCCGATCATGATTTTAAAAGTAAAATAGTTTTCCTTACAGACCTAATTTTTATCAAATCCTACGTACTTTAAAATTGTCAACATTTGGTTTAGAAAACATTGAGAAATCATATCAAAATACGTGACTGCTGCACTTCCATAATAAAATGTTCTGGTTTTTGTATTGAACTGAATTTTATAGCAAGCAAACCCAAAACTCCAGGCTTCATATGAAAAGATTTCAAATGTCATGAACAGTATGGCATTTATCTAGGGCACACCATTTACATTGTGGACAGAAAGACTTGTAAGTGCTGCCAATTTTAAACAAACAGGAATTATTTGTACCTCCAGACCTGAGAAGTCTTCGGAAATGCTCTGCAGTCATTATGCTTATTAAAAGTGATATTAATGGGATTGAACAGATTATAATTGGATAGAGCAAAGTCAAACTTACTTAGCATAAAATTTGAGTGTTTGGTAGTGCACTTTGGTAATGGATTGAGTTGGATTAGTCCCCAGGCATCCTCCTGCTGGAATACAATGGCACTCAGCTCTGGTCAGCTCCTTGGGCTCAGACTCCTCTGTTGAACTTCCTGATCTCTTAGGATGCAAAAGAAAAGTTCATCCTTGCCAGCTGGGGGGTGCCATTGGTTCTTTTTTTATTTATTCCTGAAAACATGAACAGAGATGACTCGTTTAAAAACAGACTGGTAGAGAGTAGATAATGTAAAGAGGAAATGGTTGCTCATGTTTCTTTTTCCTTGTCTAACCCTCCCCAGCATCCTCTGGAATATGGATGAAATCTCCATGAAATCAATTAAATCAGTAACAGTCTTATGTAGATGTAGCCTTAAAAATGCTGTTTTATAATCATAGACTGAAATGGGTGATTTCAAGGCAATTTTTCTTTGCTTTGAGTGGCTTAAACTCAGGGGTAAATCTTGACAGAGTTTCCAGTTTCCGGATGTGTGTGGTCATTAGAGGTCTGAAGGTGCTTCTTGCCCTGCCTGCTGCTGCCCTGCCCAGCTCAGTTCCCACACTGGTTCCAGCAGCACATTAAATCCTGTGCTACCAGAACCTGCCAGGGCTGCTTTCCATGCTGTCGGAGATGCCCTGCAGTTCTAAGAACAAGTCTGAAGACAAAAGGTGCTGAACATCTGTAGGATCCTGATGATATTACATTTTTACTGATTTGAAAATGAATTGAGAACTAAAGATCTCATTCCTCCATCTTTTAGCAAGTGCTGCTTGTGATGCCAGTGTGGTTTTTTTGCCACCCAAGCGATCATTAAACAGAAGTTTTTCTCATTCTGAAACCCAGATGATTGTGTATGATTTACTCATTTATGTTTTTAAAAAGTGCTTCAGCCTTTTTGTTTACAGGCCTTTGAAAAAGCAGTGAAACACACTGTGATGTCTTTATCAGATTCTTTTCTGATTAATCAAGAGTAGCAGAAGAAACAAACAAATGAAAAAAGAAATTATCTAAGTGAAAGTCTGCAAATAAAGAACTTGAAGTGTGACATGAGAACAAAGCCTTCATAATATTAATGGATTCATTATAAAAGTTATTTTTAAGTACATCTTTTCTGTTAATTCTCGAGGGGAAAGAATTATTTGAGTATAGGTGATTTCCCCTCCAGAATGTTAACACTGCCATCCATAGGTATATGGTATCATACAGGCCCACGGGTTTATGTTTAAGAATATTATAAACTTTAATACAGCAGAACAAAACCAGCTATCCTTTTCCTTAGCTTTCCTTGTTCAGTTATAGATATTTTTTTCCTTTTTAGAAAATCAAGTCTATAAACATTTGCTTGATACTTCCTCTGGCAGGTGTGAGTGCCACACGGAGAAATAAGGGTTAAACCAACCACAGAGCTCCCTGATGAGCCCAAGTGGGCTCTAAGGAAGGCCATGATTTGACAATTCAAAAAGAATCTCATTGGTGCCTTTTTCTTTTTCTGTAAAATGGAAGAGAGATGATAATGATGGCTGATTTCTAGTCTCCTGATGCTGATGGAGGACATGAATTAAATTGGTTCTACTAATAAAATGAACCCCTAGAAGAAAATTATAATCAAACTCCTAAGTGGTTATAATTGCCGAGGACTGGAGTAAAAGCTATTCAAATAACTTCCAGCTGTAGGCACTGTGAACTGTTTAACCAAATCCAAGATGGGTTATTCCTGATTTTCTCACATTTTCTCATTCTGCCTAGGTCTGTAGTTTTCTTTCAGAATGAATGTGCCCTAGCCATCATGTGATGTTTATTTAATTATGACATTGGTGAATTAAAAGTCTCCATTTTTAAATACACCTACATGTGAAGTGAAAACTGTCACTGCTAGAAAATGGAATGGTGAAAGTAGAAAGGAGAATATCCATTATCAAAGGTGACAGAGCCCTGTGTGGCTTTGGGGGAGGAGTGGCAGCAAGGGTTGGGATGTGCTGGGATGAGACCAGTGGGGCAGTCCAGGGCTGCAGGACCACGACAGAAACAGCCATCAAATGTAGACGTTTTCTGCTTTGCTGCTGGGGTTAAGCACTTGAGGAAGGAGGGAGCTGTTGAGATCAGACGATGAAACCGTTGCTGATACATCAAATTTAGGTGAAAACCTAAAGCTGTTGAGCAATTGGGAGGATTGAACACATTGTTTGCTATTGTACATGGCAATTCACTGTGGAAAAGCAAAGGAATTACTAATTGAATTCTTTGCCAACCGCAAGGAGGTTCTCTGTGCTAAAACCCAACCTGTATTACTGAGAACAGGGAGGGCTGTGAGGAAGGTACGTGCCAAATGGTCCCAGGGTGCGATGGATTGCCACGGCCAAACCATGTGTGTGGAGTATCAGGTGCTGCGGCAGTGACCTGGAGATGCTGAGTGGAATTGTGCCTGTTTCATTCAGGTGATTCAGTACTGGAGGTGATATTGTTGATCAAAGTGAATAATCCAGTAGAAATTAAACCCACTAACATTTGAAAATAAATATAATTAGATGTGTTCTGAAGCATCAGTGTGCAAGGTTTTCCTCCAGGAGAACGACTGTTTCTAGCAGGGAATGCCTACTTCTCACAAACATAAAATTTCAGTTCCAGTGCATAAAAGATTTATTGAATAAGGTTATGATCAGAAGACATAAAGTTGAGCTCAAGGACCAGAGATAAATAGGAGAGAGAATACTAATTGCCAGAAAAATGAATGGTCATAAGAGGAATATGCAGTATAAAGGGAAAGTCAAAATTAACAATCTTAATACAGGGATGGGAAATAATCTGTATTTATTCTGAGAACTAAATTTATCCTCTTTTACATTGTATTGGATGGCTTGACAAATACATTATTTGGTAACAACATCTCTTATGAAAGAACTATAACTTGTTTCAGAAGTAATAGCTTTTATTATTATCATTGATTCAGGAAATTGGAATAAATATCTTTGCTTATTAGAATATTATGTAGATAACTTTGAAAAATGCTGAAAGCTGCTTACTATTTCATGCCCAAAATGAAGTAGTTCTGTCTCCTCAGAAAAAAATAAAAATTAATCCGTGAGGGCTGACAAACAGGCAGTAACTGGTGTGTTCTTTTCAGAGCAAGGGAGAAAGTCAGCTGAGGCTTTGAGTCTGAATGGGCAAAGCTCACATGTACAACCAGCAGCAGAGGCTGCACTCATGGACAGAGGGGCAGAAGGCTCAGGGCAGCGATAGCTGGCAAGTATTTGGTGTAAACAAACACAAGATCAGCTAATATTGCTGTGGTAGCCACCTTTACTCAGCCATAGCCACTGAAAAAAACCCAGTGCTCATCTATCCAGTGCTTTGAGCCTCATTTTTATCCTTTTCCTTAAAGAAGTCCCTTCAAAGAGGTTCTCACAGGTACCAGTTGTGTAAAGAAGTTGTACATTCTTTTGTGAAATCTGGCTTATTGCTTCTCTTATTCAGGTTTTTCAATTACTTGTAGTTAACAAGGGACACGACCAGAGGAAATGGCCTCATGTTACACCAGGGGAGGGTTAGGTTGGACATGAGAGGAAATTCCTTCACCGACAGTGTTTTCACACGTTGGAACAGGCTGCCCAGGGTGGTGGAGTCAGCTTCCCTGGAAGTGTTCAAAAATGTGGAGATGTGGCACAGGGACTGTGGTGGGCTCGGCAGTGCTGGCTTTACACTGGACTCCCTGGCCTTGGAGGGCTTTCAGCCTCAGCGGCTGGGTGCTCCCGTGGTGCTGGCAGGTTTGCAGTTTCACTGTACACACACTAGAGTAGCAGCAGGCAGGCTTCTTTTTGAATTCAGCCTTTTCCATGAAAATGGACTGCAGATGATATCTTGTTTACAACAGTTGATATTTCTATGTATGTGTATTATTGCTGAGACATAAATTATTCTACAATAACATCTATTTTTCAATGGTAATGTGCAGGTTTATTTCTTGTATTGTTTAATAATTTTGTACTTACTGGTCTGTCATGCTTGTAAAAAGTTTTCTTTATTGTCTTGAAAATTTGTATTACATTAAAATGTTAATTAAAGAGATTTAAGTAAAAATAACTACTTCTGTTTCCATGAGAGCTTTTGAAGAGGGTGTTAGTTAGAGTGACTTAGCTTTTTGCCAGTTCATCTCTAAATTACTGTTTGCAGAGGAAAAGCAGACTCAAAGTGTTGGTGAGAACTTCAGGCTACAGGTTTGTTACCCTTAAAGAGCAAAACTCACAGATGTGTTTTCTCTTTGTTAGCTTTGTGCACAGTTATGTTTGATAGAACCATGAAAAAGAGCTGTGCCTATGTTTTCCTTACTTTATAGCAGAAAGGGTAAGTAGGAAATTTACTCGTAGGAGTCTTCATTGTCTCAAGAATAAATTTAGAATTTATAAAAGGAGAAAGGCTTTCACTTACAAACTGGAAGTGACTATTCTGTCTTAATCTACAATGAAATAGAAAGTTATTTAGACCCAAAAGTTTTAAGCTGGAGGAAAAAATGAGATAAGTGTCTGAATTACATCCTTGGCAGATTGTGGGAAGACTGAGAGGCAGATTCTGTGGCATACTTTTACTGATTTTTTTTCGGAATTCTTTACTAAAAAATGCTGTACCAGAAGCAAGTACTAAAAGTTCTGCTCAGCTTCCGTGGCAATGGCTGGACTGGTGAGGGTTGCTGGGGGTGTCAGTGCTTGCCTTTGGACTGACATTCCAGATAAGAAACGACTCCTGCTGTGTTTGGTTCTAATCATCTACATTTTATACATGGGACCCAAGGAGTTGGACAGATCTGTTTGAAATGTAGGCAAATAAGTTACCTGCTACCATTTTTTATGCAGTTTAGTTAAAGCACATGAACTAAAGATAAATTTTATGTTCTGTCTCCTCTTTATTGCTCTTGATTTTTAGAAGAATCCCATGCAGGATAGAAGGTTCCCTGCTGTGACTTCCAACTGGGAGTTTACATTATTCTTCAAATACCTATTTATCATTTTTTCTAACAAGCTACCCAAAATATTTTTGGCATGGGTACTTTTTTTGTGGCTTAGTACAATTTTTTGACCATTAGGGATAATTGCTTATGACACCATATCAGTCAGGAAACATAGGGAGATTTGCCTGAACAAAGAACTCAGAGCTGGATACAGTTCATCCTTTTTTTGAGCAATACAATACAACAGTGCTCAGACAAGGTGATAGAAAAGCTAATTTGACAAAACCTTAAGAAGTATACCCAGCCCTGACTCAACTCTATAGAAATGGGGCTTTTTTGAGATTTCATGAGATAATAGCATCATTTCTGTTGATAAAGTTTTTGTTGTGTTTCTCTGTATTCTATTCCTAAGGCCATGTCCTTGAAAATAGATTTTCTTGGCAGTAGGGCTCTCTGAGTCTTCCTGCTGTCCATGTAATGTACAATTTTCTGTTTGGAAGATCAGAGTGTACATACATTTCTCTCTAAATGATTATCTATTGGACTTAAGTCTTAAGACTGGCAATGTCCTACTTGTTTGTGATGGAATAATTTCAAGAATTATTAAGTCTGTCTGTTTTGTGTTTCCTGCCTCTTTTCTGTTGTGCTGGTAAATATACCTTATTTTTATGGCAAACTATTACAGTCATGTGGAGTTAAAATATGCAGTTAATGAGACTGTACAATATATTTCATTCAAGCAAAGTATTGTCTGGCAGAGTAATCAGAGGCTCCCTGGTGCCTGCTCTGTGCTGGAAGTGTGGCACTGTTGCCTTTAGTGCCAGATGGCAGGTCAGTTGTAATCCATAGTTCCCAAACATACACTGTGCAGTAATTTCCTTGGGCTGAATAGCTTGTTGTGCAGAGCCTGCTCCTCTGCACATCAGTAGTGCTTTGTTAGAAATGTCATTAAAGTACTGCTGGCCTCGCCACTTCCGCGTTCTCACATGGTTGTTAAAAGACAAGCAGTTCTAAGGGCAGAAATTGGAAGCAGAGCCTTGTTCCCCCCCTTTATCTACACCTGCCAATAGCATTTTATTGCAGCACAGTGAGAACTGGTCAGCAAGTAGACTGAACTGATCAGCTGCTGCAGGCTCTGTGCTACAGGAGCTGCATGTCATTACTAGGGCAGTGATGTAGCTAGGAGAACATTTCAGGATGTCTTGTCTTACTGGTCTGCCCGTGGCATGACTGACAGTGATCTGAATGAGGCTGATGAGCCGTTTGGGTGGGGACATTCTGACATTGCCTACAGCAAATGGAATGGGAACTATTATTTTCTAGTAGCAAACAAAATTTGCAAAACCGGGGAGCAAAACAGAGAAGCTCAAAGGCAACGCTGAGAATTCCTTGTGATAAAACCCTGCAGTGCTTACACCAGAGCGGTTGAACTGGCCACTGCTTAGCTAAGCTGCCTCTCTGCTCTCGCCACTGCCATAAAGCAGAGAACAGATCCATCATCTAGGAAAGACAATAACCCTGCTATCTCAGAGAAGATTATACTTTCCTTGTCAGGGTAAATTTATTAAGCATCAGAAAGTGTAACGGGCACAAAATCATAGCAAATGCTAAGGAGCAGGCAGCCTTCCAGCTCTGCAGCTGAGCAGAGGGAGGACATTATTACTCTGCGCCTTCTTCTTCCCTTGCTTTCAACCTTTGTGTGTTTCTGGTAGCACAGGTTTTCTGTACTGGGTAGATACCATTTACAGTCTACACTTAAATCACTGCAACTAAATATTGTGTGTCCCCATTCTTTAGTTTCTTCTTAGTATTTTTTAAAGTAATGTTTTGGAACAAAGTAGTGGTGAATTAAAACCCCATTTTTGTGCAGGTACAAGGTGCTTAAGTATCCTGAGGTGTGCTGAGGTCAATGAGAACATTCCTGTTGCCTTCTTCCTTTTGAACTTGGCTTTGGCTGCACATAATATTTTTACTTATATTTAAAGTTTGGAAGAAGCATCATGGACTAGACAGGCTAAGGGACACAAACATTGATACCACTTGGTGCTAGTTGGAGATGTTTAAGTTAGTTATGTTTATTATTTAATACTTTAGGCTAGAGAATGACTTAAATTACATATTCTCCTCTCACTGTGGCAGTCAGAAGTAAAGAGAGCTCAGCCCTTTTATATTCTGATCCACCTATGAATCTCCTGGGGGGCACCCAGCATAGGTCCTTTCACTTCTCTGTGCTCCTTCCTGCTTCTGCAGGGTGACCCCACAAATTTATGTAGTAGCTTCCTGGGGCAAAAATTGATTTTTTTGGTAGGTTTAGAGATTGGTACAAAGGAGTCACATACAACTGCTAAGGTTTTTGCAGAACTGAAAAGGCATGTTATATTATTAAGCTGATTGACATTTAAGGCATACGACCTATATTTGGTTATGTTCCTATTGTATCTTACAGGACCTTTCCATCAGAAATTCCATCAAGCCCCAAATCTTTTGGTGTGCTGTGGATGAGCTGCCACAAGATCCAGTAGCCCTGCAGGTGACAGGAATTCAGAGCCTGACTCATGCCATGATCTCTGTGCTTCACGGGACCTTCAGCCAGGTGTGTGTGTTCGGGTCCCGCAGTCCTGGCAGGATTCCTGCTGGGAACAGCACCAGGGCTTCAGGCTCAGGCACACCACCCTGGCTGACAAGTTTTGAGTTAAACACAGTCCTGGTGCCTGATGCAAATGGACAGAGGTAAGAAGTTCTCTGACAGAAGTAGCTGAACAGGAGCATTCTCCACACAGATGCTTTCACCTGTAAATGCAGGGGCCCAGCAGAATAAACGTGGAGGATATCACCCTGGGGGAACCAAAAGGTAATGAGTGTTTGCAATTCATCCTATTTCATGGCATATCCCCACCAAAGATATTTTAATATATGGAAAAAGATTGAAGCTCTGCGAGTGCTTCATAAGAATTGTTTTCTGCTTTTATTTGAAAAAGCATGTTTATTTCTCTGCTTGAGTTATCAATAGAAAATATGCCTGTGGCTTAATCAGTGAAGTGAGAAAAGTCAGAAACCTCTGCAATGGAAGTGAAATAGTTTTTGGTAAGGTGGTGGTACCATTCCACCACTCAGGCCTATGGTACCTGTACCCAATATTAGGGTACAAGGGAAAGACTAGGGTGCTTTGCTTGTAGAAAAGCAATGGAAAACCCAATCATTATCCTTTTCTCCCTTATCACTCAAAAGTGTGCATCACATGGAATGACAACATTAACTTAAGTTTATTGCCTCAAGTATTGCCAAAACTCCATTGCTCATCTGACTTTTAAACACAAACTTGGTGTTGGTCTCCTGGTGTTGGTCATTAACTGACTTTCACACCCTTATGCCCTAAGCTTCAGCTAATGTAATTCTAGGTAAACAGCTGGAACCACAAACAAAACATTATCCCTTTAACATCTAAGTGAATTATGCTACTATTTAATCACCTAATTTAAAATTAAGTTTATGATTCATAGAAGTAATAATGCACAACAGATGGATTGTTACTGCTGCTAAATGGTCGGATATGTGACATTCCTTCAGCTCGATGTGCAGCGTCAGGTTAATCATGAGGTGTTTGGTGAAGAATTGGTAACAGATGGATTGTGGTTCCACTAATAATGACATGGCACAGTTGATCTGTGTTACAAGAAGAGTTTTAACACCTTGTGAGAAGGCAAAAATGTAAACTCAGAGAACTTAGATCTGCAGATTCCATGGGATTTTGTATGTAATTCCACCCTCCAAATTGATATAAACTTTAGGGAAAATGCCATTGCTAATGCACATTCCTTGAACAAGATGCTCTGAAGGACTGCTCCTCTCTCCAAGAGCTTATCCTCTCCACCAGTTTTCCTCTTTGATTTTAATATCCTCATTTAGTAGTTGGATTTCAGACCAGGTGGAATGTGAAAAGCAGATCTGCTGGAGAAAAGCATAGTTATACACACAGAAACAGCACAGGGCTGCAGACTTCCAAGGCTTTCTGACGATTTTTAAAAATGTTGCATCTCACTGATTGATTCCGACATTCCTGGTCTGGTATCATGCTCTCATTTATGCAGAAAATAATTTTCCTTACTTGCAGTGCACTGTGTAAGAAATTTGATCCCTAAAATATGAGTAAATCTTTACTGCCCCTCTCATCATACCAGAGATCTCTTTTTTTAGTCCCAGGCATTTGACATGAATTGAGTTTACATTGCAGAAGCTGATTTTCATATCAGCAGCTCAGAGTGTTGCAAATCTTGAAGGTGATCTGTTGCAGTGTATAAATGGGTTCCTGGTGCTTGATGCAAAAGGATGAGTAAGAAGTCCTCTGATGCCAGAAGCTGAACTTTTGCAAGCTTTGTGGTATATTTTGGCAATGTTATTGCAGGAGACTTGTTTTGAACCCAATACTTTTAAGGGTATCTGAAGCTACAAATGCCTTTTTTTTATTACAGTGCACAGGCAGAGCAGACTATATTTGCTGACGTTACTATAAAAAACCACATACCTGCCCTACAGCAGATAAACATCGCAGTCCTTCTGTCAATGGACTTTTCTGTTGCTCTTGTTTTTGTGCTTTTGCAGAATAGCAACTGAATGGTGCCTGTTGGATTGTATTGCTGAAGGCAGGATGATTGTAAAGCCTGGGAATGATGCTAAATTAGTTTACATGCTGGAGGCTGACAGAAGCTCTTTTCCTGCCTTTTTGCAAGATTTGATTTTATTCCAAAGATTCGGTCCAATTCCTGGTGCTACCTAGTGGGAATATCAGTGAATGAGCCTTAAAACTTACAGCTGCTGCCCTATTTGCTTTCTTTTTTTTTGTTACCTATTTTCTAGTTTCTTAATTGCTCTTTGTAGCAGGTCAGTAATGTGCAGGAAAAAATTCTGTTCTATTCATGTCTCTTCATTACTGTAGTACCTTAGGATCTTCAGGTAGCACATAGAACAAAATAATTCTCGTTTGTCGTATGTGCTTACATCTGTTAATCTCTCCAGAGGCAGAACTGTGTGCAGAGCTGTGTTTGGGATTTCGAGATAGTCAGTTGCCATAATTCCCCTGGGACATGACAAATTTGCATTCTCATCTAATGTTACAGACCGTGTACTTTGTACTTTGATCAAAACTTCAAGTTTTGAAAGGACAGAGGAAGAGATTTACTGTGCTTTAAAGAAAACCACTTTTGTGAATGCTTTACAGTATTGGAAACTACGGTTCAGAAGCAGAAGGCCTTTGTGCTCATGCTCTGATGTCAGATTCTTTTGATTGCTTTGACTCATTGTCTGGCTGCTGTAACTTCTTGCCCTGTTCAGGCCTCATTTTCCCTCTGCCCTTTCCAGCACAGAGCAGTGCAAAGGACGGAGGACGTGGGGGAGTGAGGCAAGTGGGGCTGTGAGTCCTTCTGCTGAGCTTTCGAAGTGACAACTGGATAATTGCTCATAATCTCCTTACTAGAAAAACCCACGATGCTTTCTTGTGTGTGTGGCCAGAATTTCTCCCTATGTCCTGGGATCAACTAAGAGGAAGAAAAAACCCCACAAAAATCCAAACCCAGCTCTGAAGTGTGTCACTCTGTTCTTTTAAAAACAATATACAGTGAATTGGTAAACCTTAACTTTAATCATAATTCTCTGTCTTTAAATCTGTTGAGGATTGTAGGACTATTTAGGACTTGTCTTTTCAAGACATTTGTTTAGTGCTTTCAAAAATATCAGCAATCATGGATGGATTCCCAGGCTTCCTTCAGCCAGCAGCTGTGCACATCCAGCAAAGCATCAGGATGTCTGATCATGCTTCAAAGGCCACTGCTGAGATCCAGGGTGAGCTTATTTTAAAATAGTGCCCTTATTCTTGTCCAGTCTTTTCTCCATAAATCTTTCCTGTCCAATCTTATCCCCATAAATTTTTCTATAGTCATGTTTTTGAAAAACTAGAAGGAAAGAGTCTGGTTAGCTCTGCTAAAGCCTTTTAGAAACTTGAATTTATTTAGCAAAATGTCTACCAATAAACATGGAGAAGGGTGGATTTTCAGACTTATAGTACATTTATAACAAATCACACAAATTGTCGGTCTCTACAACTTTTTGCAAATCATAACATCTGTCTTGGGACATCAATAGTTACATTTGAAACTGTAAACTTTTAATATCAGTGTTGCCATAAGCCAGTGAGCCACACCTGGGGAAGGTCAGGTCATCACTGAATTGACTCCAAAGGGAATATTTCAGGACAGTTCAACAAAGTAAGTACCTACATAGGAATGAAGCTATCCTGGAAACACATATCTCCTGCAAAAAAAAAGTTGAATAATTTGCAGTTTCAAAAACTCAAAATATTTTGAAGAAAAATTTCTGTAAAAGAAAATTCCTGATTATTCATGCTGTTTGCTTTTGAAATTTTGTGTTAATTTTGTCATACATCCTAACATTTGGAGATGTCAGAATTAGCTTCTTAATTGGATTTGTGATTGTGTAGATATTCCTAGAAACAAAAGGTAATTTTGTGAGTTTCCAAGAAATATATTTGCAAGGAAGAGTAAAAAATGGCCAAAGGTCAATGACCAATATAGTTAAAGTTAAGTAAACTATTTCTAGTCTTTTTAGTCCTCCAAGCCTGTATCGTGTGAAAGAAATATTTGGGCAGTTCCTCTGTTATTTAAAATTAATTAGTAAAATCTCTGGGAAAAAGGGGTGTGTTAACAGCCTTCTGACAGGACTTGTACAGCAGCTGTATTAAGCAGTTGTGGAATGATTGTATTTCCTGTGCAGAAAGAGGATGGCTTCCCAAAGGTAAGGAAACTGCTCCAAACAGGTAAAAATCTACTTCATATAGCACAGCTGAATGCCGTGCCTGCTGGAACATTCATTACACAGCTGTTCTGTAGGACACCTGCCCCACCATGATGCTCAACCTCATTACCTGCTCCCCTCACTATTGGTACATTCTTTTGTTCATATTTCTGAAAGCTCTTAAGTTCTTCAAGAAAAAGGTTGATTTTAGGGGCAGTTATATTTGGAAACAGCAGTCATTCGTTAGAGTCACGTGCACTTATCAGATTTATTCTCTGCAATCATACAAGTGACAAGCCCACATTTAGTGATGGTCATAGGTCAGCTACGTTCCCTAGGATTTCCTTCAGCCTCCTGCAGCTGGGTCAGACTGTTTGCTCTGTTGCCATCACAATTGCCCTGTGCCAGTCAAGGAGTTGGAGGCAAATCATGCATGAAAGGAGAGGGAAATAAGTTCAGTGTGTTGAGAAATGATGCCCAGTACTTTGATATATGTGTTGCATGGCATATATAACTCATG
Organism: Orthonyx spaldingii; assembly: GCA_013397795.1. Lineage (NCBI taxonomy): Eukaryota > Metazoa > Chordata > Aves > Passeriformes > Orthonychidae > Orthonyx > Orthonyx spaldingii. The sequence goes on from VZTJ01001955.1 coordinate 462,613, forward strand.
TGTCCTGAATATAAACTGGGTATTTCTTCAGTCTGTCTCTCTCATCCTGGGGTAGTCAGAGATGCTGAAATGTACACAGACACTCTGAGGGCTGGGAATGAAACCCAAAACCTCTGTGCTCATGACAACAGGATTTACAGAGCTGCGATCTAACTCTCATCCTGTTCCACAGCCAAACAGGGCTAGTGAAGGAAACTATGGTATTTTGCTCACTCCTGGTGAGAATAGGTCATGACCAAAAAATTACTGTTCCTATGAATGTTTTCTGGGACATTTCCTTGTCTATTTCTGATAATTTTCTTTTCAGAGATGTGATATTTTAATAGCATTAATCCTTTCGTATTTTTAGTGCAGTATAGTGTGACAAGTCAAAAATTGACTTATCCTACTGAGAGTTGTGTCTTTTATGAAAAAGACTGATTTCCTAAATGTGGATTGAAGAACAAATTTTTCTGTCAATAGCAGCTTCTACATATTCTGGAGTGGGACAGGTGACACATTTCTCCACAAAGCAATTGCTGAATCTGTGAAAAAATTCTGTTCTTGGTTATTAATGAGGATTTTATAGAAGCAGAAAACACAATAGATCAGGAGACCAGGAAATCACTAGTTAAAATTTTCTTATATTAAACTGAAATACAAAAGGAGTGGAAGAAACCAGGCATTGTGAGCTCTTGACTCTGCTCTCAATAAAATATAAGTATTTAGAACAGTTTTTAACAGTAAGAGTGAATAAATAACAGTTGTTAATGGGAAGTGGAATACGATATGCTGTTCTTTACCAGTGATACATCAGGTGAACTTCAGTTATTCTTTTTGAGAAGATAACTGAGGCAGAAATTTAATCAATGCAGATTTCATGAACATAGAGATAAATAGAAATTTACTAATTAAGGTGCAGAACTAATGATCTGTGCACATCTTTATGCAAAAATTCAAAGGTCAGTGGAAGTTAGTAAACAACATACAATGGTGGTTTGCCTTAGAGGAGAAAGTGCCGAACTGATGTGTTGAGAATTCCCGGGAAACTTTTTCTTGTGATCTTGGCATAACAAGTACAAATGTGCTAATTAACTTCCTTATAACTCAAACTTGAAGATGACATCAATTTGGAGAAGTAGTAGAATACTAAATAGGGAAGAACGAATGCTCTTAAGGGCTTAATGATAGGAATCAGATGAAAGCATAGGAATACAGCCTGTGTGATCAGGAAAATCTGCTGAAGTTGGAGACTCAGCAATTATAATCAAGAGTCAGAAGGCCACCACTGTGCAAAGGTTTCTTGCTGATCAGAAGGAAACTTTTAGCTGCAGTGAGATATAAAAGTGCAAAAATGTGCATGTGATTTGAGGAGCTGTGCATGGCAGGGTTTTACAGCAGAAATTAATGCCTTTGTAAAAGACAGTCGTGGGCTGAATCTGGGATATTCTAAACTATCCTGGTCAGCAGTTTCAAGGAAAAAACTGCCAAGCCAACTATGAAAGAAAAGTCAGTCTTACAAGAAACGATGAAAATATGACATGTAATGCATTGGTATCTCTAATATATTGAGAAACTGTGTACCAGGGGGGAAAAAGGTGGATTTGAGCTAAAAGAAAACACAAAGTCAGATTGTAATAAACTGATTATAAATAAATTTAAAGTAGAAACTATGAGATAGTTTATTGCTCTGATGAGTGTCTTTTCCTGGAATAGGCAGACAGGAAAAGTGGAGACAAAATTTAATAAGTTTTAAGGTTGCCCACAGAGAGCTGATGAAGGACTGATGCTTGCGATAAAAAGGAGTAAGGCCAGGCTAAGTAAACAATGAGGTTTTTCCCCATCCTATCTCCAGGGAAAGGCAAACATATTAGTGGCTTCTTAAGAAGACTACTATCTATTTCTTTTTCTTTCTTGAGAATTGGCTCATGCACTCATTTTAACTTCAGTCTCTAGCCTTCAAACTTGGATTTCATTGTTATTGGTTTTACACTGGGGGAAAAGTGTGGTGAGAGAGAGACAGAAGCAGGTGAAAGATACTTGTCTAAGTGAGTATGTGCCTTAGCTCCAACAAGGAAATGTGCTTGCTGTTGCCCTGGGCAAGTTGGAGGACACTAGTTATATTAAAAATTAAAAAGAAGGACAAAAATCATTTGCTATCAGTTGTAACATAATTACATGGCAAAGAATTGTTTGTTATTTTAGGATATTACCTGTAATTTTTCTTTTATAAAATTTAGAGAGTCATCTGATTAGCATGGCATCAGTGAGTGCATAGAGCACAAGAAATATATTTCAGAAATATTATTTCAGAAGGCTTCTGCTTCAAGTGTATGCATTTGTATTTTTTTTTTAAAAATCAATTTTATTTTAGAATAGGGTTCTGAGTGTTATGTGGAGGACGGCAATGCACATCTTCTAACAGCAGGATTTTATTTCTGATCATCCTTAAATCTTGAAGTGTCCTCTTTTATACCTCAAAATTTTCTCAGATGATCACAATGTTCTGCCAGGGAGATAAATATAAGGTATTCCCATATGCATGTGGCTGCAGCTGACAGCATTCCTTCCCGACTGTAACCTGTCATGGATGGCAAACAACCCCCAGTGACAGGCAATATGGACATTATGCTTTGCTGAACCCGATGCTGTTCATTAAATAGAAATACCTCTTTATGTGGACATGAACCTTCCTTTATATTAGTATTATGTGAATATTGAACATATGTGCAACAACTTGCCAGGCGACCTGAAGGATTATCACTACTTCATGCTTAGGCTTTGCTCAGAACTGGAGCCAAAGCTGTTTTGATGTGTAAACATTGCTGTGTTCCGTGCATGGCCGGTGTTTGCAGGAGCTGGGCTGAGGCAGTGCCTGACTCGCTGCATCTGCAGCTGGAGCCAGAGGGGCCCTGGGCTCCCGGGAGCCCTGCACGAGGTGTCCTGGGGCCAGGGGAGCCTTTGGAAAGCAGCCTGTGGCACTTGGACAGAACTGCAAGGAGATGATTAGTGTGGCTGACAGAAGAGAAGAAAATGACTTTTGCATCAGCTTCTTGCATTGCTGGGCACTGCCAGCAACTGCGGCTGAGCTACAGCCTGTCAGGTGTGTTTAACTGCAGCTGCACAGCCAGGGCCCAGCTCTGGAAATCTCCGTGGTTATAGGCCATACTGACACTGGGACTTCTCATTGAATCACTGCTGCTCAAAGCCCACAAGATCTGTGAAGCCAGGCTGACACAGTGGTTGTCAGGGAGGGGTTTTCATGCAGAAAGTCACAAGAAAGCAGGTCTGTGTGGACAAGACAGCAATATTTGTGTGAATTAGATATTGCACTGTGGCTGCTGGAAAACTGTGAGTCTGAGAACCTGAAACGAACCCAAATATGCTGTGATTGAGCCTGTAGACACACAGTACTTCCACTGTTCTTTAGGAATGCCTCCCATGAGCTACAACAATTAGTCAATCTTAACATTCATGCTTTTCTTATATTATTTGCTATGAACTTGCATTTGCATCCGGATGATCTATGTGACCTAGGCCACATTTGGAGCACTGGGTCCAGTTGTGGGCTCCACAGCAAGAGTGAGACACAAAACTGCTGGAAAGAATCCAGCAAAGAACTACAGAGGTGGTAAAGGGATTAGAGCATCTCTTCTGTGAGGAAAGGCTGAAAGAGCTGGGGCTGTTCAGTCTGGAGGAGAGAAGGAGGGTGTTATCAATAAATCTAAATACCTGAAGGGAGAATGCAAAGAGGACAGAGCCAGACTTTTCTTTGTGGTGCCCAGAGCCAGAACTAGAGGCAATGGACACAAACTAAAGCACTGGAGGTTCTTCTGAACATCACAGAATCATAGAATGATTTTGGTTGGAAGGGATCTTTAAAGATCAACATCAGGAAACTTGTTTGAGGTGAAGATGGCTAAGAACTGGCACAGTTTCCAGAGGTTATTGCCATTGTTAGCCAGTCTGGGATTCTATCATTCTGCAGTTCTTACCCTCAGGAAACGCACTTGCTCCTAGTTTTAGGCAAGGTAAACTACTCAGTGCAAAAGGCACGACAATGAAAATTACAGCAAGCTGCTTTATTAAATCCAGTGACAATAACAGCTGGGTGTGTTGGTGCCTGATTTACTTTTAATGCAGTGAGTTTTTCTGCATTGTTGCATCCCTGCTGTGCTGCCTCCTGCTTAGCTGTAAGAGATACCCCCTGTGTGACCTAGTGAAATCAGCCCTTGTCTCCAGTGCAGACAGGGAGCTGGCCCTTCCTGCACCTGCATATGCCAGGTTAAGGAAATATGGGTGTCCCAATGCAGCAAAGAAAGGAAAAAACCCCAAACTGTACTTCATGGCTGTGATATCCAAGTGAGGAAATAGGAAGTGTGAGGAGAAACACACTGCAGGTTTTATAGCATGCGAATAGCTCCAGTCTGCTAGACACAGTGATGAAAGTGGATCAAAATTACCAACAGCTTTTAACCATCTGTTGAGAGGTGGGAATTGGGTCTCTGCTAGTTCTTCTTCCTGTCTCTTTCTCCAGCCTATCTGCAACTGCCTGAGGTAGTTGATGCTTGTGACTGTTAAATTGCAAGTCTTAGGTGTAAGTTTCAACTGTATTTTTTCTTAATGTATCAGTTGTCCTCTGTATCCAAGTGTCTATTGAGGAGGTACCTGTTATAATTGCATCAGATCTGTGTAATTGCTTCTGCCATTTTATGTGTCTAACAGGTATTAGACCCTAAAATTCCAGATGAAAAAACTTTCCATGAAAAATTGCAAATTACTTTTGTATGTTTAAAAAAATTATTTAAATTATGATGCATGTAGTTTTGTTCTTGCTGTCATTGTTTGGGGCCTGAAATAGGCCTTTCACATCTGTTCTGAGAGCAGCAAGGTTTACTTTGTCAGTAATTAGTTGTGTTTGTGTGCCATCAGCCCCACTGCCAGTGTGGCTGAAGGACTCACACTGCTACAGGGCGTTTGCCGATAAAGAGATCCTGGATGGGTCTTCTGCCAGTAGGGACTGAGTACATGAAAAAGAGCCAGGTGTGGGCTCTCTAAGGAGCAGGCATGCTGTCTGAAACTCTCCTGGGGAATTCTTGGAGGCTTAATAACATTATATGAATCTCCTAGGCTTTAAGTAGGCCCCAAGTTCCGATTTTGAAAATAGTGTTACTGTATCATAGTAGGTAAGACGGTCTTTGCATTGGTATTCAGCAGGAATTTGCTGTAAACAAGGGGATGGAAGAAATGTGAACTAAGGTCCTCTGATAGATTCACAGCTAAAGCATGCAGATGGGAAAATGGGAATATTCATCAAAATTTCAGTTTTAAAGCTTTTTCTGTTGTTGCTAAATTTTTAACCAAGCACTCTTACTTTCTTTTTTTGTTGTTGTTTTTGTTTGTTTGTGTGGTTGGTTGTTTTTTTTTTTGTTATTGTTTTGTTATCACAAAAGAAGCCACTGTGTAAATATGATCCAAGGCAGTTTGGAGTAAGCTTGATTTCATTTACTTCTTTCTCTGCCATGATACTCCTCAGCCTTTCCTAAATCATTTCACCAACAAGCCCTGGCTTTTATAACTGGACAGTACGAAGGGTGGAAAAGACCTGGGAGAGCGAGCAAGCACATCAGACCACAGAGCATATGAATGATGAAGATGCCTAAAACCCTACACAGCTGCAAGGCTTCCTTAGGTACAAAATTGTCTCACTAAACTTAATAGAGTTAATCATGTGAAATGCAGCTGGAGAGTGAGTTTTGACTGCTACAGGTTATTACCAGTATAATTTATCACATTTCCACCAGAGCTTTGGCCCCTACCCTCATCACTGCAGTGAGAAAATAACAAGTGTGGAATGAGGCATAACATACCTGATGCATTTTGGTTCTCCTGATTTATGTACCATTCAATTAATTAATAAAATGTGGTATAAATTAAACAAGGTGTTAATAAGACAAAATCATAATATATTTTTATAAAGCCAAACAAATAGCAAACTATTCTTAAATTTGCAGCAAGTTGGTTAAAAAAATTTCCTTTCATCTTCTCCCATTCTCTCCCATGTGGAATTAGAAAGCATTAGTGAAGGAATTTAGTAAAAGAAGTTAACCAAGAGCAGGATCTCATACAAAGCGCTAATTTATCTCTGATCAAAGCATCTGAGCCACTCTAATTAGCCCAAGTGTTCTAGCTTTTGAAAATGAAATTGCTTCTCTGGCATGGAACGTGCTATTTCTTGTACTATTCCAGGGCCTCACCAACATAGCAAAGAGAGAGGTGATCTGTTCCCTGAAAAATTAAAGTCAAATTCATATGAACAGTGCAATTCTTCTATTAATGCCACTCTGCCTTTCCATCCATATCTTTCAGTGGATCAGCTAAAGCATCTGCATATATGTCATAAATAGCTGTCTTCATTTAAAATAAGCATTGGGATAAGTAATTCCATGTTTAGAAAAATGCTACTGTATCTTTCCTACAGCCAAACTCATTGTGAGACAAGCTGGGAGCAAGAAAGCAGCACTTGGCTTGTGGGATGGGGAGCCCAGGACAGGTGCCCTCCTTGGAGCTGATAGGTCTGGTTGTGTGACTGGGTGCTTGGACTCCTTGGTTTTCTTGAGAATTGTAGGCAGTTATTTCCTCTGGAAGCCAAAGACTGTGTGTGGCTCATGTTTGACTGACAGCAGTGAATTGGTTGGGCATCCAGCTCTGGATGAACTTACAGGCACTCTCCTCTCAGCCCCAGGAAGGCAGCTAGTGCTTGACTTCAGAGAGCTCCTGTTTGAAGGTTAGTACATTAGCCTGGAGGAATGTCTTCTTCTGATTTGAACTCTTGTGAGCATCTAAAGTAAAGCAACTCCATTTAACATGAGAAATGGTACAGTGTTGTGAGGTTTTCAAAATTAAACCAGCCCTTGGCAACACATGACAACATGAGCTTCTCCTCCTTCCCATGTCTCCCTTTCATTCAGCATAACACTCACAGCATCAAGCAGCTCTTCCCAGCACAGAATAACTGAACAAACTACTTGCAAGGAGTTAAGCAGGTGTTTGAAAGCACTCAAAACTTCCAGCTTAAGGACAAGACAGCTGCTTCTCATGACTTTTCTAAGACATGTCCTGAGCAACAGGATGCCTTGTCTCCCTGAGGCGAAGAGCAGGCCCTTTTGGAAATGTTGTGCCATTTGATTTCCCTTGTTTCTCAGTTACATTCTCAGGTTGCCACAGAACTGCTTTGTCAGTTTGCAGCAATTGCAGGACTTAAATGAAACCCTGAGGGATCAAAATATGCCTTCTTCCCTGGGAGCAGGGGACAGCTGAGCATCTGAAAGGACAGCTGCTTTTCTGCTCAGGAGTTTCACAAAGGGTTACTGTAATGCAATTATTGATTTATTTATCCATAGTTTTAAGGTTTAGACACAAGTCAATAGCATCCTGAATAACAGCAGGTACAGTGAGGGTGGTAACCAATGCAGTGTTAATGAAACCGCTGTGCCTGTCGAGCCCCTGGACATTAGACTGTAAAGGATGTTATTTCAAAGTTTCCTTATGATTCTGACAAATTTTCGGTCCAGCTCTTTGTTCTTTCACTCAGAAAGTGGCAAAGGTTTTATGAAACTTGGTTTGGGGAGAACATTTTCACATTTTAATGAACTTCTCAAATGTGCTGACAGTTTTTATTGCAGAGTGACATGTTCATGTCTATGTTTCCAGTACCTTCCCCCACTCAGAGCAACTGGATTTCAGTTTGAAGAAGTGCCTCCTGTTCCATCTGCTCTGTCAGTCATTGGAGTTTTTCCCCTGAAAGGCTGTGCAGCATTTGGGCACGTCTTGACAAAGCACTTGCATTTGGGTTTTTGACTAAATATCTTTGAGGTTTGTCTCCTGGAAGGGCCGGTGCCTGGTCCTGGTACAGCAAACATGTGAGACTATTTCGTGTGTGAGGGCAGGCTGTGTTACACACACTGTTGTACTGGAGGTGTCTCTTTTATCTTTTCCCTTTGCTGTTCATTCTAGTGGAATGAAACCTCATTTTCATTGTCTAAAATTCATGCTCACTGGCAACATTTTGTGAGCATTTGAAATTTTTTTTAAATGATGAAAAAAAGAGAGAAAACGCTCTTTGACTGATCAGCCTGTTTGAAAGGACTGTGGGAACCAAGCATGCAAGGGCCTTGTAAAGGTAGCCAGTATATTTGATGACCACTCAAATTTGGCTTTTCCCCTGTGATCTGGACTCCTAACAAGTTGTGGTTGTTTGGCCTTAGCTGCATGGTGACTTATGTGACCATAAAATTGCTATTTCAGTCCAATTTGTAGTTGATGAGCCTCCTCTTTTCTGGCAGTATCAACAGAGAACAAAGGATTGACTTAGCAGAGAGTTTTAAGTGAAAATCCCATAATTATTCTCTGCAGATGAGAGATGGGGAGTGGAATAAGCAATGGTTCATCATCAGTGCCCGTACTGAGAACAAACAGAAGCTTTCCAGTAATGCAACTTTCACTCAATTAAAATTCATTATAATATTTTCTTAAGAAATATTTTATATGTAATACTTAAAAAATATTTTACATTGCCATTATGACTTATGTAACTGTCCTTCCTGAGAGAGTAGAAAATAGTAAAATGATCAAATTTGATTTTTGGCAGTTGCAGTTGCTGAAGCTTTACAGATTTATAATTGGGGACAACAAAACACATGACTCAGACTGACAATAAAAAAATTCTAAATGTATCCATCAATTTCTAATCTGGAGCTTTTAAAAGAATTTTTGAGTTACTTTACAGAACTCTACTGGAACATCATTACAGATCCTCCTTTTAGGCTGTTGTTAGGCTTCTTTTCCAGATACAGGCTGTGCTTTCGGTTGCTTTTGTTTAGGGTAGGATTAGGTAAAGTCTGAGGTCAGATTTGAGATCGAGTTGTTGTACCATAAACAGTTGTTAATGTACCACAGTACAGATTGCTGGCACAGCTCTTTTGTCATTCTTGAGTCAGATTTACAACACTCTCCCCAGCAAAGAGCACAGTGTGCTCACCTCATTCCCCTCAGACCTTTTAGGAATGCAAGAGACAAGCAAACAGGACTCTGAAATACTTCCTAGCTACTGTATATTAGCTTATTGAAGCTTCAATCATTATATTTCACCTGTGCATCCAGGAACATCTCTTTCCTTTGGGTAATCAGAAGTTTAGATTAATTATGCTAATCAGCTAATCCAGGCTGACACAATTAGCCAGAACATGCAGTATCTCTGGAAATCTGTGCAGGATCTTTCCTACTTGATGACTTTAATTTCATGATCCAGTGCAGCAATTACAGGAAAAGAGAGAGCTCTTAATTTGTGTTTTCAATCGTTCCACATTTCTATTAATCATCATAAAACTCGCTCCAGATTCTGGGACAGGGAGTCCCTCTGTCAGGCTGCCTCTGCATTCACTGCTCTGCAGGGATTTCTGTTTTCTGTTCTCTCTCAACATGAAAGGAAAGGTGTTTCTGCACAGTTACCAAGCACTTAACTGAAGCACATTTGTGTTCTGTTCATCACAGAATGGTGCCCAGAAGCTCAGCTGTGGTTCTGGCTGGCGGAGCGATGGATCTGCGCGGGGTGGTGTAGATGGAGCTCACAGAGCCCAAATAGGCAACTCAATTATAGAGAACACAGAGAAGATCAATGTGAGAAGCTAACAGAAACTCACCTACCCACTGCACTATAAGAATGTGAAGAAACGTTTCTCTTGGTGGTTTCTAAACACATTAACAGCTGCAGAAAAGAAAAAGAGAAAACTAAAGGTAAAAGTGGAGAAAATTTTGTGCATTTTTTGCCGGAAATCTATAATCATAATTCCTTTTCCTTTTGTTTATAGGTCAGCACTGATGCTTCTAGTGCTTAGTCCACTTCTTCAGGTTTTGTTTTTTTTCCTTTTCCTTGAATGCATTTTGTTCTTCCAATTTCTCTCAAAAGTCATGATTGAAGATGAGAAAAGTAACTTCTCTGAAAGCTATAAATTTTATGTTATGCCTTTCCTAAGGTATCTCTGACTAGTAGTCACACGTGTTTGTCTGCTTGGGAAAATCCCACGTGCCCCTGCAGACACAAACATCCCTGTCCGTGCAGCTGGCAGGCACAGGGACAGTGTGTGCCATCCTTGTCAGGAGGCTCTGCAGTCATGGATCAGCCCATGCTCCATGTCCAGAGTGCTCCTCACATTTCCAGAGCCAGGCAGGGAGAGTACAAACAACAGGTATGGGACACATCCTCAAACAAACCTTCCAAGAGGGAGGATATATTCCCAGTGAGAAGAAATCCTGTTTTTCTCTGTTCCTGTCCACTGTGGGCACTTGTTTAGTTCCTGGTAAGTTCCACCTGTTTTTGCAGCAGCAATCTGAATGGACAGGAGTAGGCCAGAGGAGATATTGCAATTTAAGACATGAGATAATGAGATTCCTGACAGGAATTTGGCATATGTATATTTAAAATGATTAATATTTGATGTAGTGATATTACAATTAAAAAATGGGAAGAGAGGTGGTAAAGCAAACCGATCAAATGAATCTGTACAGTGACACTGATCTAGCTTTGAAATTCCTTAAAAGAATTACACTCTGCTTTAATTAAATCCTTTGCTCTCCCTAACATTGCCTAACGATTTTTGTATCTCCTAGATTTCTGACATTACAGAGGAGAGTTATGAGTCAGATCACTTTGCGTGTTGAGTGTTAAACATGAGCCATGAATCCCTGAAATTCTTTGTTGTTTGTGCAGAATACATTTTACTCTCCCCACTTAGAGTTTAGTCATCCTTTTCATAAGTCTTTTGATGAATAGGGTCATTAAAATTAACACAGTATTAAAATACCTGATCTTGGTAATTATAATGTTTAACCATGTTTTCTCCTGAGATTAAAAACTGTTAATTTTATCTTTCAATGCCAGAATTTGGCCAAACCTTATTTATAGCAGCCTGAAGACTTGTAGCTGGGTATAGCTTAAGGCAACCACACTATTCTTGTGTACCAATGACATTGTATGTTTCTATGGTGAAGTAACTTTTAATACTCTCTTTTTCACTCCTCACCTCACATTTAAATATGTTGCTTGGTTTTTTTTCTTTTTTGTAATAATTTAAAAATATTTCAGTCCTTCCTAATGCTAATAGGTATTTTGTTTGATACTCTCATTAAGTTTTCCATTAACAAATTTTATCTGTCATATATTCCCACCTACCCATTAACTGAGTCACTGGATGTTGACACGTATTGTGCAATGGGTTTTATGTAAGAAGAACCAAAAGTTTTATGCATAGTAAAGTAAGAATTGAAATTAAATTTATGGGAAAAAAATTTCTCTTAAAATGTTACAAGTCTTCCAATCTAGTTTAATAAGGTGACCAGGACATGCTGAAACAAGAGAAGCATAGCTAAGACCTCATGGCTCTTAACAGTGGGGAATATATTTAACTTCCTGTATTTAAATGAGCCACTTTTGTAAGCTATTCCTGTAAATATTTCCTGCACACTGCCTACAGGTAGCTCTAGGGAAAAGGCAAATTGGATACAAATTGGGTGAAGATGTTAGTTACCTGCCTGTTGTAATTCAGGAATGCATAAATCCTCTAAAGTCAGAGATGCTGCCTGTGCTGCAGAGCCCTGGCTGGGTGGAAGGCTCACAGTGCTTGGCAGAGCCCCCTGTGCACCTGGCTGTGTGCAGGCAGTCAGGGCCTTGCTGAATGACAGGGAGAACTTGGCTAATGGAGAACATTGCTCTGAGCAAACACCTGTGGTAACCACGCTCACCCAATGAGCACCCTAAAATCTTTTTCTCTAAAATCTTCTTGAGTTTTCACGGTCTGCACGACACCATGAGAATCTCAGTGCTAAGAGTAACCAAACCCTTTGCTTCACTTGGGAGATTTATCAAAAACCTTTTGGTTTAAATAATAGAACACACTTAGAGGAAAAAAAATGCATATATTAACAGCATATTTAACATAAAAATACAATTAGTAGATTGGGGTGTTTAGCTGATTTTTGTGATGGCTTCTAAGCTTCTTCATTTGCTCCTGTAGTCACCTGCCTTGAAGAGTTTATAGGGGATTTTCATTGCTGCCTTTTCCATCAGCTGTGGCTGGAGCTATTGCAAGGAGCTCTATGTGCAACTGCCCTTCCTTTAACCTCAGATGCTAAGTCCTGCTTTTCCCTTTGTTCCTGGTTACTTTCCCCTTACCTCCTGAAACTGGGAGCCAAGGTATCCTGTAGTTCTGTAGAAAATCATAGTTCCTCCCTCTTCTCTTTATTATGGCTTTATGATTAGAATCTCTCTAATGCCCTAATTAGCATTTCTGACTCCAGGCTGGTTTTTCTCAAAACTGCTTTCAGAAGAAAGTTTTATAAATCATACTGTAAGACCTCCTTAAAACAGCAGTTTTCTCACTGGATGCCTCGCTGTTCTTTCTCTATGAATGTCATACAAAGATCAAATGTAATACTACAGAGAAGGAAAGTTGAGAGAGACACCACAATATCTTTAAGGAAGCCATTCTGGAAGCATTTTGTAGTGATTTTTTAAAGTATTTTCTAGTTTAATTCAGGCCATAACAGTCTTCTTCATACTCTATGTACACAGTATATCTTGAAAAAAGCTGAATCAAATTTTGCAGGAACTCTGCTAACTTTCTGTCTCTTTCTCTGTAATATCTTCTGCAATCCTCCTCTTGGCTGAGATGAGCAAACTCTTCTCCTGGGCAGTGCAAACTGCAGCACGCTGTGAGCTAATTACCTTACATTAGCCAGTTTAGAAATTACTGGCAGCTAATCTTCATATTGCTAATCAGTCAGAAAAAAGGCACCCAGCAAATAAATACCACACATCTTTGTGCTTGAAACAATTAGGACTGACCCTAATCTGATTTAAAGAATTGGCGTGCTTCCCGAAAGGGAACAGTGTGTGGCTCTCTTCCCTAATTCTGTAAAGCTCTCGTGGTTTTCTAATTGACCCATCTTCCTGATGCACTTTGTTGTTTTTCCATTTGGATCCCTCTGAGTTTGAATTTTCAAAAGCTGTTATAAATCCAAAAAGGTAATGTCAGCTTATCCTCTTCATCAGTTGGTGTTAGCTTTTAAGTCTGCTCTTCCAAATACATTATAAATTTCAAAATGTTAATTTAAATATTTGTTGTTTTTTTTCATTTCACTCATGTTTGGGTTGAGAGAGTGAGAGTATTTTCTCTTTCATATTGGCTCTCTCCTCCTACTCCCTTAAAAATGTCCTGATTCTGCTATGGTGTAAGTGGTTTTAAAAATTATACTACTTCAAACAACAGTTCCCCACTTTTGCTGGATACAGCTTGTGCTGCTTACTGCTGAAGAAAGTAAATATCCAGAATTTAAACTCCTTAGAACTAATTTAGCATCTGGGTATCTTGTCATGGTACCTCGCCATGTTAATTAACATCCTACAGGACACAACTGAGCGTTTTGTGTAAAGGGAAGTTCTGCAGAGTAGGTATATTTTCAATACAGATGGCCTAAATCAGCCTAATCTGAATGCCTCTAAGCTTTGGAAATACTAAATCCATAGCCATGCATCCTGCATTGGTATGAACATTCCACTAACCGTGTACTTATGGGAAAGAAGGATGATCTTGGAGGATCAGCGACATCAGCAGAGTCGGGATGTGCTGGCATTGAGCAGAGCAGACTCTTACAGAAAATGCTGTAACTGAGTGATGGTGGTTCTTCCCCAGCTGATTTCCAAGTGGGAAGGTTGGTGTGGGATCAAGTTGTCATTTTTTCAGCTGTATTTGAAATTGGTTATGCAGAAGTTTGTAAATGTTAGATCCAGGAATCCAGGTGCCCTTCAGAGCCCTGAAAACACCCTCAACTATGTGACCATTTGTGAGAGTTAAAAATAGAGAAAATAAAAAGGAATAGGAACAGCATAGTTATATTGTCGCTTCAAAATGAAATCTGGGGAGATGCTCTGAAGACAGCTGATAACAATCAGACCCAGGAATGTACATTAATATTGCAGATAGAAATGATGCTCTGAATAGTGTGGTGTGACAAGATCGATGGAAGATATCAAATGATTGCTGAACTCTTAGATTCCATTAAAACAAAAGAATAAAAGAGCTTCCAGCTCATCCCCTTGATGGTATAGGAATGTCACTTGTAAAATGATCACTAAGGAAGCTTGTCGGTGAAGAAGACTTACGTATGCTAATTAATTGGATTAATCATTTGTACACTGGCATATTAAAATAACTAGCGGATATCAAGGCTGGAAGGAATTTCTGTTGCCATTTTCTTCTTTTTTTTCTTTGGTTTGTTTTTCTTTCCCCTCTAAATCCTGTCATTGCCCACTGCTGCCGACCTCTCTTCCTGGGCAGGTGGCTGTGTGTTATGGACCTCGTGGTTTTGGGTAGCAGGATTGCATGTGATTAATTAAACCAAGAGAATTCTCTGTTTACAACATATGATGTCCATGACCTGAACCACTGGGTGTGGGTCACTGTGCTAGACTGTTCCATAAAACTAAGCCCAAGGAGTTTGAAGAGTTCTGGAATTAAGCCCAGTGTCCAGTGTTGGAAGTACAGGGGCCCCAGTACAAGGAAGGTGTGGGTGAAGGTGGGCAAGCCCAGTGGAGAGTGAGGGAGCTGGAGTTCCCTGTGAGGAGATGCTGAGGGAACTGGGCTTGTTTAGCCTGGGGAAGAAATGGCTTAGGGTACCTCATAGCAGCCTTCCAATGCATGAAGGGTTTTATGATTCCATGTGGAGTAGTTGTACCTAGTGAGAAAACGGCCTAAATCACTAAGGCAGCATGACCTGGTGCCATCTGGGGAACAACTGCAGCGTTTCTGCCCTCAGCAAGCCTTGCATTGGGCTGCAGGTGCCCTTTGCCTCTCTGGTACCCTGATGGCTTTGAAAGGTCCCTGTATCTTCCAGGCAGACGAGGATTTGCAGCAGAACTTCATAAAAACAAACTTGCAAAAATCTCCTCAGATCTATGCTTCATGTTATGAAGCAAATATCAAGATGGTCAAAGAGAAAATCTATTTCAGGAGAATGTTTTTGCTAGAGGCTGAAAGAAGAAAACTGTAAGCACCTTCTCCTTATCCCCAGTCAGACAGACAGTGGAAATGTGGTTTCCTTCTTCTGTTCTTTCCTCTTTTATATTCCTGCCTCTTTTAACTTCTGGATTCCTAAAATTGTAACTGATGTTAGATGGGAAAATTAGAAATCTATTAAAGATTAAGTAAAACTGGCTGTAACTTTTCCTCAGTTTGTGCTTAAAGAAGTGACACAGTAACAGACTCTGGCTGCTTTCTGATTTTTTATTTTTGCCTCTCTCTTTATTCTTCTCTCTCTCGCATTTCAAAGGCACCCCAGTGATGTGGAGCCCACATACTATTTTTCCAGAGTGCTGTAGTGTCCCTGTGTCATTGAAAATGTTATGTGCACTGTCTGGTGATTTCCAGAGAAGCTCAGAAGAACCACTTGTGGCTGCTAACTTAGCAATGCAGGCCCTGGAAAAATCCTTTTTCAAAGATTTTGGTTTTTTACTCCCTCACTTCATTATTTTGGCTCTCAATACCTGGCTCTAAAGCTAATCAATGCCTTTCCTCTAGAGAATGAATGGTACTGCAAAAGTTCTTTCTAAAATAGCAGGGTTTCTGTTTGTAACTGTCACCATCCCATATTTTTTCTTGCATAACCCTTCATTGGAAGCAGAATCACATCATACCTCCAAATGAAAGGATTTTAAGCCAGCTGTGTAGTTGTCTGTTACAGTAAATTCTTTGCTTATGTCAAAACAACCATCACCCTCTTTCCTGAAGTTTCCACAAGGCAGGCAGGTCAATGGTTTGAAATTTCAGTTAAGCTGGCTCTTGGATTATGGGGTTATTGCTATAAATTGGTTCTTGTCCAGTTTGACTACACTGTAATTGCTACTTTGCACTGCAAGTAGATTTTTAGTGTCAGAATAATCAAATTAACAGGGATGACCCTTCAACTATTCATTGATGTCTCTGTTGTATTTTCAAAGGTCTCATTTTTTAATTTGTCTTAAATATGTCAAGTTCTTATTGCTGTTTATTATGCTAAAGCATCTAGATGTGTATTGAGTGTGTTATAAAATAACCCACATCCCAAAGTTTCATTTAGGCGATAAGGAAAAGAAAAAAAAAGAAAAGAGAATTGCTACAGTAAAAGAGTACAAAGTATTATGTAAAGACTCATTGACATTGAGGGGAATTATTTTTGATTTATATAAATAATTATGATCTCATTTCAATTATGATGTATAATTAGTTATTATTTTTGCATGCGGATAGTAGCATATAGAAGGAAATCCGTTGGGGAAGAAGGCTTGTACAGTACAGTCTTTGTTGTCCAAGCTGGAAGCAAATGCCAGTGCTGGGAGATGCAGCAGAGGTTTAGAGCAGGGCTTGGGGATCTGCTGCCCAAGTGTGCACATCCTGCTCCTCCCAGACAGCCAACAGCGGAGCCCAGTGTCACTCTTAGCTGGTGTGACACTCCTCAGAACTGGGCAAGGCCATTCCCAGTTTATGAGCTGACGTGATGGGTCATGGTGGTTCCTGGCAGTAGCAGTGAACAGGGATGAAGATACGGGAAAAGATTGTGTGGGAAAATTAAAGAACTTGATTTTGTTTGAAAAAATCAGTGTGTGTTAGTCAGAGAGATGCAGCAGGGCTGTGGTTCTCGTGTTTTCCTGCTTGGCTCTGGACACAGCCAGGTGATTCCTGTGGCACGGAGTGGGTATGGCAGAGCCTCTCTGAAACTCCTTAATGTGAGACAGTTGGCAAGTTATTTACCTGCACCTGTACTTCATCATATTACTGTTTCATGTCCTCATAAACCAGTTCTCACTCTGAAACCATTGCTTTCTTTTCCCTGGTAAAAAACTCCAACCTGTGTGGTTGGACACTGTATTGTGTCCCTGGTTTTCCCAACTGGAAAGAAATTTTTCCCAGCTGGGACAAATTGGGCTGCATTTGGGCCTGGCAAACTTTCGAAAAGAATAACATTCCATGTCCATATTGGGATTTTGATGCATGCTCATAAAAGGCTAAACAGTCTTCTGCTTGACTTTTTAATTTGGGCTGCAATTCTGTTGCCAAAGTGAAGCTAAAATGGCTGACACATCCCTTGTGCTCACAGGGAATTTCATGAGAAAAATAAGAAAAGAATCATAGTGCTTCTATTAAACATCAATTTGAGATTAACTCTGCTTGTATTCTTTGGGGAATTCTTTTTCCATTAAGTATATTTTGGAAAGTAACAATATTAGTAACAAACATTTAGAGGTTAGCAACAAATACTTTTTCCCCCAAAAAAACTTGAAAATAAACTATGTGACATGGAAATAAGCATTAGATGTTTTAGAGAGCTTTTTGATTTTGTGGATTAGATTTATTTTGGTGGGTAGTATTTTTCACAGCTGTATTTACTGCTTTGATATTTGATAAAAGAAAACTAATGTGATAAAATTAAATTAAACAGAAAAAAGGAAGGTATATTTAACAGGTAAGGCTTTTATTAAAACTTAAAACTACTGTTCTGTTTTCAACCATGTTCTAAATTCAATATACATAGAAGTCCTTCAGGTTCCTATCAGGGGAACTGGTGGTCTCACAAATAATATTTTCAAATATAATCCATAAACTGTACTGATAGAATGTCCAAATGATAATAGTAACCAGCTCTTGTGTTTGAATTCAAGTGTGATCATGTTATTTCAGTCTCTATATAGATTTATGGAATGTTTCTCTGTCAATAGGAAAACAGTTTCAGTGTGCATGAGAATTGCATATGGTTTTGTGGAGGTGGGAAAAGCCCTTTAAATTTAATCTTTGCCTTCGAATATACTCTGGTCCCAGAGGCTGTTCTGAAAAAGGTTACATTTTTCTGACAGCTGTTCAGTCACTGTGAGCATGTCTTCAAAGGAAAGGCCCTCATTTCCAATTGGCAAATTTCTAATATTAGGTTTCAGACTATAAAAAACCTCATCCTAAACCCTTTTATGCTTCATGGCT
Organism: Orthonyx spaldingii; assembly: GCA_013397795.1. NCBI lineage: Eukaryota > Metazoa > Chordata > Aves > Passeriformes > Orthonychidae > Orthonyx > Orthonyx spaldingii. Next base: position 480,654 of record VZTJ01001955.1, read on the forward strand.
CCTTGATAAAATCCAATCAGCCCAGAGGGAATTTATAATTCAGCAACTGCAGCAGATGATTACTACCTGCAGGAGCAATCACTTCTCGTACATCACCTGCGGACTGATGAACCATTTATTATCAAGGGTTTAATTGCTTGTACTACATCCTTGTGGCAAGATACACACACACAGACCTCCTTCGTACATAGGGATAAATGCAGGCCACTTGGAAAGGATGGGAAATGCTCCCTTCAGATTAGGTTTTGCAAAATTAAAAATACTCAAATTATCTAAGAAATACTTGAATCCAGAATACAGGTTCACAGTCTGTGTTCACCCATTTCTGCATCTAGCTGAAGACAAGAATTAAACAAGACAGAAGAAAAGTGTGTGTGTGTGTGTGTGTATGTGCAGGGTTTTATTTATTTATTTGAATCTGGCTGGAGTTTGATGTGAAGATTTTGGTGGTTTTTTTCAAATTCTTCTATTTTTTACAATTTTTAAGTGAGCTGGTGTCATGCATTTAAGAAGCTTACGATGGGACCACCAAGAGGTGCTTCTTTGTGTGCACTGAACATATGGGCAGGAAAAGATCCCTGGGGCACAATTAAATGCAGTACTGGGGTTTGTTTTATCCACAAAAGTTTGCCAATCATGACATTATTACTTCAAACAGTGCCAGATGTATTTAACACTGATATCACAGTTAGTGTTAAAGCTGGGAGCCCGTTGCAAGGTACGCATTGAGACAGCCCTAGGTACAGGATTGAGGCAAGCGAGAAAAGTAAAGTAAGTTGAAGTAATTCTGGTCCTGAAGCCATGTGAGAAATGAAACAAACTCTGACACTATGAAGAAATCAGAAGGCTTATTTAAATTCTTTAACCTGAAGCAGTCCCTGCTGCATCAGCTGAAGAAAGCCAGTGTTGCCTTCCCTCTTGGTGCTGCTCCTCTGCAAAGCGCAAAGGATGGAGCAGAAGGGAGTTGGTTAAAGTGAAGTGTAAAGATGGAAAGGTTGTAGGAAGCTACCACTGATCAGTTGTTGGGATTCCCTTTCTTGTTTTGGTTGATGTGGCGCGGGGGCAGCGCTGCTGTGCAGAGCCCGAGCCCAGGGCCGGGAGCCTCGCCCGGGGCCGGCCCGGAGCTTGCAGCCCGCACCTCGGGCTCTGCCCTGCCCGTCCACCGGCCGCCCCCAGGCCTCCTCCCCACAGCTGGGCCGCAAAATGTGGGCATTTGCAACTCTTTGCACTGGAGGAACAGTTGTGTTTCTGGATACTTTTGAGCCTGGGTCTTATCTGCAATTAAAATGTGAGTTCCATGGTTAAAAGAATTAATGAGGCAGCCCAAATGAGAACATTTCCCCAAAAGTGATTTTTGCAAGTCTTCTGGATTCCATTAGAAACTTCTAATATTGTTCCTTTGATATGGAGTTAATCTTCTCTATAATGAGAATATTGTAAAATACACTACTGGCAGGAGTGTGTAAATATTTTATATGAGAGGTAATATAAGTAGGATCAAATCCTGCTTGCTTCAGTCATGCAGCCAGTCCCATTGGAATGCCACAGTGAACAGAGCAGGCAGGATTGGTCCTATATGTGCTGTTTCTATATTTCATTTTCATCTTGAGTTCAGCTTCATTTGTAATTAACACAGCGGACTGATTAAATCATTAACTGTATAGTTCATCTTTCATCAGCAGCTTGTAGATTGAGATCCTAATGTACTGTGACCGATTGCTAGGATAGCTTTAAAATTTTGATTTATGGAGGCAAATATTTTCTGTTCTGGTATCATTTGTGATCAAGAAATGATACAAACAAATTTATCTAAGATAATTGCTTCCTCACATCTGACAGTGCTAGAAAATTCATCATAAGGGTATCTGGGATAAAGGGAAGGATAAATTTTTAATTCTTTTGAAGCATATTAAACTGAACTTCTTTGAGGTGCCAAGTGTAGCGATTACAGATTTACTGAAATAAAATGGGAAGTGTCCTTGCTTTACAGCTGCTGTCAGGATAGTGGCAGTGTTAAAGTCAGTCTCACTGGAAATTACTTTATAGATTTTTTTTTCTTGTTTTTCTATCCCAGTTGCTGAAAGCCTGACATTTTAAACTTTTTGTCGTCTAGGTCCATCTATTTCAATAATTGTCTCAGTACCTTTACATTGTAATATTCTAATGAAAAGCACCTAAGTGACCTTGTGCAGTGTGGTACAGCCAGTAGAAAGCAGTGCTGTGTTTACACGTTTAGTTTTCTTAGCAGTATCTTAAGGCAGCAGTGTTTTGGGAACATTAAAAAACTACTGCCATCTTCACAGAGTGGCACTCTGTAGTTCTTGGAAAGTCTTGGAAAGATATCCACTATCTTCCTGCTAGAGGCACGTGTCCTGGAACAGATGTTACAGTACTGTCTCCCAAACATACAGCAATTTATAGAGCCCATAAATGGTGCAGTATTAACAGTCCTTTATCCAGTAGATGCCAATGTCACTCTTAACAAACAAGCCATTAATTGCAATAATGAGGGTTGAAAATATCCCCAGCAAAACTGAATATTTTGAGTGCTACCATAGGAGAAATGATCTCACAAAACCACGTCTGGTTATTTAAATATAGTTTATAGTGGCATTTACAAATATAACTTTGGATTCTGATCCTATCTTTATGAACTAGGACTAAACGGGAAATGAGGACATACATTTGGCATAAGAGGTGATTTAAGACTCCTGATGATCCAGTCTCTTCTCTGCGTGGCTTATTGCCAATAATGTGAAATATTAGCCACAAGATGTCCTCATGAGAAAAATGTTGGTTGCCAGCTCTTCGAATATAGGCAATTGTTTCTGTCTGAGCCTGTGCAAGCCAGGCCAGTGCCTCCTGTTTTCAGGCCTCCAGTGGCTCTGGACACCTACATGAACCAGCAAAGTGTCCCTGGGGCAAAGGCAGTGAACAGACTCTGGGCTGCATCAGAGGAGCATTTCCAGGAGGCTGAGGGGGCTGATCCTCCCCCTGGCCCGGCCACAGCTGGAGCTCCGTGCCCAGCTCTGGGCTCCCCAGTACAAGAGGCAGGGACATACTGGAGAGCATCCAGGGAAAGGCCAGGAAGGTGAGGAAGGAACTGGAGCATCTCGCCTGTCAGGAAAGGCTGAAAGAGCTGGGGCTGTTCAGCCTGGAGAAGTGAAGGCTCAGGGGGACCTTCTCACTGTACAGAGGTACTGGAAGGGAGGGTGCCAAGTGGACAGAGCCAGGCTCCTCTCACTGGTGCCCCTGCCAGGACCACAGGCCATGGGCACAAACTCAAACACGGGAGGTTCCCTCAGAACATCAGGAAACACGTTGTCACTGTGAGGGTCACTGAGCACTGGCACAGTTTACCAAGAGTGTCCTCCTCCTTGGAGGTATTCCAGAGCCATCTGGACATGGTCCTGAGCTTTAGCTGGCCTTGCCTCAGTGGGGAGGTTGGACCAGACGAGCTCTGGAGGTCCCTGTCAGTGTCAACCAGTCTGTAGTTCTGAAATGAAAATCAGTCTTGTGTCAGTGCTTCAGATTTCCTAACGTGTTTGGAAAGCCATGTGGCTGCTTTAACTGACCCATTTCCTGAGTAATAGCCTGAAGATATTCGAGTCATACCATTGTTTGACCAATAAAAGTTACCTGGTAAATCACCTAAAAACCATAACAATTTAAAAAAAATAGTTATTGAAACAAAACAGAAAATGTCATCTTATATAGTAAAACAGACTTGCCCAATCACTTCCAATTGTAACTTTCCTGTTGCCCCACCTTAAGACAGAGTAAGGAAACTGGATATCCCTGTGGTGCCTCAGAAGGGATTTGCTACAGCACCACCAAACCCCAAATGTGTGAGTGCCACTGGGAATTTCATGGAAGAGCAGTCCTGGGAGCTGCCAGCCATAACCTGCACAGGGTTCAGCTCTCACAAGCACAGTGAAAATCAGAAGGAATTATTTATAGTAGCCTAGGGATTCTGAGACTGTCCATCACCCCAGGGACAGGAACCGGTGATATGAACCTATCTGGGGCCAAAACCTAGTGGGAAAAAGGGACCACAGGTCATTCCTACATCTGATAGAACATGATCTCAGCCCCAGGTGTCCCAGCGACTCCAAGGCCTCTCTCTCTTCCTGGGGAGCAGCTACTGGCACCCCAGCCAGGCAGGGCATGAACAGCTGTCATCGGGCAGGAGGCCCACAGCAAGAGATTGAGTTATCTCCAGCAGGAACTCTGCAGAAATTCGACTGGTGGCAGAGTTTAGCTGGTGAGAGTTCATACATGTTCTTTGTTGAGAAATTCGTGATAGAAATGTGAGAAAATCCTTGCTTGCAACCAGCAAAGCAGGTTGAAAACAGTGGTAGGAAGATGAACATGACAGCAAAGTGGACAAAGGAGAGTTAATGATAAGACATTCAGGCAAAAATCTTTTATCTCTAGGGGTTGTAGAGAAATTCGTATACTTCTTTCTTTATTGTGGCTGGATTAGAGACTAGGAGAGAATCAAGAGCACGTAGGATGTCCTGAAGCAGTGAGCCTCGGGTTTTATACTCCTCTCTCCTTTTTTCACATCACACCATGCTCCTTTCTATCAGGTTTTGATCACAGGTTCTGGTTTGTCTGCAGTTCCTTTTCTATCTTTTATCAATGTTTGTCTTTGATCTCCATGTTTCTGTCTATCCTATTCTTTTGTCTCCAGTCTATGACTATTATATTTTTCCTTTTTTTTCTGTGCTATTATTTGCCTTCCAGTGGGTCTTTCTTCTTGTTTCATTGTACTGTATCTCTGTCCAAAATGGTGTACTGGGTGTGAACAATGAATGAATTGATTTCGAATGAGTTGATGACAGTGCTTAGCCAATCCATATCAAACATAACAGCCCACTGAGTGAGTACAATAAGTGACTCAAATCAAAATTAATTCACACTAATGCTTGGAAAATCCATATGGAAGGCTGTGGACCGACAGAGCAGAATGGTTTTGTGGAACCAGAGTTTTAAGAAAATGCATCTTTAAATAGAAAAAAGAAATCTGTGTCTGCCTTTTCCTTCTGCTTTGTTATCTTTGGATGAAACAGATTAGCAAGTGTGTAATTGATTAATTAATTAGTAGGAGTGGGCCCTGAAGACTGGTTACCAAAGACGTGAGGAATGATTACAGACTAAAAATATAACAATAAAGCAAAAGTTTGATGGCAAGCAAGAATGCTTCCCAGAGAAAATCTTAAAGCCATGCAAATGCAAACAGGCTTTCTAGCACAGGTTGCTCGGGTTCCTCCGAGATGGAGCTACTGTATTACTGCTCTGTGACTTAGACGTGATAGTTGAAAGGAAATATAAATAACTAGGAAGAGAAGACTAATAATTGGAAAAGCTTGACAGAAACTCCTTTGTGTCATGTTCCCAATCTTGGGTTTGCCACAGGCTCAGTCCTAATAATTCCAACCATTGAGCTAAAAATGTTATCTGAAGAATCATGTCTGAATTTTAATTAGTTTTTCAGTTATTATTTTTTGAGTGGCTCCATCAAATATATATAAAACTAGGGGAAAGGCCTTGTTGTTTTTACATACAAGTGCTCTTTCCAGAGCATGCCAGAACCTGACATTTCTTTGAAGTTTTTCTAAATTTCAAAGGAGGTAATATATTTAAAACATCTGAAAGTTTTTATGTCTCTCTCTCTCTAATTATTTTTGATGTGATACTTCTCAGGACACATAAAATAAAACCATTTTCTGCCTGATCGTAATTGAGGAGACTCTTATCTCCTTCTGTAATTACTGATGAACAAGATTTCTACATGGATTAAATTGCATATTCTCACAAACTGGAACGGGGTTATTTTTTTGTCTTTCATAACACACTTTTCTAAAGCTCTGCAATGTCTCCATCCCCATGTAAACACTGTATTTACAGCTGTCCACAGCTGTATTACACTGACTGCTATGTAATTACTTTTATTTCTGCAGATTATAACTGCCTTAGGTATTCAGAGAGGATCTATAAGCATAATTACTGTAAGTGGAGAATATTACCATGGTGATTCCACAAGACTTAGAGGAAGGCTCCTCGGGAACGCACGGAGTTCAGGAGAATTTACCTCAGCCAAGGTACAGCACAGTGACTCAGGCAAATCCGTTTCTGCTCACAGCAATGTCTTGGCAAAAGTGGCCTTCATCTCACTTCCCTCATCGAAGGGCAAAGTACATTTATGTCACTCAGCTGCAGCCTGATGGGAACTCATCCCCTGAGATTCCTGGGGGGTTACCAGGGAAGAGTTTGGGGATGTGGGAGGACAGAAGTTTGCTCAGGCGGCTTTCCCTCGAGGTTCAGCACAGCACCTTAGAGAGCCTGCATTACTGGTCCTTGGCTCACTGCTGAGATGTTTGTGGGCATTTTCATATTTTTGAAATGAAGCTGAATGCTGGTACTAATCAATAATATGCTTTGGCCTCCTCCATGTGTTACTTTGATTGGCATTCCTCCAAAGAACAAATTTTTGCATTGATTTTTGGTTTTTAACACTTCAAATAAATTTGAAATACTTTTTTAATGCTGAAAAAAAAGCTTAAATTATTCTCGTTTCCTGGTTTTGTTTTTTTTTTTTTTTTTTTTTTTTTGTCAGGCATGACCTTTGGCTAAGTAATTTTCATGATAATAATCACCAAATAGAAATAATTTTCTGCAATGATCACACCTTCTGGCACTTTCCAGATGTGTTTCTGAAGTAGCATGTTGGGTTTTAACTCTCCTAATCCTGTATTTTTCAAAAAAATATGAATATTGTGTTCAGATAAAGTAGTTTATGAGTCTCTGTGTATCATAGCACAGGCACATATATTTGCAGACTTGGAAGGATTTTCTGCAGAAATGAAGGTAATTCAGTACATGTGACTGGTTCACTGGAGCTCTGTGCACAGACATGGAGCTTCTTTTAACCTCACATGTCCTTAAATGAGTTAAAGCAGTGCTAAGAAAGAGACAAAAATCATAGTTTAAATCATAATTAAACAAAACCATAGTTAAACAAGAAGGGAAGTAAGAGCATGACAATCCCAACTGAAGTGCTGCAAAGATACCAGTAAATAGCACAGATCTTCCATCAGTGCCTGGAATTTCACTAAACCCACAGCTGAGAGTTGTTCTGGTGCAGTGTCTCTGGCATCCAGAGCCTGTGAGCATTGAGGAAATGTTGTTTATTCAGTGTGTTACTAATTCAGAAGGAGTTGTGTCATCCAGTGAATTGCCTTTGCTGACCATTGGTGTCAATAAAGGGTAAAAAAACCCTGGAAAACAGGCTTTTCCTTTTGGCTCTTTCTTTGTGCTCATAATTTTATAGCTCTGCTCAGTAAGATGTAACTGGGTTTGTAGTTATTGATTCTTTTGTGAGCACTGCAGAGTTCATGAAGAATATTGAATATTCAACTTGTTTGTCTCTTGCTGACTACTGGTAAATGCACATTTTTCATAGTGCTGTTGAAGACTTGTTTGTTATCTTGGAAAGCAGAAGCACCCATAAATCAGAGTATCCCTCACGTGGCCTTTGTTTACTGGTAGCTGGCAGGAATTCTAAGTAGATAAAATAAGAAAAGCATGAAGCAGGACATCATTATTTTTTGAATGAAAAGAAAGCCACAGCTCCTGAGAATCCTGACACCAGTCAAGCATACTAAAGGTCTCAAAAAGCACGGCTTTCATTCTAGGTAACAAAGCATCATGATGTAGCTTAAGTCTCAGTTATAGTACCAGCAATACCTTTGCCATTTTGTACTGCTCGGATTTTATTATTTTGCTGCATGTTCTGTTTAAAGATTGACTTGAATAGACTTGAGGAAGTTGATCAATGCAGTCACAGCAATTACAGATGAATAAATTACAGGCCTTCTCCAGCTGAATTGTGGCAAGAGTTGGAAGCTCGTGTGTGTGGGGTTCACTGAGTTTTCCCACCGAGACTGTCAGATTTGGTATTGCTAAACAATGTTGTGTGTGCTGTAGGCAGGAAAAGCTGCAGGGTTGTGTTTAGAATAATAGTGTGTTCACAAATAGTACTCAAATAGCTCTGAAATATCACAGTTAACTGCATCTTCATTCTATTATCTCACTGCTTCATGCTTCTGAGACCTTTTCCTAGCAGACTATGAAAGCATTCCAAATGTAAGATGATAAATTAATAGAACAAAACAAATTGGAGTCGGTAGGAGTGCATTTAGCACTAACAAGACCCATCTGAGTTTCACATTTTCTCTTGCTGTTATAAAAAATAAGGCTTGTGTCAGAACTCATCTTTTTTTTAATTGCTCTTGCACAAAGCACTGGATATTATTTTAAGGGCTAATGGAAAGAAGCAGTCTCTCCAATTCTTCACAAAATCATTTTTTTAAAGTAGGAGGAAAAAAATGTGAGATATAAGAAGAAATACATTTCATATCACCTAGGGCAGAAGGAATGGATATTTAGGTTTTTGCACTACATCACAATGTACAGGGATGGCTTCAGGGTAAATAATGTTAAATATTTGCTGGAAGTGAGAACTCAAACAAGACACATTTAGAGGTGGAGTGTTTGATGTTATGTTGGAAGAGGCAAAGAAGTTTGCTATGCTCTCACTGAAAGTATTGAAGGTTTTTGAGTTTTGCTAGGTTTTTTTCCCTCAGTGTGGAAGGAAAACTATTGAAACATCCCTCTTTTGCTAAACATTTTTCTGTCTGCCAATGAACCCCAGCAGCCTGGAAATTAAGGAACTGAGATTCTATTCTTCTGGAGAATAAAAGACCATTAAACTCTGCCTCCTTCACCTGATGCTTATAATGAAATTTTCTGCTGGCAAGCACCAAAGGTGCTTCATTTGCTGATCTGTTCTTTGATTTGATTTCCTAAGATTACGCAGATTTTACAGAGTGCTTTTTCTGTTCTTTTGGTAATACTTCATCATCGTTCCTTTGCTTTAACTGACTCTAATAGCATCCCTGTAAAGAAATGTTCAAGTCAACTTGATGATAAGTGACTTGATTAAGAATACAAGGACATGTAACATTCAGAAAAGTCTTTCATGCACTCACATGGTGTCACAGTATTGTCTTCCCCACATCCAGAGATGCTTTCCTGTTGTTGAAGGCCACAGTTCACATGGCCCACTGCGTCACGGCAGCCACTCCATATGGCTGCATTTGTGGGCCTTTTCAGGCAGTGGCAGTAGAGTTTGGACAGACCTGTAAACTTTAAAGAGCTCAGGAAGGAGTCTTGGGGTTTGAAAACTGTGCTTATGTTCTTATAGAATCTACTCAAAATAATTTCCTTCAGGTACGTTGGCACCATTGAGTTGGTTGGAAAGGCGTTTCATCAAGTCAAAGGAAAAAACCATGAAGGGGTGAGAACTGAAGGGGATGAGCAAGGGGCTAGATTTGTCAGCGATACACTTTCTTTCCCTTAAATAGTTAGCCTTTGTTGCAATGCATTCAGCATTGAAATGGTATGCAGGGAGGAGGCCAACCACAGTGAAGTGGAATTAATAAAACTGATCAGCTCTGCTCTGACATGTTAAAGTGGTGCCATTTACTAGAAAATGTTTTCAGTAACTCTGTTCTGTTTCCTCTTGAAAAAGAGGTGATGAAGGAGCCAACTTCTGTCCAAGAGACACTTTATGTTCAGTAATTTGGCCAGATTATAAGCAATTTTGTGCTGAATTGAGGATTTCTACTGTTTGGTAGGAATGGAAAAGAAAAATGATTGGAGGACTCTTTAAGTATCAAAATGAATTACTTTGCCGTAAATACATAGTCACAGATATTAATGGCACTCTAGATTCAGTTGTGTGTCACTGCACGTGTAAACTTTTTATCAGTGGGATTCTCTTTCTCTACCGGTGACCACTGAAATCAAAATCCTGCCCTTTGTTGGTGTTCCTCTGCCACTGTGGGCACCTTCTGTGGGCACCTTCTGTGGGCACTGTACTGTGAGAAGCACAGCTGAGCTTCCAGCAAACCACAGAGCTTCAGCAACTTCAGCCAAACCAACAGTGCTAGGGACACACAGACAGACAAACAGAATGAGAGCGAGGGTAGAGCCAAAGAAGTGCCCACAGTGGGAACCTTTGGGCAAAGAAGAGCTGATGGAGAGGCAGCTGCTGCTCCAGCTTGGGTGGCCTTTGCTCGTGCCAAGGTGGAGGACACAGGAGGTGTGGAGGGGGCTCTGGCCCTGCCCGGGTTGTGGAACAGGCGTCGGGGTCTGTCTGGGTTGAGCACGTGACACAAAGTGTTAGAAACGATATGAGGAGAACAGAGATGTATACATTTGCTAAATAGTCATATTTTGTTAGTATTTAATTATTTTGCAGTAATTATGAGTGCTTGCTTGTTCTCTGAGAACTTGATGATCAGTTAGGAATAATGAAAGAGTAATGTATTATTCCTTCACAGAGTAAATGAAATGAAATGAGGCTTTCACAGTAGCCAAGCACAATCTATAGATTAAGCAAAACAATACAGTACACGTGCCATGTATGTTTAATTTCTTTCCCTGGATGTTAGTTTATGTAAAACTGCTGTTATCTCCCTTGAAACGTCCCGCAAAAAATAGTGGAGAGGAGTAAAAAAAAAAATTCCAGCAGGAGTATATTAATAATCTTGATTATCAGACTGAAAGTGTGAAAATTTTAGAAGTGAAAAGCTCTTTTTTCCCACAATTTGGAACATAAGTATGAACAATTGATTTTGATCTTGTAAGCCTTTATAAATGCTGAAGTTTATATTGAGTGGGTGCAGCAAGCTTAGTTTCAGAGGCAACTGATAAGAGGTTTATATTCTATGAGTAAAGACTTGTTAGTTACAGTCTATTTTTCAAAACCAGAAAAGATTACATTTAACACACAAACCTTTCAGTGTATATGCCTCTTCTGACTTTTAGTAAGTGCTATATATGGATGTTGATTTCTGAAATATGTGAGAAATACTGTTTTGAGCTTGTCAATTAATTTCAGAAATGCTCAAAAGCTGGGTTCTTGGTTGCTGCATTACCTTGGAACCATTTCTGGATCTCTCTGTCTTAGGCTGAGAGGATTTGGGTATTATTTTGGTATTTTAAGTTACATACCTGCAGATCTTAGGGGTTGTTTTAAAGTCAAGAGACAGATAAACCTAGTTAGAAAGGAAGACTTAGATTGGAGAGTGATCCCATTCAGGTAAATGCTTGATCACATCTTCAAATAAAAGTAAATATTCAAATCATTATAACTGAGAGCTCAAGTAGAGTGGCAGTCTCTGCACAAGAGACCGGCAGTCTGGGCTTGTGACAGCTCCAGTCAGCATGTATTGGTCTTACTGGGAAAGGTGAAGAAAGCTCTGTTGGCTTCAGATCTGATTAGGGATGGCCCTATTTGAGAAGGTATTTAAGCCCTTTTAATGTGTTTTTCTTCATAGCATGCTTGATATTACGTATATCTACATAATATTATGCATCTGTGATAGACTCATGCTGTGTCAGGTTTGTGAATTCAGTGTTGTGTGCAGCAGAGTCTGAAGGAGTCAGAGGACAAACCAGGTCCTGCCCTGCTCCAGGGGAACTGGCCAGCAGAGTGGGAAAGTGGATCCTCCTGCAGAAGAGTAACTGTGCATTCTCAGCTCAGAGAGCTTTGTGCAGTGTCCTGCAGCAGAAAGCACTGGGAGAGACCTAGAAAGAGGTGAGGAGTGTTGAAGATGATTGGGAGCATCTCTCAGAAAAGCTGAGTGCAGGTCACAGACAAGCCTTAGAGGGCACTTTCCATGTACAGTAATCAAGAAAGAACTGATAGAGGTCGCAGGAAACCAAGAAGCCATGGAAATGTGTTGGATTAGAAAGGATGGCTGAGGCCCAGGCTTCACCCAGCAATGATTTAACTGGAGAGTAGATCCATAAAAAATCCTTTTATTTTAAGATGGCTTTCCAACCTCAAAGTTTCTCTATTCAGGAATTCTAGCCTATTTAATCTATTTTCAAATAACATTCAGTTCTATATTTCTACAATGTAGTGTGTCTACATTAAAAGAAAGCAGATTCATTTCATAGCCTTGGCTAACTTGGGATCCAGTGAAAAGTGTCATTTGAAGTAGGGCCTATTATTGGAAGGATTTGAGTAATGATTTTTCATTATATGAATCAAAGTAACTCTAAAGTCTGAACAGCCCAAACAGATGTAAAAATCCCCTGGGTGATGACTGAAGATCAGCTTTGTGATTTTGTCAATTTCTGTGCCAGTAAATCCAAAACTGAGAACAGATGTGCCAGAGCAAGAGTAGAGACTTTCCTTTTCAAAGCTGGTTTGAAAAAGTTCATGATTAAAGACTAACTTTGAGGCTCTTGTCAATAGTTCCAAAATTAAGTTTGTCATAACACTTTATATAATGCTAATGATAAGCTATTTATTGTGTGGAAAATGTCAGTTTATTTCCTACTCTCTTCTTTTGATCTAATGCTCCCTGACGTGTTGAAGTCTCAGTATTTAGGTCTCTGCAGTGATTATCCAGGGGTAACCTGTGTCACTGTGGAGAGGGGAGATGTGCAAGGATGAGGTGCAGCACCTGTGAAACTGGTTGAGGGGTACAGTGAGCCCCGAAATTAAGCAGCTCCTTATAACTTTGATCTGGTATCACAGTGGAATGTTTATTGCTCATTTATGTATTAGATATGTTGCACTGTTCCAACTTGAGGCCAAGAGCGGGTAAGATTAAATGAGGGGATGGGGAGAGAGAAAAGGCTGGGAACAAAGGGATGGCTTCAGGGTGGGAGAAGACTTTCCCTCCAAGAGGCTGTGGCTGGCTGTGGCTGGCTGTGCCATTTTGTTCCTGCACACGCAAGAACAGGGGTTCCAGCAGTGAACGGGGCACTGCCTTAGTGCAGCCCAGGGAGAGAGGCTGGCGTTGGAACAGCTGGGTTCTGCCCTGCCTCACTGGGTGTTGGGAAGGAAGAGGGAAATGCAGCCTGCACTCCTGCATAGCTGGCACCTGAATGCCAGTTTTGGTTGCAGTGAACATTTCAGCGTTAAGGCAAAGGGGAGCAGTGTTGCTGAGAGGACTGGCAGTCCCTTCCTGTGTTGCAGCCTGGCTGCTGCGTTCCTGCTCAGAGGAACACCCTGTACAGCTGCAGGGTAAGGGCCCACAGGCAGAAGCAAAAGATCAGAGCTCACCCACAGAGCTGTCGGGTAGAGCTCCTCTCTTTTGAGAGTTTGAATCTCTCTCTGCAACATACTTTTCAAGCTAAATCTCTGTCGCTTATTATTGATTCACAAGTAAGTTCAGGGCAAATAAGAATTTTCAGCTAATTTACTGTTAACCATCAAACTCTGCATGGGATTTTGTCTGTTGTGAGAAAACATGGGTAGGTAAGTTCGTAATATTCACATTCTGTAAGAACTCCACCAAGATCCATTTTAAACCTCCCAAATAACAGCAGTTCCAGGAAGAAGTGGATCTTGCTGTAAAAAAGTCACTTAGAAGCAGTCCTAAATGGATCAAAAAATGTTGGGTCAAAACTTTTGTTTTTAAATTTCATTAAGGCATTTCTAAGGGCTCAGGCACAAAATCATCATCAAACTTGAAACATCCAAAAGTAGAGTTCTGGCATAAACCATCTTTCAGTGGTTCTTACGAATCCTTGTGTTGATATTACTCTCTAATTTACTGACAGGGAAGTAAGTAATGCATCATCCCCTTATTTGTTTTTCAGTTGTGAAAGTAAGGATAGTGGTAAAATATTTAAATAAATTCTGAAACAAATCATTGTAGATAATTCTCTTACTATGTTCATGATAGACACACACATATACCTGCTGCATACCTATAATTACCATTTAGTATTGAAAACAAACTTAAATCCTGCTTTTGACTAACAATTATTATTCTGTAGGAAATTTTAAGCAATGAGTGGATATTTCTTTCCTGTTTAAAGAGTATATGTAAGTTAGAACTAAAGTGGCATATATCTTATGCAAAGCTGGAGTTAATGGAATTATTTCTTAAGGCTCAACGGCTGCCCTCAAACCACAGGTTATCGATTCACTGGGAAGAGTAACCCCATCATTAACCCTGGTCTGCTGAGAGCTGCCCTGCCCTCGGCTGTAAGTCCCTGTTAAAACCAGGTGGAAAGAAGTCCTGGAAGGACAAGAACCTGGTGGGTATTTTCCTGGGCAAGCTGCTCTGTGTTTGCCCCGGTGCTGCTCAGCGAGAGGTGCAGGGTGATGGGTGCTGGCTGCTGGGTGCAGGGTGATGGGTGCAGGGTGATGGGTGCAGGGTGATGGGTGTTGGGTGATGGGTGCAGGGTGATGGGTGCTGGCTGCTGGCTGCTGGCTGCTGGGTGCAGGGTGATGGGTGCTGGCTGCTGGGTGCAGGGTGATGGCTGCTGGGTGCAGGGTGATGGGTGATGGGTGCAGGGTGCTGGTGTGAGCCGAGCACAGCGCCGCAGCTCCTCCCACGCGGTGCCGGGACACGCTCCCCAGGAACCTTCACCTTACAGGGACCTCGCAGCGTTACCTGACTTGGAAGTTTGATCAGGCTGATTTGGGTCTAGTTCTGACAAGTCTTAAATACCTCC
>VZTJ01001955.1:495580-702317 GCA_013397795.1 Orthonyx spaldingii
GAAGGGAAGGGAAGGGAAGGGAAGGGAAGGTGTTGGCGGCCCGAGCTCCCGCTGGCTCTGTAGTTTGCATCCACTGCCCCAAGGGTGCACTGCTGGTTCGTGTTCGTCCTTCCCTCCCTCAGCTCCTGCAGCAGCTTTCCCCCTTCTTGGGACGGAGCTCTAACCCAGGAGTGACCAGACTTGTTATTCCTCTTATCCTCCACTGTCAGCGTGGCTGGGATCCCTGAAAAACTCACTTCCAGAGTGAGGGGTCTGCGTGTGCCCTTGCACTTGTTCAGATTAGAAGCAGAAGGAGGAGGTAGAAACAAAAGAGAACCTTTCATCCAAAACACACAGTGCCTTTGAACACTGGAGCCGTGTTTGAACAACACAAGTGGCCACTTGCTGCATCATAAAGAAGTGTTTGAAAGATTGAATGCTGATTGTCTGAGCTATCCGTGACCCTTATTCTCACTCACTTAAAATAAGTGCTGTAAACCCAAGTTATGACCCCTGGTAATTTTTTAAAAAGATCTCCACTTTTCCCATGGCACAGGTACAACAGACACTAGCAGCTAACCAGGGCACTGCTAAGCTGGCTAAGGATGATTTGCTTTTCCGGAGATTTTCAGCAAATGAAGGGGGTTAGACAACCACGAAGTTCTTGATTGTTTCCAGTGCCCCATTTCTCTTTTCCCTACTCTGTGGGTGATCAGAATAGAGAGCTATCTTACTAGATGCAATATTGTCAGATAGAGGAACACTTAACTAGCAATAATTCTTTAGTTAAACAGAAGTGGAGTTATAGCCAAGCATAATTTTTACTCCCACACATTCTATATTTTTCATTAGGTTTATTCATAGTTTTGCCATTGACAGAGAAATAACTTTAAACATTCTTCCTTATAGGAAACAAATGGTCTAATTCTGGCTTCCTGAGCAGACAGGCTTTGTTTATTGAGTTTTAAACATGTTATATAACTCCTCTTATCACACATTTAGGAATTCAAAGGCAGGTTTCTAGCCTGAAGGTCTCTGATAACATCCTATTTTCTCTTGTATTTTTCCTACCTACAGTTTCCAGTTTTGTGGCACTATTAATACTTCATCAATAATTTTAGCCAGTCTCTTCAGATAACAACAAAACCTAACTTTTATGATAAAGGGTATTTTCCAATGTATAAATCCTCTGTATTGTATAACCAAATTATTATTAATATCTTATTTCCCATGGATTATTATGCTAAAACCTTATTCAGTGACAGCATAGAACAATTAATAATTAGGGTTTCCCATGGAAAATTTAAAATAAGTATATTGAAACCCACTATCAGGGGTTTGTATCCTTTCAGAGGAGGATACATCCTTATCAAGGTCCGTATCCCTTCAGAGCAGATTTGTACAAACTGTTTTATAGCAGAGTGCACTTCCATTCTTTGCAATCAGCTGTATTTTAAATGTGAAGAATTGGAATCCCTTGTACTTTGATCAAATCAGTGGACACATCTTTGCTCAGAACGCTTTCTAGTTTCATTTTTGAAGTCTGCCTGACAGCAGTGCCTGTTTCTTTGGTAGCTACAGCCCATCTCTCCAGGGGCACCTTCTGCAATAACCCTGAGCCAGACCCATCCCTCCAGCTTCCAGTCTTCCCATTGCCTCCAAGCAGAGACTTTTCATCTGCCATCTGCAGGCTCAGCCTTCTTCTCAGACTCCTGTAATACCTGCTAAAGATACTTGTGCAGCTAAAATCAGGTTTGTAACTTTAAGTCAATCAAATCTGTTAAAAGAAAAAGCAGGGGTGATGCTTTTCTACCAGTGATGTAATGGAAAGATTAAAGCTGGATTGCCAAAGCTGCTTCAGTTTTTCTGCAGGTTGCAAGAGACTTTTCCAAGAGCTTTTGACCAAGGGAGACTGCAGCCCTTATCCCCAGGTTGAATCACCAGAGCCCTGCTCTGCCAGGGCCTTTCTGGAGTTCCTGGAATACAAGGACTTATGGCAAAGGCTGCATTTTCTCTTTGTTTGGTGCAGTGCAGTCTTGGGAGGGGAAAATTGTGTAGTTTGCTACATAAATTGTAGGGTTTGGTGGGGAGCTCTGACAACAAAGCTTTTTATGTATCCCTGATCACCACTGTGTTTCCAGGAGGATGTGCAAGTTTACAGGAAGCATCAGGAAGGGATGTTTACTGTCACATTTAATAAAGCTCCATGTTTAGAGAGAAAACATGCAGTACTAGTTGTGGCAATTACTCACTGGAAATGCGCCCCTTTTATCCTGGGTTTGGTGCTATTTCTGTTATGTGTAAGCTTTTCGTCATGTAACTTGGATTCCTGAATCCCAGCATATGGGCTTTCTGATTTATTTATGTTGTTGATGAAGGTGTGATTGCTTAACTTCTTTATCTGACTTTTTTTTACTCTTTCACTTCATGGCTGGATTTCTGACAAAATTTTAAATAGTGAATAATGAATTAAGCAAGATGTTTGGCTGTACCAAATATTGCAGTGTCTTTTGGGACTCAGAAAAGTTGCACACATACTGAACTCAGGCTTTGGTTAGAAACTTGTGTGGGTGGCAGAACACACCTATCTGAAGTGCAAAGGCCAAGGACTTACATAGTGGTAAAACTCATCCTTTCCAGAATCAAAGAGAACTGTAGCTATGTAAGCCACTACCTCTCTTCTGCAAGAGATAATGAACTTCTTGGGCTTGTTTCATGTCTCATAATTCACAAGTTTTGTGTCCAAGAAAGGTAATGGAAGCTCTTGACCCAATAATAGTATATTTATATTATATGCATTAAAACAAGCTAGGTTGTTTCTTGCAAGCATCAAGAGACCTTCAGCCAACAAGGGGGCTATAAAATCATTTAGAATATGAGTAATGGATACGAACTAAAAAATACAATTGGTAAAACCACAAACTAGGATTCAGTTTTGCTGAAGACCACTTGAAATGGAAGGAGTTTTTAAATTAACCCGAGAAAAGGTTTAGATCTCAGATAAGCTGCTCTCTGTTCTTGTTCTAGCGCCACATTTGGATCCCTTCCAGCTTTGGAGAGGGCAAGGCCTCTTACTTGGGAATTCATCAACAACAGCTATTTTTTTCCCTCTAAACTCTGTTGAATATGCTGTCAGTTAATTTCCAGGTAGGTGATATATTACATGCTGATTTGAAAGTGCAACTCTGGTTGCAGTGCAAGCTGCACTGAGTGTGGGGGTGTTAGGCTGTGCTCCCTCCCTGTCCAGGACTTGTCTGGAGTGTGTTGTTTTCATTTGTGGCTGTGGGGGCATGGGATAGACCTCAGCTGTGTGGTCTCTGCTCAGGATTAATTGATGCTTTAGTTTGTGGTATTTAGTTGAGGAATTAAGACATTGCCACTATTTCTAACAGATGAAATAAATTTTCTTTCTGTGTTCGTATATTGCAGGTGATTGCAAATTCTTCCTGAAACCGAAGGTTCACAAAACCTTCTGTGCATTGACATGACTTAGGAGGTGGCAGAGCTGTGGAAAAACCTCACTGCAGGATGTTTTGGAGCAGCCCTCTCCAGTTCATCCCAGCCATGGAGTGGTCCTGCATTGCTGTCCTCTCCTTACAGCACTAGGGAAACCAGGTAGGGCTGAGGCAGGGACCAGCACTGTGAACTGAGCTCTGGGGCAGGATTAAATCTCCAATTTCATCTCAGATTTTTTGTCACTACAATTCTCCAACTGAAAATAAGGAATAATGTCTTGCTAAATGGAGTGCAAGTTGGAGAAAGAAGTCCACAAATGATTGTGAGGCAGCCTGGTGCTGTGGCAGGGCTGGCCAGGTGCTCAGTGCCAGCTGGGCTTCCACACAGCTGGGCAGACAGCAGGGGATGTGACCCAGCAGGAGGGCGTTGTTTTATCGAAACTGGAGAACTTGCAGACCGGGATGTGAGTTCTGCAGTTTGGCCAGCCCTGCCTGCCCTGCCAGGTTACACAGTCAGCGTGCAGGGGGAACAGCCCTGAGGAACATCCCTAGCTTGCTTTACGCTCTGTCTCGTACTGAGCGCTCTCTGGCACGTCGTTAGCAGCCTTGCTTCGCTACAGGATCCTAGTGATTAAAACCTCTTTAATTACATAAGGCCTCTTGAGAAATATTATTGAAAAAATGAGCAAAGAACATCGGAAACTGTTACCTAGGCAGCTGAAAGGGGTTTTTTTAATCAATCTAAGTAAGTAGTTAGAGACCAGTCAAAAGTGGAAATAACCTTTTGTCAAATGTGATACTTTTTAAGATTTCAGATTAATGACTAATCATCACTAATTAAGTTATTAACAGAGCAAGAGCATCTGGATGCTTTTTTCTGTGCCTGAACATTTCGATGTGGCTGATGTGTATTTTTCCTGCATTGTTTTTAATTTCTGTTTTATTTCTCTAACCTGACAGTCAACAAATCTAAAAAATAATGGTCCTAGGAGTGGGAGAAAATCTTGTGCAGTTGTTTTTCACTTTTCATCTTTTTTTGGAGTTTGGTTTTTCAGACCATCTAATTAATTTCAGGTGTAGGTAAAACATTGACAAGTGTATGTGTTTTGGGTATTTTGAGGGCCTTTTTTTTTTAAAGTGCCATCTCCTTATTAGTAGACCCTCATGCTAAGCCAGGTGACATTTAGAAATTCTCCTCATGCTCATGGATGATGAAAATGACATGTGGAGATGAACTGAATGATTTGAAGGGGCCAGTATATGTGTAGCTATAGCTACCAGTTTTCTAAGAGGGTGTTGGTGAAAAGCAAATGTTATAAAAACTAGGGCCAAACAGCCAGGCCAGGAGGCTTATAAGCCACTTCAGTTTCTCCACAAGATAATGAACAGAAAACACACCACTTCTAAAGTAAATACTTTCATTCAGGTCCTTAATTGTAGTAAGAACATAATAATAAAAAATTGTTATGATTTCATTGCATTTTATTTCAAGACACAGCTCGAAGCACAGGTGACATGCACCTACCAGTACCTGAAATTACCCAGCAAACCTTTTGTCTGATGCATTGGTTGGACTGGTAGACCTGAGAGAACTTTTAGCCATAAACATGATGGAGATGAAGAATTTTGATTAGGAAATTCCTTGCCCATACTTTCTACTTGCCACACACCTTTTCAACATTCCCACTTTGTGCCTGTAGCTCACTCAGCAGGCTCTGCTGTGCAATATTCAAGGCCAGCAGTTTAACACACACACTCCCCCAGCACCCAGTACCTTGTGTGTGTAATTTAGAGAGATTGTGAGAAAGTGCATGACCAGCTGTGGCTGGTGAGGTTATCAGAGTGCACACAAACACAGAGTGCCTAACGAGCATAAAGAACACTTCAAAGGCACTGCCACAGTGCCACTGCCTTGGCAGCATTTCCACACAGCCTCACAGCTTTCTTGTGTTGGGGAAGGTTTCCATCACGACGTTCTGGCCCGGTGATAAACTTAGAGCATCCCAAGGAACAAAATAGTTATGCAGCTATAAAAGCATCTGTATCTGCTCTGACATAAGAGATCACCAACTTTCTGGAAATAGAGATAAATGCAGTGACCAAATCAGTTGACAGGTTTATGAAGCCCAACTCAGTAGTAATACATCTCCTCAGTACCGTCGTTAGACACATTTTGAAATCTCGTTATTAATATTATTTGTCTGAAAAAAAGAGCTTATGTTCCTGTACCTGATGGACTGTCCAAGAAGGACAAAAAGAGGCAGCAGACAAGTGGTTTGAAGGTACTCAAAGGTATGTATTAGAGCAGGCTCTTGTTTGCGTGATGTGAATGTAGACATAGGAAAAGTGTGTGCAAACAGCACCCTGCCAGTAGCTTGTGATGAAGATGTTAAAAACAAAGTGGGAATTTGAAAGGGCACAACTGCTGGCTACTGGAGCTACAACCAAAGGTTTGTCAGAAATCCATTAAGGGCTAAGGCTTGGCCCAGTTGCAGTGCAGAAGGTCCCTGTGAGCGTGGCTGGGAGCCTGTGTTCATTCTGTGGCTGGCTCATGGTGCTGCTGCAGAGGGGCTCTCTTCTTGTCCCTGGGGGTGTTCTTAGCACCCTCTTACATGTTCACTATGTACTCTGCAGTAATGGTCCCTTCCCCTGTGAGGACCAGAGCCTGCTGAAAATCAGTAGATCTGTGGAAGTTCGTGGGATCCTGCAGTGAAGGATCTGAGCCCTGGCACTGCCAGCTTTGCTCACAGAGGAGGGACTGACACCGTGCAGTTCCCCACAGCAAGTTTCTGTCACTTGTGCCAACTTGTTCACTGATAATGAGATGTTTAATAATAAACATCTGGGAGCATAACAAAGGTTTCCAAACATTAATGTTAAAGGAATTGGTTTGATAGACAAACACTTGCAACAAACACTTTATTTTTTTTTCCTAGGGTTTGCTAATTTTTCTGCTTTGTATTTTAGTTACACCCAAGAAGTATTACCTACAGTACAAAATGGTTGCTACTCTTTTTTTGATGCTTCATCTCTTCAACTATTTTTACCTCATAGTTTTTAAATTGAGAGAACGCCCAATTAAAACTGTGGGGTTTGTTTCTCTGTTTTTCCTTCACTTCTTTTTTTAGCGGCCTAACCCATTCATGCATGTGCAGTTAAACTTTATCTCTTTCCAAGGAACAAGTCTCCATATTAAAAATGGTAAGAGTTTGCACTTGCTTAGCCACTTTAATATTAATTTTGCAGTACTTTATAGGTACCAGTTAATTAAGTAGAACTGCTGTTACAGCACAGGCAGGGACAGGTGAGTTGATAAACAAAGTGGAAGCCTGGTTTCCCTAAATTCATAATGGGATGAAGCCAGCTCTGTGATGGTTTTTTTAGCCTCTTTATAGAGGTTTATGCCATTTAAAAGTCTTCTGTTCAGTGTTCCATTTTCCTAGCCTGTACAAGAGAGGATTGTAATGCACATTATAGAGGTGATCTTAGCATTTGTGAGAGTCTCAGTTCTAACCACATTTCCTTTACCTCTCCTTGATTGGTCCCTTTGACTTTCTAAGTTTGGCTTTGTATTTCTTCTGTGCTTCAGTACTATAAATATCCCTGCTGCTAAACTGCTCTATTTTCTAAAATCACATCTAGATAGATCCTTTTTCTTGGCGTTACCAACATTATCCATATCCGGTGTCCTCCTGGCTGAGTTTCTGCACTATACTTGCTTACCAGGAATTATTAAAGCTGCAGCTCATGAAGAATTGTCTGTTTATGGTGCAAGGCAGTCACACATAAAAAACTGTGGACTGGGTTGTGTACAATTATAGAGAGACACATGCATACATTTACACATATTAAGTAAGAAGCTGTAAAACATAATATCTGCAGAACTCTTGAGTCCTTGGAATAATTCATAGTTTCTCTACATTTTTCAGTATTATTAATTCAGCTGCAGGGAGATATGATGGTGGTAAGGTTAGATTTTCCTCTTCAGAATTCTTCTTTAACATATTATTTTTAAATGATATATGGGTAATGTGAAAAACCCATCAGGACCGATCAGGAAAGTGCTGAACCCCCAACTTCCCTTCTGGTTTATTCACTAGAGCACTAGCTTTAGAAATAATGAGAATAATCTTGATCTTGCCCTAGTAATAAAATGGAAAACCACCACAATGCTGTTTGGGGGTGTGTTTAAGATACTATGTCATTTTCACTGAAAATTAAAAGCAACAAAGGCATATAAATGTTTTAGGTCAGTGAATTAAGTTCAATTTGTGCTTTGCATTAAATATATATCAATACTTTCTAAGACGTCAGAAGAGAAAGGGTCATGTTCACTGTGAGACCAAAATGAAGCACAATTACCATCTCCATTCTCATTGCAAGGTTTACAATTCATGCTTTATTTAAATTACACTTTGCTTAAAAATAAAATTACAAAATCTTTGACGTTGTTCCTTAGGAAAACTGCCTTCCTGATGCTCTGCATTAGACATCATGTGCACTTTTTTAATCTCCAGACTGGGAGACTGGGAAGATGAATTTTGACAGCCATCGGCAGCTATAGAATTGCATTAGGACAAGAACAAACCCCAGAATTTTCAAGATAATTCAATTTTAGATTCAATTTCTGTTTCAGAAGCTAGCATTTATCAATTCTACCATATTAAAATTCAGGTCTGAAAATAAAATGAAGCCAGAAAATGAAAACGGCAATTTGCCGCAATTCATGAATCAGGTTCACCTCCCGTTTGCCCTGAACTTAGAGATTTATATATTCCAAATGCATTTTTCATACTTTAAAAATCTCAAATGTGGAGGTAGTTTTGGAATTTGCTCTCTGACAGGTCTCAGGACGTGTAAGTCATTCCCCCTCTCAGTTTTAGTCCCTACCAAGCACTTCCTTCGCTGACCTTGTTGATTCTGGTAAAACTGAATAGGATGAGCAGAGTTGGGCTGTGAGTGTTACATGTTTTACTTTATCTTCAAATGCCAGTCAGGCTTTCTGAATCCATATCCTGCTGAAAGAAATAATATTCCTGAAGCTGAAAGATGAGAAAATTAAAACATGTGGGCAGCTGATTTAACTACTCATGAAAGCCTTGGCAAATACACAATAAAAGTTTGTTTACATGGTAAGTAAAACATAACACAATCTTAAAACAAGAATGAAATAATTGACCTTTTGTTTAAAAAATTGCATCAGTTCTGTTTGGATCCCTAAATAAAATCTCGATCCAGTGGAACTGGATGAGCAATTGCTAAAGATGGTATTTGAATAAATATACCTATATTTAAATGTCTGCAATCTGATTAATCTAAGTCATGAATATGAGCTGTAAGTTCCAGTCTGCTGCTTGTCAAATATCTGCTAATTCTAGAGCCAGTCTCAGGTATAAACCAGAATGGAAAAGGAGTCTTGGGATGTTTCAGGTTTCAGTCTTTGGTTCATACTGGATCTAAAGCTGGATGGATTTGTGGTTTGTAATTAAATGAAAATAGTTTCAGTCCTTCACCATGACTGATTTTTAAGCTCCTTTTGGGAAAGAACAATCTTCCTTTCTGTCTTCATGATGGTGTTTACTTCAACAGGACTCTGCTTCAGGCTAAAAGACATGACAGACATGCCTGTGGTGTTTTTGGTGAAGATTATTCATAATGCATGTGTTCCAGAACTGCTAAGAATTTAAATAACTAAATTAAGAATATCACTCTTTTACCCCCACAGGACACACAAAAAAGTCCAAAGTACTCTTTTGCATGAATCTTTCCTGATTAGACAAGAGTGGATAGCCCTGTGATTAATTAATATTGACAAAATCAGTTGACTGAATATTTAAAAGCAGAGGTATACAAATACAGCTACTTTCTAAATACAGTTTCCTTATACTTCCTAAGCTATGTTCTCTTTTCCCCCTTTTTTTAAAATAACTTTTAGGAGCACTCCAGTCACATCAGTGACAAAACAGACATCAGGCAACCAGCAGCTATCCATTAGAGTCACATCTGCTAGGTTTGACTGACACTCAGTGGCACTGATTAACCAGAGAATAACATGCCAGAAATGTAACAGGAGACGTCACTTCTGCCCGATACCGATCAATCACTCGCTCTCTGCAAGCACAGATGCACATTCACAGCGGAATGAGTTTGACCCACACTCTTATCAGAATAATAGCGAGAAACTATTGCCAGACTTGTGGATGGGAGAAATAAAGCACAAGGCAAATGGCAGGAAGCAGATTCCCAGATGGGAGTGCATGTTGTTAAATGGCACCGTGGCGTGGGACCGTGAGAACCAGACAGTTCTCCATACTGCAGATGCGTTGGGTCCAAGGATTGCCAGCACTCCAATTACAGAGCTGAAATATGTAAAAGAATATAGCAAAATCCTGGTGCAGCATTTTGACAGCTCAGTGCTTTAAAGATCACTTTTACCATCAATATAAAAGATAAAATATTGTAATGCTTGCAGCAAAAAGCAAGGGTCTTAGAAAGTGAGAGCTGCTTCTCGGCCCAGATTAAGTCGGGCAGTTAAGCATGTGACAAGAGTCTGCTACTGATGTTTTTGTTGACTCAAATATTTAAGTTCCTTTACATGGAACATGCTTATGTGCTCTGAGCCTCTTTATCCTTGTGATTTCAGTATTTCAGCTCTCAAACTATCTTCATTTAATGCAGGTCAGATTCCACCCTGCTAGCCAGTCATTCCCAAGGGAATACTCCTACTCCTGCAGCTTGAGGCACCACTGAATTTGGTTCCAGTTCCTTTGTGTTTGGTGTCTTGCCAGACACCATGGCATGACATTGGGATAATTTTAATAAGTCATAGGGAGTTGGGAGCACAAAGACAATTTTCCAATCCTCTTACAAAATGCAACAGTAAATACAAAATCATCCTGTGTCTCCAGTTCATTTAGTCTGTTCCACATGGCCTCTAGTGCAGGCCCTGGCAACACGGAGTCCAAAATCTAACAAACATTGAAACAGAGAGAAAGTACCAGGAAAGACAACCTTCTGGATTCCCCAAAACTGACCTTGATACTTACATCCTCTGAATCTCTACTGCTCTATAATATTGTTTAGATTTTTGTATACCAGAGAGGAAGATTTCCTAGCTTGTGTTTTTTGAGACAGCTGTATGCCCCAGCTGTTTTAACAGATATATTGTACAGTAACTCTTACAAACTTTTCTGTTACAGCCTGTTAAAGCTATTGCAGCAAAAAATGCTTTACCACAGCCTCCAGTTCTGCCTGTATATTTGCTAGATTGGTGTAAATCAGTGAGGGCCAATTCAAAGCAGGGATGGTTTGAATGGGAATAACAACTGAGAACAGAACAGACTTTTACATTGGAAAGAATCAGTCTATCTACAAAGTAAAATACCCATTACATATAATTATTTCCTGAAACAAAAAATTGATTTGGTATCTAATATAGAGCTTGCATAGTATTTCACAAGCAATGACTGTGCAACAATCTTTTTTGAAGAAGATGGCTTTCTGAAAGCAAGCTGTATGCATAATGCCCCCTAATAAGAGATGAATCTGATTGAAAATAACTGTGCAGATAATCTCATTCCATTTTTAAAAGCACTAAGCTCTGTGTGATTGGCACAATTGCATTAATAATTTATAGCCATTGGGAATTGTTGGTTTTTGCCTTTTTTGGGAGTGTGAATCATGAATGATTGCTCATTTTAACAATATTGAAAAAGATTGTAGAAGTAAAGCTGAAGGGAGGAAATGTGCTGACAGAATGTGCAATAATTGTGTTGGCCAGCCTGGCTCCTGGAGCTGGCTATCAAACATGCTTTTGCTACTCAGCTAGTGAGAATCCTTATGTGAGGAAAACATCAGCTCTGGAAAACCAAGTCTCCAGTGGCTGCTATTGTTTGAGAACGATGAAAACTCCCTATATTGTTTATATTTTAGATGTGGTATAAAATAAATTCCAAAATGTGCAACTAGGCTTTACTTGGTTTGTTGCAATGTCAAAAAGCGTTAACACTTAAGCTGTCACTGCTGTTCCTGACAGAGCAAAGTAGGACAATCAAAAATGATGCATGAAAGGAGCTCTCTGTGCCTGACTTGTCTGTTTTTAGCATGCAGTGGTATATAATTGTTTACTGAACTTGTTTCTTTGGGGATTGAATGCAGCCTGTTTTGCAGAAGGATCAGACCTTAAATATAAGATCAATTAGCATTTTTACCTTTTGAGACATATGCTCAATACACTTCTTCATTTCTGAAAGTGTCTATGTTTCTATACTGTATTATATACCATTTAGCTGTTTTCTTTAATGCTAAAATACAAGTCAGGTATTGGAAAATTCATTTTTCCATCCATACAGCCACAGAACAAAGATACCCAGACTTTGAGATGTACAGCTGGTGACTACTGATCTATAAAAACAAATTCAATCCGTGTTCATAAACCTTTACAAACATAGCTTTTCTGTACAAGAATCAATTTTAATTAGTCAGAGGCTTCACACATCTCCACTTCTTTAACAAAACTGTATTAATAGCATTTACTGTGCCTTTTTTAAACTACAGTTTTTAAAAGCCTGAGTCTGAGTCCATTCACTAATGATGAGGTTGTGCCTAAGCGAGAGGTTGTGTTTAATATATTTGGTTCAAATTTCTAAGGAAAAACCAGAACATTTGCTTCTGACTTCTGGTGCAATAGGAATGCTCTCAGGAAAGAACTGCAATCAGCTTCTCACTAGGAATGAGACTTAGGCAGAAGAGTCTCTCAGAGACCATGGTTTATGATTTTCCTCTTGCTTGCTTCCCCTCACAGCTCTGCTTCCCATCTTTCAGCGGACGTGAACCAACTGCTGCCTGGGACAGTTTTTCCCCAGCAGTCCTAAACAAGTGTGAAAGTCCCAACCTCAGCTGTATTTTCTGTTAACACAGCATTAACATGGACAGGTACAGGTTAAGACTGTCTTGTCTCCAGCTTCCTCAGCCCCGTCCATCAGAGTCCAGCAGCTGCCACTCCTCACATGGTTCCAGTGGCTCCCAGTGCCCTTCCCAGCAGGGATGGCCAGGCTGGGGGAGTTGAGGCAAGTCTGTCCTCGGTGCTGTCTGGTTTCAGGTCCCAGGACTACACGGTTAAGCCTCGTGGTGAATCCTCTCAGCTTGGCAGAGGCCAGCACAGGGCCCACCTCAGTTTTTATCTCCCTGGTTTGGCTGTGCAGGGGCCCCGGGCAGGGAGGCCCAAGGAAGCAGCGCCCGGCTCCTCAGCCCAGCCCTGGCTGTCCTGCCCAGGATGAGATCCCGTGCAGTCCTCGCAGGGGAACTGCCTGCCCTGGGGACTCGTGCTCTGTCTGCCTCCCCTGGCTGAGCCCGGAGCGTGCTCTCCTCAGCCCCCAGCACTCAGGGCGTGCTGGGGCACACTGAGCATTGCTGCTGCAGAAACCTTCCTCTGTCACTTAAAATCCAGCAAGTCAAGAGGGTGATACAATTTACATGACTTCAGGGTTGTGAAATCCTGATGGGATCCTCTCAGCCAGCCTCTCTCCAGCTGGCACTGAAGCACTTCTGAAGATAAATGCTACAATTTTCAAAAGAGCTTGAGGGAGTAGGTGCCTGATCTCCTTGGATTCCTTAGAAAATCCCATTTTTTAAGCTTTTGTAGCATTAAAATATAATGTGTTCTTCCTTTTTTTTTTTCCAGAATAAGGGAAGACTTTGTTTACTGAAAATAAACTTCAAAAGCAGGTTTTTTTTCTTTTTCTTAATTACTATGCATTTTCCAGTTCTTTTGTAAGTATAGCTGTTGATTTGAAGAAGCCTGCATGGAGGCACTGAGTGACTAGATTGAAAAGATAATCCTATTATGTTCAAGCTGACTGCAGGAGTTACTGTAATTTTATTTTTTCTGAGGGGAGGTGTAAGGCTTTTCTATGCATGTGTGGATATCTGGGTGTAAACCACATGCAGTAATTAAAGTCATCAATAACAAGAAACTGGAGCTTCCTATTAATCGTTTCTTGAGCTATTTTTGGTGTGATTATTTGTGACAAAATTAGAAAGATCTGAACCCTGAAAGCTTAGCAAACTACAGACCTATTCCCTCTACAAAATAAGTAGCAAACCAGAAGATAAGTACAAAATACAGGCTTCTAAGAAAATTACTACGTAGAACTGTCATTCTTGCCACAGGGTAAATGATTATGACTTGATAAATCTTAATTCCCACTGGATCTTTTAGACTCACTCTATACTCCCTGGGAATTCTTCCCAGCAGCAATGGCTATTCCTTGCCTTTACTTTCTCCATTCAAGGATTGTCTCATTTATGATCTCATGTTTGGACTCACTTCACTATCACATGTTTATTAGCACATTTTACTATGCATTTTTAAAACAAAAGTGAAAAATCACTGCAGCAGACCCCAGAAGGATCTGGGGAAATGAGCAAGCAGCCCTGTAATTACTGATGTTGAATGCTACCCCATTTTCACATTAATTCTGTTGAATAAATCTCCATGTGGAGGCATAAGATCCTCTTTAGCACACTGAATCTGATCTGGTGATGAGTTATAGACCATTAGCCAATTGTAACTTTTTTTTTCTCTGAGTAACATCAGGAAAAGATCCTACTTTGTAAAAGGTAAGAAGTACCATATACTTATGAAAATTCTTTCACATGTTAAGAATTTTTCAGTTATTCTCTTATTTTTTCCTCCCAGTATCTGGTGAATTTAATTCAGATCCAGAAGAGCACAACAGCTTTTGCTACTGTGTTGGATGCAATGTAAATTATGTAAAAGCAAATGTCAGATTTATCTGTAGAGCAAGGTATTAAATAGCCTAGGAAAATTGCAAGAATTTGTCCACAATGTAATCTGAACTGCAGTATATTTTATGTTGCATTTTAATTTGTTTTGCTGTAATTTTCCTTTCTTTGCCCAGGATACATTTGCCAGAAATTATGAAACTACTTAGTATAATTTCTGATGTACATTTTATTCTCCAGAAGTGAAAACCTGAAAGACAAGAACAATCCAAGAACAGCAAAACATATTTGTTTTAAGTGATAGACAAGGAGAATGATGATTCATAAGAGGAACTGTAAGTGTTGATTTTCCAGAAGGGATGGGAACAATTGATTAAGCTACTGTGCTTTTGAATCAAAAAGAAGTCCTGAGCGCAAGCCAGTGGCTAGTTCTTGTGCTTTAAACTGCAAGCAGGATCACCTATCCCACACAGAGCTGACAAGCCTTTACTGTAGGTGTTTTCTTTATTACTGTTACATTATAGGCAAGCAATTACATTGAGTGTAAAACCTTTTTTACACTTTACTGATTACATTTTTAGTAACAGTTCATGAACAAATTAATCACCTCTTCACAGAGTGTTCATCAAGAATTGTCTTTTTTAGTCTTTCTCTAAGGCTTTTGGAGTTTGTGTAAACAAGGAGTGCAGCCCCCAGGCTGATGCTGTGCTCCGTGGGAGGGCCTGTGCCGTGCAGGGGCTGCCAGCACACACCACGGGCTCTGCACCAGCCTGGGCAGGCACGGCAGAAAGGGCTGCAGAGTGCCACGGGTGTTTCAGGCAATTATTCCATCAACCCACCCTCCTTGGAAAGACTGAGAGCTTTAGATCACTCTTGAGTACAAGTTGTATCTGAACCCCATTAAAGGTGTGTTAGCTCCATTCCCTGCACTCATCTCTTTTGAACCTACTTATTCCTTTTACTTTCACAATTTCTTGTGGTCATGAGGTCCACAATTTATTCCTGTGATGTTTGAAGAATGACTTCTTTTCTTTTTTGTTGAATAATCTGCTTCATAATTTTAATGGATGTATCCTACTTCTCATAGTGCATGAAATGGAGAATTCTTGCTTTTCTCAGTGCTAAAGGAGACATAAGACCTGACAATTGAGGAGCTACTTCAAGTGCTGAAATCTCTTTTCTGTGCAAATGGCAAATGGGCCTCATGAATTCAAGGTAAACCTGGAGTCTGGAGCTCTGAGCCCCCACCAGGGCCCTGCCATCTCTTTGCAGAGGCAGCTGAACCTCCTCAATTTTGGTTAAAGAAGGTATATTACAAAAGGGTATCCAGATGAGATTATTTAACATTACAAGTCCTTATGCAGCTTTTAGGAGAATCACTTACTTGCTAAGTAGAGTGCATCAGCTCCTTGGGAGCCATTCCAGTCTATCAGGTAAATCTGTAATTAGTATCCAGTTGATCTGAAGCGTGGTGCTGTCATTATATTGATACAGACACACACATTAGAAAACATTACTGCCTGGGCTCAGCAGGCAATTCACAGACTCTAATAACTCAGGCAGTTTATTTTTTTTAAAGCCTACTCAT
The DNA here is from genome assembly GCA_013397795.1 of Orthonyx spaldingii. Taxonomy (NCBI): domain Eukaryota; kingdom Metazoa; phylum Chordata; class Aves; order Passeriformes; family Orthonychidae; genus Orthonyx; species Orthonyx spaldingii. Next base: position 511,349 of record VZTJ01001955.1, read on the forward strand.
TTTTGTGTCATAGTTAAAATATACAATCATAATTGCAACAACATTTTTTATTTTCACTTAAGCATAAAACAGACGAGACATCTGTAATTTTTTTCTATGATTTCTGTGCTTTGAAAATAGGCTGTTAGATTTTTTTAAAAGAACTGTGAGACTTTTTGATTGTTTTTTGTTTTCTAAGCACATAGGTTGTGTGGTGACGTTAAACTGGCAGCAACAGAAAAAAAAGAAGGAAAGATTGTCAGTGTTTTTTGTGAAAATAAATTTTTTAGAAGTTTGGATTTAGTGCAGCTAAATGGAATTCCAGTTCAATTTGTTTGAATTTCACAATTTAGTTCTTTAAATGGCAGAGGTCCATGCCCCTTAGAAGTAAACAGAAGTCCCATATTTTGGCCTAAAGGTTTAAAATATGTAGTCATGACTAAAATAGAAGGAAAAAATGATGTGTCAACTTGTATCTACTATACTTCCATTACATTCAATAAGAATTAAGATAAGTACACTGAGGTGGATTAGACAGTAAAAACACAATTCAGGCATAGGGTGCTGTGAAGTCTCCATGAACAGGAGCAGATGCACAGATCAGACACTTTGATGAACCTCCCCATCTGATTAAAATTATATTGCACTGTAGTCATTCAATCTTCTTCTGACTGGTGGCTTAAGCCTTCGTTATTAACTAAATTATTAGTTATTAATTAAAAGCATTACTTTTTCTGTTTCATACACTGACTGCAGGTTTGGGATGTGGAAAGCAAAGCACAGAGGTCTAATGGTGAGTGTCTGATGCTTAGAAAATGCATTCTGTCTGCAGCTCAAACACAGGAAAATGGGTCTCTTGTCATTTTTTTCCATGGCCTCAATATACCACTGCCAGTGTAAGCTTAGAACAGACTCCTTAATGGGCCAACATCAATAATAAACTATTCTCATTCGCATGACATGTTTGAAAGGAACAATGTGAACAAAGAGTGAATATTACATGGACTATTCCAGTCTGATACATTCTCAAAGAGAACCACAAAAGCTGTGAACCATTACATACATGCAGGGTTGATTGATTTTCCTTTAAAATCACATTTAAAGGGAAGATTTTTCTTAAAAATAAGCCAAATCAGGCATGCTGGGATGCCAGGCCTAAGTAAAAGTAGAAATAGGAGTGCTTACTGAACAAAACATCAAGACCAGGCTTGTGACTAATGCAGTAGACTCAAACTGAGGAAAACCTGATGCTTATTTTTTCTCAGTTTATTCTTGGGAGGGAGAAAAATTGTGCAAGAGTATAAATCTTGATTTCAGTTATGAAATATTTTGAAAGAAATGGAAGCAAGTTTGGGTCAGCGAAACTGTAGGTTTGGCTGGCGTACACATGGTTGTTTCAGGAAAAAAAAGTAAAATTCAAAGTGAATTATTTACCCAGCTCTGAAATTGAGGGCATTATCTACGTTCAGTCTCTAGAATTTTCACCTATGTCTTGTATTGTGGGAAGCACACGGAACCTCCTCATCTACTCATCCCTCATCTGTAACAGGTATTAAAAAAAAAAAAAAAAAAAAAAAAAGCNTATCAGGTATTAAAAAAAAAAAAAAAAAAAAAGAAAAGCCCCTTGTATAAGTGGGCCTAGGCTCACTCTTTATGCAGTGTGTGTCCATCAGCTACGACAGGCTGGCTTTGCCTTCCTTGGGACTGGGGGCTCTACCTTTACAACAATGTCATGTGATTGAGATTCTTTTTAAGCTGTTGGTCTTGGCACCAAATGGGATCAATGGGCTAATTTATCACCCAGGCTTTCCACGCAGATGTTTATTCAAATGCTTTAATTCTCGTTGTAGATTCAACTTTGTACTAAAGAAAACTCTGACAGCAATAAACTTTGTTAAACTGTACTGAGCACAAACATAGAGTGTAATTACAGTGAGCAAATAATGGAAGAGACAAACAAACTGGAGTTCAGAATATTCACAACATTCACAGAGAATAAAAATCACATTTGATTTTGTAAACATGTTGCCTGGTAACACTGGGATTAAGACCTCATCCAATATTTTAGAAACATGTTTAAGATGGAAACTTCATATTATTTGAATCACTCAGCCCCTACTGACAGGCTGTCTGCAGAACACCTCCTGTTTTCATTTTCGAATACTGCAAATGATAACAACAATGTTCCAAATCTAGTAAGGACTGAAAAGTTATATCCGTGATTTTAACAGTTTAGTGAGCAATCTTGGGCTGCAGTGGTGTGCTTTAAAAACCACCGTCAGACTGATGGTCTAATTCATAGTTTTTTCACTATAAAAATTAAAGTACAACGATCAAAAATTGCAGTAAAAGGTGAAAACGGCTTAGTGAGAGCCTGATCTGTCATTACTGCTCCAACTCCTCTGAGATTGCCAAACATTCTGTTTTTATGATACCTTTTCCTTCTGCCTGCCTCTAAACCATGCCATTCAGCTTGTGACAACTTCTAATAAACACCCAGCATTTTTTTCACAGCACAATAAAAGAAGCAACTATTATCATATTATTAAACTGTTATGTACAGCAGCATATTCTGGAGCCAACCTCAGGCCATACAGGTTTCCTGCAAAGTAGGGGTCAAAAAAGCTGAAAACCTACTGAATCCCCAGGGAGATTAAATACCACAACATCAAGATAAGTTGAATCTTAACTCAAGTAAGCTTCACCTCTCAGAAAAATTTTTACCTATTTCTCTTTGCATATATTTTCTTTTCTCAAAGATCTCTCTGATGTTCTGGTCTGAAAATCTTGTGCATTTTCCATCCCTCTTTTGTGCTTGAGTTTATTTTTGCTGTGTGAAAAATAAGTTTTGTACTTCTAATTCTTCCTATGCAATAGAGATTTTTTTAAGACAACTGTCTTAGTGCATCATCAATAAATAAAGCTTCAAGTCAGGATAAAAAGGAAGTATTGCCAGACCATTTTCTACCATCTGATATATTAAAAGATTTTGTCTATTAAGGAACCTGTTAATCAGGAAACAGTCTTGCTCATACTAAAATCTCTCCAAGACAGCAAGTTCAAAATATGCATTTTTCTATTAGCTAAATTTTTGTGTCACTCTTTTTGTTTTTCTTTTCCCTCTGCCTAGTTATTGGGAATTTCAGAGTGGTTGGTCAATTATCTGTGAAGGAAAAACAAATGACATGAAGTCAGAGCATTTTCATAGTTTCAACTCTCAGTTTTTTGTGCACAACCAGAAGTACTTATAAATAGCCTGCAGTCAAACTGGTTTTTAGCTATATCAGCCTAGACATCAGCAGTGCTTTTCTAAAAGGCACTGTGTTGTAAGAGCTTGCCATAGTTACAGAGTCACACTTGCCTGTTGCAAGGGCATCACAAAATTATCAACACATCTTTCTGCAGAGCTGAGCTACAGCTTTATCAGGTGATCATTAATACCTTTCCTCACTGCTATAGATTCACCCAGATCAAGAGCCATGGTCCAGACCAGATGTATAAATCAGCCACAGTGTGTGCTGTGAACTTCATACTTGCTTCGTTTCACCCCTAGCACAGATGATACTCTCCTGTTAGTGTTCCACAAGATAACATTGTTTGGGTTGAAGGGTTGTGTTTGGATTATATAAATGGTTGAGGTTGTGGCTGCAGCAACTGGGAAAATCTGCCCTGGAGTGATTGTGCCACCTTGCCCTCACACCTGTGTCTTGTGGAACACAATTTGTGCATTCTGGCAGATATTTGGCCAGACAATTCTGTTGCAGGAATCTGCTTTTTTCCCCCCATCAGAGTTATTACTTTTTGGAACAAAGATTGTGGTGATTTGGGAAGGAGAGGGTGGGGTCTGGATTAGATCAAGAGCATGGCAGTCTTCAGCAAGGACTGGCCATGTAGGAGCAATAGAGGTGAATCCCAGAAGCAGATGATAGGAGAGCAGGAATGGATGCCATTGGGGTAATTAGCAAGGAATTCCAGGCTCAGGGGAATTGTTTGTGAATATATTCTGGAGAAGGGAACATTGAACAATTAGAGCTGAAAGCGTTACAGAACACCAGAGGAGCTGATCCAGGCTGTGCTCAGGTAATTGCTTTGCGCTTCCGCTTCCAGAGGCGCAGACGGATCCACGTAACAAAAGCTCCTGAGAATCTGCAAGTGTGAAAAGCTACTTAACACACTAATCAGAGAAGTCTGATTTTCATTTCCTGACACTAGATATGGGAATATACTTCTCAACAGGGACTTAACATAGTTTTATTTATTTTGCAGAAGATCCTTTGAGGCTGTTTGAACCCTGTTGTTACCACTTGTACTTGATGCTTATTGAATAACTGTTCTTTCATGAAATCTTCTACTGAATTACTACTGAAATATCTGTACAAGTTTGTATTCTGTGGATCAATTTAAGGTTATAGTTCCACTAGAATTAGAATAGGGATATATTTGACCCTCTGTGACCAACATGTCTGTCCGTTTCTTGTATTAATTCTTTTCTGTATAGGAATCTTGAATCTATGGCAGAAAGTTATTTATTTGACCCTTTCCTTTGAGAGCTGTTTCAGACAACAAATATGTGAACTGACTGGTAGACGAATTTTCCAACCTTTACTTTCAATTGATCAGGCTTGAAATCATTGCTATTTTTCATTTGGGCTTTTTCTCATTTCTTTAAAATCAATCTCTACTCAAAGAACAGTTTGTAAACAGAATACTAACTAGGGATGTCCTCTCAGCTCTGAGTCAGAGTTGTATTTGGTGATCCTGACAAGCACCTTCAGATGTGTAATGCACAATTTGATGGAGTGCCTGCTGTGGAAATAGATTTGCTGCGAGGCCCCTTTAACTTTTCTGGTAGAAACAGAGACAAGGGGCAGATTGGTATCTCACCCTTAGAGAGAAAGTTATTTTCCTTCGTTACCTAACAATGTTTTTCTCAAATAACATATAGTGCTTTAAATATGCTACTTTTGATAGATTTGGACTAGGATTATTTTTACATTCATCCACAAGGAGAGGAGATTATTACTTGATCCTTGAGATAATTGCAGAAAACTACTGCTACTCTTACTCCAAAGGCATATGCAACTCATCTTGTGTGAGGCCTTTCCCTAAAATCTGTCCAGCCACAGAAGTGAGAAGAATTCCTCGTGGCTTGCAGATACTGAGGAAAAACTGCAAATTATAATACCTGGCTTACTACTAAATACAGCTGAATAATAAGAAATGGAGGCAAAGCTAAATTTCACTCCCATCTGGAGTAGGAGTAGGGTCCTTTTTGACCTGCAGTACGAGACAGATGTTGAGATACTGGAGCCACTCTCGCCAGAAGTGTGGAGGTGCTGAGGGAGCTGAGGATGACGTACCAGGAGGCTGAGACCTGCTCCTGCTCAGTCTCAGGAAGAGAAAGCCAGGGAGGGGGTACATCAATTTCCTAATGGGAGGGTACAGCAAAGGCAGAGCCATGGTCTGCTAGAGGTGCACAGCAAAAGGAGTAAGGCCAACAGGCAGGATGCAGCAAGGACAACTCCCACGAGATACAGTGGAAAGGATTTTTCATGGTGAGGGCAGTCCAGCACGGGCACAAGATGCCCAGAGATGGTGTGGCATCTCCTTCCAGGGAGATAACCAAGCAAGGCCCTGAACAACTTGATCTAACATTGAAGTTGTCCTTGGTATGAGTGGGGTTGGATGGGATAACTTCCAGAGATCCCTTCCAATCTGAATTCTTCTATTGTTTTCAACTGTGGGTTTCTTAGTATGTACATAGGGGAATGTAAAATCAGAGCTTTGGAGGCTACCCAAGTAGAAAAAAGAATGACAAAACAAAAGAAAGAAATCTGTTTACTCTTCGGGAAAAAATCACACATAGTGATTTTTTCTTGAGTTGTCAATTATTGTTTGCAGAAAATAAAGCTCCTTTAAAATCTTCACACAAAGCAAGACAGCTGAAAGTATATTATTTTTGCCTTGATATGAGACACCAACTGTTATAAAAGTTTTAACGTCCTTTAAATATTGCAGCATGCAGGGAAAAAATCAGAACAAGCTACTGAAAAAGTTTAAAAACTGTTCCTCAAAACAAATGAATATTTTCAAAAGCTATAGCTTAGTGATTCCTATAGAGGCAGAAGATGTTGGCTCTGATTTTGTTTCTGTGACTGCCTAAGCTGTTCAGTGACGAGATCGTGGAGCTCTTTAAAATCTTGAGAAACAAGGAGGGTATTAAACAGCTACACACACCCCTAGGGCTTCGTCTGAGGAAGGAAGAGCTCCCAACAGAGCCAGGTCTAAGGCACCACGAGGAGAGGGGAGTGCAGAGGGGATAAGCACCATGTATCAGAGAATGGCAAGTAGGCTGGACAAAAAAGCACTTATTGGAGTTTTTATGGAGTTGGGTCCTGATTTCTGCACACAGCAGTGGATAGGTACGGGAACACAGAAATAATGCCATTACAGTGGGGTTTATGTTACTATTTTTGAGTTACTCTAAACACACATTTGGAAAGGGGGGCTTCCAACCAGATTTGTAATAAAGGTAATGAATAAAAAAGCCAGTCAAGCCAATGGAATGATTCAGTCATTCTAAGAGAACTGGAGAATAAAATAACATGTAGTAGTGATTTTTGATGGAAATTGGGATGAAATCTTGAATTTTGCTTTTTTTATAATGAGTAATAAAACCCAAGATATAGTAGGTGATCTCCCATATTTGCTGCTTTTGTTCCTCATAAAGTGAGTGCACAGAAGGAAGGTGGAATAGTTATTTATTATAGTGCAAATGTACCATAAGAGGAAAAACATCAGGCTAAAAAATATCAAATTTTCTTCTTTAGGTAGGGTAAAACTCTTTGAAGTGTCCCTCAGATCCTTGTCTAATTTCAGTGCTCCTCTAGTTCCTGCCTATGGCTCTTTCAATATATTCTAACTCATATGCAGGTCGTGTTTCACTCCTAATCTATAAGAGCTGGGGGACAGAGGTGATAGAAATAATGGTGCCAATTGCAAATCATATACTGTAGGTCTTTCATCTCCAATCTTCTTTCATCTTTTCTCAGTTTCAAGCCTCTTGTCACATAGGTTACATCAGCCTGCACTAATAGCCTACACTTATCCAAGCTATAGAAATGTGCAAATTATGTTCACTTATACCCACCTGTCAAGCTACTTTGCTGGGAGAAGGTTCCTTAACAAGAGAACGTACTGTGCCCCTCCTTTCTCTCCATCCGCTAGAAAAGCTCATTTCTTATATCCCGTGAGAAAAGGCTACTGTCAGAACGTACAGAACAATCCTATCACCTGCTTCTTGCTTCCCTGATCATTTTCTGGCCTGTTGAGACTTTTTAATACATTATTTAGGTCTGAGGAGTTTACCTACTTTTAAACTCAAACCCGCTTTGTTAAGCCACACGTGTGGCCTGGCTCAGGCTCTGTCTCCCACTTGCTGCTGATCTTGGGCTGCTGTGTAACAACTGAAGTAGCAAGAGACAGAAAGGAGTTGAAATACAACTTTTCTTGAATGACTTCATGTCTTGAAATCTGTGGGTATCTTTGTTTTGTCCTCAGCCTGTAGGGACTAGAAAACATTTTTGGAGAATTTTCCTGTTCTCTCTGCTTTGTTCTCCGGAGGGTGGAACTGGACGAGGAGAAGACAACAATGTCACACACTTAAATACATGTGAGTAATGGCACAAGCATTTGTTAAGTCAGATGGTTCTTTGAAACATCAAAAATTATTAAATTTTCATGGGAAGCTTGAAGCATTGTGTATTAAAGCACAGTCACTATGCTTTACATTTTTAATAGCAGCCCTTGGCTTTCCTGAGATCATCATGGAAACACACCCATGAATAATGCTTTATTAAAATTATTGTAAAAAATGGAATTGTGGTTTAACCCACTGATGTTAAACATTGTATGAATGTTGAAAGAGTGGATAATTTTATAGGGACTGTTCTATGAGGCATAAGTATTTGAATGGCAGCCCTAACATTTCACTGCCCTCGATGAAACGAAGGGTTTGGAAATGTGTTTTGAATTGTCAAAACAATATATCTTCTGAACCATAGCCTTGGCTCCAGGAAGCTGCAAAACTGTGCTGAGCTTTCTCTGGGCTTCTCATAGAAATCCACGCTTGGGCTGTACACGTAATGCAAGGGGCGAGGCCTGCAGCTCTCCGTGGCACAGTCCATCCACACCAGGGACAGGAATGCCAGGTCCAATGGCACTTTTTTCCCAGGTCACACTGTGTTACTATGGAGTAACATCTCAGAGTATAATAGTGCCAACTCAGGCTAAAAATTGTTCCACAGTCTGGAGCTGCTGCTGCACAAGATTGTGCATTCTGATAACTTTCTGTTACATGAGCACATATCAGTTCCAACAATTACCTAGGAAACAGCATCAATACACCCACAGTTGGATTTGTGTATGCAGGTAAAAAAACCTTCTTTGAGGTCTTAATTATTTAAATTTAAAATATTACTAAATATTTAAGCATGATTATTTCTAAAGATTTCATAATCTTGATTTTACTGATGCAACTGCTTTTCCATTTATGTAAAATAGTAGCAATGACAGTAAACAACAACAAAGAAAACTGAAAGGGTCAACTCCTGGCACGCTCAGGGCCAATATTTCTTTGTTCTTTAGTACAATACTACACAGCAGAAGTGATTTTTTCAAAATGTATTGTTGTAATGACATTGTAACTGTGTTCGCCTGTTATGAGTGTCACGAGGTCCGGGTGAAAGCAAAGATCATAAATGAGCAGACAAAAATCCAAACATTTGTAATGGGTGCAGGAGCAGGAGGAGTTTGTGATGTCATGGCTAAGCCTGGCAGTGCATTACTGCAGAAGTGCTCCCTCTGTTCAGCGGCAGCACGGAGACTGCTGCGCTGGCACAGAGGTGTCAGACAACGTGCTGCACACAGCCGTGGCTGAAGCTGTTGTTAATTGCTGTAATAATACATTTGCACACACAAGATACACAATTAATGCTCGCATAGTTCTTAAAAGCTTAACCAGTACTTGCAAAGACTACCATTTATATGTTTTTCATATAAAGAACTGGGGTGAATATTTATTTGAATTATAAAATTCTAGGTTACTTCATAGGAGAAGCAAGTTCCCTCTGTAATGTTTCCTCCTGTCCTCTAGCTATGCTAGAGAAGATCAAGACATCTTCAACTAAGAAGAGAGGGAGTGCATCTTCAGTGGCAGCTTCTCTGAGTTCAGTGCAGGTTCTTGTACTCTAGATAATAAACCTAAGACAAGTTGGCTCCTCAAAGGCCTGTGTGAGATTGTAGTGAAGACATCATTCCTCTGTAGGAGATTAATGAGAGGCCTTCATTTCCCAGCCCTCCTACAATCACCCTACACTTCCTGACTGACATTTCCTGTGGCAGCTGCGGTCAATGCATTTCCAAGGTAGTGCCACGTTGGGAGCTTTATCACCTCAGCAGCTCTGCTTATGTTGGCTCTGCACAAGGGACGGGTCTTGGGCCACCTTTTCTTGATCAGTGCCAGCCGAGTCCCCACAGAGTGTAAACGGGCTGCTGAGCTGCCAGCTTGCCCTGATTTGTTATTTTTTCTTTGCTGTGCAAGGGGTCAGTACGCCTGAAGGTAATTCCTGTTGTTCAGCCAGTACTGTTAGACAGGGACATTCCTTCCAATTTTGTGATTTTACAGGTCTGCAAAGCACACTCGACATCTATGATGTCACATAAGAATTCTTTTACTCAGTATAAACATAAAACTTGAGAATATTGCCTAGAGAAGAAATGTCCTACTAAGGAAAGGAAGAAACCTTTCCTTTTGTAAAACTTACCAAAATCTTAGTTATACTTAGCAGAGAAACAAATACTTCTATACTTTGATAAGAGCTGGTCTGTAAGGCAAAAAAACATGCCATGAATTCATAAATTATTTTATTAAAGAATTTTCAGATAACATATTCTGATATTCATCTGGGCTGATACTCCAACATTCTGTTCAGGATTGGATGATTTCAGTTTGCTTACAAACGATTTTTGGCTTAGATGTAGATATGTATAACAGCATTAACTGTAGTATAACATGCTGTTAGGGTATATGTTAATTGCTTTAGTTTGGGTCAGTACATCAAAATGCATGATTTTTCTATTATTAAAATTTTGTGGGCTTTTAACACAAAAAACTGGCCCCCTACAACATAAATGTTCATTTGTTCTGAAGCACCTATTTCTTAAACTCTCTGAATGGACAGACAGATCATTACCTTACATCTGGTTCTCCTAAATATATCTGTATATATTTAGAAAGCCAGCGTTTTATCAAAAGGACCTGAATTCACATTGCCTGTTCCCTACGTGAGGAAGATCTATGTTTAATCCACCAAACCTTCTAGTTAATGCATTACAAGCAGCTCTGGTAGAACAGAACCTTGGATATGTTTTCTCCCAAGCAGTGCTCACTGTGTCGCCATGCACTTTTAGACACACTTCTAAAGGAAATTTAAAATATAGAAACTTTCTTCTGTTGTTTCATGCTTGGTATTATCATGGGATACTAACAAAAGGCCTGAAGCTGTTTTCAAGAAAGCATAAACATATGCTGTTGTTCATTTTCAAACATATCTTCTTTTTGTTCATTTTCAAATATGTCTTCTTTTCCTTGAAATTGTCATGGTTCACATTGTTCTTCATATTTTCATCAGATAAACAACCTGATTGTGCCAATCCCTTAAGTCCATCAATATCAATGTTTTTATCAGCAGACAGGCTAGGTTCTCTTGCTGTTCATTCTACTAAGAGATTTCTTTCTTTCTTCCCCTGACTTTCCCTTAAGACAATGAACAGCATTGGGGAATTAGGAGAATTATTATCTTTAGTAGATATTCCACATGATTTTTTTTCTTAGTCCTAATTTTCCTTCAGCTAAATGCAAATGAAGCCATCCTAAGCAAGCTAAGCGTGTGAAAGCAGCAAAGAACTGAACCCGCTTTAAACACATTGACATCTCTGGGAAACAAGTATGGGATCTTAGCATCCCACAAGTTAGCTCACAATATGCATCAGCTGGCAAAAGTATCAGATATTTTACTAAAATGCTTGTACATTTTGGAGGTAATTTCTTAAAGCATGATTCCACCGTATTGTCATGGTTTAAAAATCCAGCCTAGTAGAGCAAAAACCCCGAGTGGGGGACACAGAGATTCCAGCTGTTTGTAGCAGTTTCTGCCTCACCATCCCCTCTGACCTTGAACATGCTCTGTGTCATTAGGGGCAAGTTCTGCTTTTCTCCAGCCCCGTAAATCAGCTGTTTCTCGCTGTAGAGATGTAGGGCTTTAATGTAAGGGGCAAAGAAGGGCCTAGGTTAGCTGTGAAAATAGTTTGTTCTTCAGAAAGGTGACAAAAGAGAGTTTTTACTATTACTGCTTCAGATAAGCAAGGGACATGACTTTGGCTCCCTTTTCCAGCCTAGTGCTCTCCTGAGCACAACGGGGCGCAGCCACAGATTTTTTTAAAGCAAGAACAAACCTTTAAATTCTTTTAAGTCTGGCCTTGCAAACTTCAAGTGGAAGTAGATGCTGCCTTTCTGTAGCATGTAAACTATTGAATCCACAAAAAGTAAGTTTTTCAGGAGCTTATTCTGAATGTTTCTGTCCATGCTGCCTTTAGGCAACTCTTTGATCATAAAAGTTAAGGCTGTTGTCGTGAGGCCTGTGACTCCTAGTGCCTTTCTGTGTCTCTCACAAAGTTTTCCAGACCCAATTCAGAACTGCGTATTTAGAAGCCTAGAAAGTTGAAGTGTTAAAATTTCTGAATCCGCTCCCTTTTTTGTTTGTTTGGTTTTGGGTTTTGTTGTTTTAGTTTCTTGTTAAAGTGAAGGTTCTCGTACAATCAGGGAGGCCTCAATTTCACCTGTGTCCCCGAAGGCGCTGGCAGCCGCAGCTGGGCGCGGTGCTGCTGATGAGCGGGGCCGGGGCCGGGGCCGTGAGGGGCTCCGGGCAGGTCAGCCCAGAACCGCAGCAGCCTGGCACAGGAGGAAGTTCTAACAGAAGCTGTCCGTGGGAGCCGCGGCCCGTGCTGCTGCAGGCGGTGAGTGACCCCTGAACGAGTCGGAGCGGCCGTGCTGCGCACCCGGCTCCCGCTGAGCTGCCCGCAGGGGCTGCTCCGTGTGCCCGGGGGCGCGAGGGGCGCGAGAAGCCCTTCCACGGGTGTCCCTGTGAGCACCCGAGGTACCTGTGACCTCCGGTGGCTGTCGGGCAGCGTGAGGGCACTGCCTGAGGCAGAGGCAGCTTCGGTTTGTGCTTAAAAGCAAGTAACTGGGAGCGTTGGCATAGAATTTGAGGGCCTTGTCTTACCTTTGTTGTGATGAGGAGAACTGCGGTTCTTGTCCATGGGATATTATATTGAATTTAAAGCTGAACTTTAGATGATCCTCAGAAGGCTGACTAACTTCCTTCATTTTCTCTAGGGAAGTGTAGGATCTCTGGGTTACCTGAAGGATAAAATCTTTTGTGTGCTAAAGTTCTACTTTTTGAAAGCAAGGGTGGAAAATTCCATTATAAGATGACGAAAACTCGGGGCTAATAGGGACTGCAATGGTGTGAGATGATTTTGCAGGATGTGGTCTGAGTGGGAATGGACATGCATCCTTTGGGACTGTGACTGCAGCAGGCAAGAGGCTTTTATGCGTGGTTACAGTTTTTATGACATGGATAAAATATAAGCTACTAAGGCATTCCTAGAAATGTTATTGGAAATAAGGCTTCAGTGATGAGGGCAGAGCAACCTCTTGCAGTTAAATTGTGTAGCTTTAGAGTTGTAGGAATAAGCACTGTGTTAAGCAAGCTCCTGGATGGGATAAGAGACATATACAGGATAAAGGATTACTTAACTAATGCTCAAATTGAGAATTAGATTACTCAATTGATGGTCATTGTGCTAGATTATTGCCACCTGTATTAAAAGTCATGTAACTAAAGACATTGATTTCTTGTGATTGTCTCTTTATACTTTGTTTTCTCCTTGGGCTGTGAGGGAAGGTGGTGGGAGAAGCTGGAATATAGGCCCTTGTTCACCAGGTACTGAAGGCATTGTGCCTGACCCTGCTGGCAGCCTGCTTTTCTGGGAGCAACAGCTCTTGAGAAAACTGGGGTCTCCACAAAGCAAATTTGCTGTATTTTGGCTAGGAAACTAAATGGATTGGGTGCAATTACCATTTCCATGTGCCTTTTCATTCTTGGTCTCCCTGAGGGGTACATGCTGAAGGTGAATGTTGGTGATCTTCAGGAAGTACTCAGGTGTGTCAAGGGCACGGGGACTAATTCTGTGCATACCAGTGGCAGGTGCTTGATTTAACTATGGACAGAATGTGAGACTCTGCTGGGAAAGGAGAGTAAGAGTGTGAAAAAATGTCTCTGGCATGAACTGATACTGGGTTTGTGTGGCTAAGGTACACCTGAAGATGCTATGATGTGTCTAAAACTCATCTGGAGAGGAGTGAATGCACAACAGTTGGTCTGAATTCAACTTAATTGCACTTGCTTAACTTTCCCCACCCCTAACACCTGTGAGGCAGAGGGGTAGCATCCAACATATGTGCCCTATCTAACCCTCAGTGAGCTCAGCAGAGGGGAGGATAACGAGGCTTTATTGTAAGCATGTGAGGGCTCTCAGTGGTCTTATGGAGAAGCCTGTATCTCCCAGTTATTAGGGATGCAGATTCCTCACATCAGCTACCTTTACATGCTGAGGTGAATTTCTGCTGTAGTGACAAAAAGGCTAATGCAGTCCATGTATAAATGCTATAAAATGCTAAGCAGGCATGAAGAGACTGCAGCCTCTGCATTTGGCAGCGATATAAATGCTACTGGAGTATCAGCTAGTGCTTGCCTTTCTAGAAGGAGGCCAAAAATTGGAGGGTTTAGAAGAACTGTTTTTTTGTCCCAAGGACAAGCTCACTTTAACAGTGCACCAAAGCAAAGGCTGGAGAACAATGTGGTCTATAAATATATGCAACCAGTTCTCTAATTTGATAGAGAATTAATCAGCCAATTCAGCAGATGAAATATAAGAAAAATTAATGTTATAGTCTAATAGGAAGCAACTTGCACAAGGTTAGGAATACATACTTAATAATTTATGTAAATTAATTGTTCTTGGAAGAACTTACCTTGGGTGATAATTATGTTATTGAAACATCTTGCATCTTAGGATGCTTTTCAGGAGTACATGCTGTAGTTCAAGTAGAGATATCATATGTGGAGCAGTAATACAAGGCAGTCTCATGGCCTCTGAATGTCTGGGCCATTGGGCTAAAAGAGTATAGAGGCTACTCTGATCTGGAAAAAAAAAAGGCAATAATTGTAACATATTTCATTAATTGAGCTATAAATGGGACTGCATGCTGCATCAAGTGGGAGAAAACTGCCTTCTTAAAGGTGAGGAAATCGGTGTGATCGAATGCCCTGCTCAATTGATTTGCCAGCACCAAAGCATTGTCTGAATGAGGGAGGAGAGGAAGTATATTTTTGAACTGACAGATCCCTACTTTGAAATCCTTTAGATCAAAAATTTATCTATAATTAGCAAAAGGCATCCATATGGTGACTTTTCCACTCCCAGATGGGTAGCTGTCATTTTGCACATGATCTTTGCTTCTCTTTTGAAGTAGAAATGAGTAATCTTGGAAATATTAATCTGACTTCAACTATATTTATCCTTCTATCAACAGAGATGACACATTTTGATTTCTTTCTGGGTGTGCACAGTATGTGCTGCGGTGCAGAGGATTCCAGGTGCCATAATTTCCAGTGGAAAGAATAATGATCACAGGGAACTGTAAGTAAGTTGTTATGGACTATTTATTTAAATAGAAAAGCCAAAATTTTCAACAGTAATGATGCAAAGATATGCCAGATTTGAAACTCTGCTGCAGACATGACGGAAGGTGTTCTGCAAGTGCTGAAAATTGGCTCCCCTTGTCAGTGATGTGTTACCTGGCAGAGTAGGAGCTGTACACCTGCTCCTGCCTGGCAGGTGATTGCTAGGTATCCTTATGCCAGAGCAAACAAAAAAGTAAAAATAATTTACTGTGCCAGAAAAGAAGTTTAGGTATCTGATTAATCTTCTTCTCTTAACTACTGCAGTACTAATCCAAAGCATGGATCTTTCTGCCCTTTTCAATGCAATTTATGTGGTGCCATAACTTGTGTGTTTAAACTTCCATTTTATTTTTTGGGTGGCGGAGATTGGAAAGTAGTTGTGTGTAAGGGGAAGGTATTTTGTAGCAGGTGCTGTCTGTGCATGACTTTCCCTATCTCACTTTACAACACATAATCTCGGTTGCTTGTGCTCAGATGTCCATGTAGAGAGGCCAGCAATCTCTGCAAGAGGTGCAAAACCTTGACATTCCTCTTAGTAAGCATTCTCCTTAAAATGCAATCTTATTTTGGAGGGGAAAAAATGTTACAGTACAGATTTTTGTTACCACAGGCAGTGTCGGAAGCAAGAGGCCAGATCCAATCAAATGAAGTAAATGGAATTACCCTGAATTTACTCCTGTATAAGTGAGAGCTTGTTTCAAGCCCCAAGCTACATGAAAATGATTGCTGTTCTCTTTGCCCATATGAAAGCTGACATAAATACAACCTAGAGTGAACTTATTTAGCAAGTGATAGGGTACATTCTTTTCATCATGATTGAAAGGCCTTAAGAATTCAAGTCTCAGATGCACGAAGGTATAGAGGTGCCTGAGTTTTGTTAAGATCAATAGGAATTAAATGCTTAAGTGACTCAGGCCTAGGTCTCTGAAAATGTTCAAGCATTTTTTAGCAACTCAGTGATTATAGTTCTTTCTTTTCAGTGCTATCCTTGTGATAAAATTTGATTTCATGGAAGATTTTACAGATAGTAGATTAAATAATCTAGCACTTAATATCTGGTAAATTTGAGTTGGGCCTCTCAATTCTTGACTAAGTATGCAAATTTATTAAAACTCGTGTGTTTTAATAATATATGTTTTAACAAGATATGCGTGAACAGTGTGCCAAAGATTTAAATATTGTGGCAGAACCCAGCTCCAATGGGTATAGAAATATTTGCTGTGTACCTCTCAGTCTAATAAATCCTTCACAAATAAATTAAGTCACAACTAAATGGTAACTAACTAAGACCAGTTGTTTTGTGGCCCCATCAGTGTTCAAATCTTCACTTCTCAAGATTGACTGTGGAAATGTAGCGTCAACTGAGGTGGTAAAAATTATTACTCAGATGGAATGGTGGATAACCAGTGAAAATATTTGAATTGGATGGTTTTCAAAAAGAACTGGGGAAGGTTTCTGCGCCCACACTTGTACCTTAAAACATGCAGTGTAACTCTCAGCGGGTTAAGTTGACATCTGCCAAATTTTCCGGTTTGGCCTTTGAATTTGAGGTTTGTTGTAGGTTCTCTCAACTGACTTTTCTTCTGTTACAGCCTAACAAGTACCAGCGGGGAAAAAGGTTACAGATATTTTTCCATTTGCAGTTTCTGCAGGCGATTTGCTGCCACAGTAAATTGGCACAAATCTTACAGAAAAATACCCAAGGTAACAAAGAACATTTAATCATACACAGCACCCTATAAACCAATACCTTTTTCTTGTTGAACAACAGTAGACCCCATATCCAAGTCTTTCTATCAGTCCAAATGATTCAAGATGAGGAAATTCTGCTGCTATATTTTAGGGCTTCTCCTAATAAGTGATTGATGCTTAATAAGGCTTAAATTTGCACCCCTATGGATTGGTGTTTTCCTAGGTGCAGTCAAGAATCAAAATTCATATGAAATAAAAAGTTAATGAGTCCCTAAAATTTACTTATTGTTATCTAATTGTGTTTTACTTAACTTAGAATTATTTACAGCTAAGGGAGTGAAAGGCTGGATTCATAAAGTTGAGCATGATTATCAACTTATAAAGAGTTTTTGGGTGACCAAAATACCACATAGCTCTAGCTGGTAAAACTTGATCTTCTGCCGTCTTTAATGTTTGATGCACTTTTGTCAGGTGTAGACTAAACTATATTACTGTCATATATACCTTCAGAAAAATCCACAAAAGGCCCCAATCAGTCAGGGCACTGGAAACAGGAACCTGTTTTTTGAAAGGGAAAGTTTGTGCATAAAGGACTTGAAGGTGCTCAGTGGGTGAAGCTCTATTCAGGTGTGATTTTTGCTCTCTAGGACGGAGTTATAAACACTTTGCAGTATAATCACCAAAGTCAAGGGAATAGTCCTATCAACATGTGTGCAGATATGGCACCCTCCAGAGAGGTTTAGAAATCTGATTCCTGTTCTGGTCTTGTTCTGATCTTTAATTGCATGCTGTTTGTCAGAATCTGGGACAAACTTAGAGCTGAAGGCTCAAGAGGAGACTTTTATTTTTTGTTATTGTTAATGGAAGTATGCAGGGATATTTTTATGTATGGCAAAATCTAGGATGCCTTCTCAAAGCTTTGAATTCTGATTCTTTCCTGATGCAAACTTTAATCTGCTATATACACTATGTAGATTTCCAAAGCCTTTAGCAAGTCGAAAGGTTCTGTTTCTAATACAGATGTACAGAAAACGGGGATTAATCTGTGCAAAGAGGAATCATTTAGAATGTGACAGCAGGGAACTACAGGAAGTATTGCCCTTTGTTATTGCACATGCTGCTTCCTCACAAAGCTTCAGGCAGATTAGAAACTGTGTGATTGAGAATAGCTTCATGGAAATCCCAAAGGAAAGGTACAATCAATGTCAGTTAGTAACAAATCAATTATACAAAGACTAATGTTCAATTATTTTCTTGTGTCTAATTTGTTTCCCACACATTTGTCGTCCATTTGCATTCTTAGGCTTCGTTGCTGTTGGATTTATCACTGGCCTAAGGTCCATCCAGATACTTTTCTGTACTTCAGGATCACTTAAACCCAATGAATAAAATACTTATAGAGAGTTTTTAGTAGCACTGAAGTGACATTTCATTCTGGGCTTTGGCCGTCCTCCTGTTAGTCAGATCTGTGTGCCCTTATGTGGGTTCTCAGGGGCTTATTTGGCAAAGGGAATGGGTGGGAGCCCAGTTAGATGTCAAACCTGTTTGAGACTTGCCTGGTTTTTGGCAAGGAAGCAAGTTAAGAAGTATCATCTTACATAATACTAAAAGGTGTATCAAATATTCTGGAAGTCCTCTACTGAAGTTTCTGTGCATCCATAAATGGCTGTGGGAGGTTCTCTACATCCTTTCTTACAACCTGTTCCTGATTGCTCTTTGGTGCTGTTACATCCCCTCCTTCCTGGCAGAGGTGGGATGATCAGAAATTTCCAGTGCACAGTCAAACAGTGCAAGTGATGCTGCTTCTGGGCACTGAGAGGAGTCTGATAACAAGGACACCCTGCTCTGCAGGAATCTGTCCATATGGGAACTCTTCTGTCCAAACTGCATTGTTATTCCATTTCCAGTGTCCATATCTCAATTACTTGGAAACTGTTTGCTCTCCTAAGGGATGCATCATGTTTCAGTACTTCAAAATTATGCATGAAATTTACTGCTCTATGAAAACAATGAGTTATTTGCTCCTCACAAAACCAGGAGTCCTGGGATTTAGGTGATTAGAGAGTTGCAAGGCTGCTTTATCAGCCGTGTTATAGCCTGAGTTACTGCCTTCAGCTGTCCTTTATCTCCTGTTTACAAATACTTGTTTGCATCCATGTTTTCTGCTGCTTTTTAATCTCCTTTTTATCACTGTGTCACTAAAATCTGGTTATGCCACTCTCCTCTAGTTACACATTTTCTGCCTCTCTTGATTGGGTAGTTGTACTAATACTATTTCTGTGTTAATGGAAAGCAACTTTTTTGTTCTTTTTCCTCTTTATCTCCAAAAAGCAATTCTATTGGGTTTTTATTTATCTCTCACTGCTACTATTTGCATTTTACTGGGAGTAATTTCTAGATTTTTCTTCTTTTTTTTTTCTAGTTCTTTTTTTAATCAATGTAATCATCATCAGTGAGCTCCTGTGAACAGGAAGTTATTTTATTTTACTGCTTTTTATTGAAATACTTTTTCAGTTTGTTTTGGAAGGTATTCTTCCTTGCCTTTGGATTTATAAACAAAGGAGACTAACATCTGTTATCAAATAATGCTTTATTGAAGATTTGAAACAGTTGTTGATGTGTTAGAAAGCCTTTGAAATCTGTAAATATCTACTTAATCTACCCGATTTGAAAAATCTTACCTAACCATTTTATGAAAACATTAAAAGCCATGTTGGCAGATTTAATCATTGACTTAGACTGACAGGAGTTCCTGAATGTCTTTCTGCTCGGTTAATTAGTTTATACTCTAATAGGAGTTATTGGGAAGGTATCTACCTCTTGGGCATAGTGTGGTGAAACTGTATTGAAAGGTGCAGGAATATTCAGTGATCCCATCACACATAGATGTTAATGTGACACTGGTTCTCCATATGTTCCTTATGTTCCTTTTCATGAAAAATCCAAAGATACTCTATAATCCAAATTACATTTCCCAATCTTGATTAATCTGTAAGTCTTTAATTGGCTGTTCTGTCTATTTGTTCATAATGTAGGTCTCTTGTGTCAGCTTTTTCCCCTTCAGCACAGAATCATTCTGTGCTTAGAAAGCAGAAGGAGAGTTTTTGCATTTCGATTTAATTTGATATGACATTTCGAGTGCCCTCCAAGATACTTTTCTCTTGGTTTTATAAAATACATTATCAGAATATAGCATTAATTTGTTACCTTAAGTAATAAAATGTTTAAGTTATTTACTTTATCATGAGGACTTTGTACTTCCTAGAACTGGAAGTTTCTTACAAAAATGAAGCGCACGAGAGGCTGTGGCATTGGAAGTAAGGCAGAACAACACAAAATGAATTCACAGGTAAAAAAAAAAAAATTCTCCAATTAGGATGAGATTCGAGCTATTATTTTAAGTATGTAACTAGAAGACTCTGTTTCACTTGTTATTTTGCAAGACTTTGTTACTCCTTAAATTTGAAAACAGCTTTTGAATTTTCATGCAGTGTCTTTATATACCCGTCCAAAGATACCTTGTGATGATTGAAGTGTTAATAATGTCTGTAAGGTGCACCCAGCGTGGCTGGGTGCATTGAATGTCTTGCTGCAGAGAAAGGCCAAAGCTCTTATTAAAAGAGCAATCGAGTGTCAGCTGGGTGAGATCCTTACTTGGAGCTGATGTCCACTGAAAGCTAGAGGGAGATCTGTCTCACAAGAGGAGACTGGAGGTATTAAGTATTTCTTAAGAATGTGTAATTATATTCAAATGTGGTAATTTTCTTACCCTTCATAAATGATTCTTTGTTTATGAACCTGGCAAGCTTACATGGCAGAGGGTGGCAATGTAAGGTAAGATATGTGGTGTATGTCTTTAACATATTAAACTGCACAATTCGAGCTGTGAAACTTCAGTGTGGTTACAAAATGTCTGACAAGAAGTGCTGAAGTATGACACCAAAAAAGTCCATGAGTCATGTCCTGGTAGTATTGAATCCCATTTTAATGCAGGTGCATCTGTTGGAGTGCCCTCTCTGTAGTTGTGGTCCCAGGTTCACCATACCTGGAGCCACCTGCTGGTATTTCCTTGCCCTTACTCCAGAAGTTAATAGTCTGTTGAAGTTCAGCCCTTCACATAGTTTACAAAATGCTTGAGCTCCTCCAAGAATTGAATATGCAATAAAAGTGTAAAATAAGTCTAGAAATTACATTGAAAAGCATATTGGAAAGAATTCATCTGTATTTCAGGGCTGGTACTGTTGTAGCCTGGCTGAAGCTCTGCAGCAGGAATAGCTGACACGGTGGCAGGGAGGGGGAATCGGCCTCTGGCATATGTTCTGCCTGTGCTGTTGCTTCCCTAATGCATACCAATGCTTTATTGTCACAGATGCCATCAGAAAGACTTTCTCCCTTCAGTAAATACTTTTTGGGGCAAAGCAGGTGAAATCTCTGGTGACTGGGAAATTTTAGCCTAAAGTAAAGTAAAGATGAGGCTACAAGTTCTGTTTTCCTTTCTTGACTGTTACATCAGAAATATGGCAACATTCATTTGATTAAATAATAGAAGGAAGGTAGGGATAGGAAGCAATCTGAAATAGGATGGACCCTATTTTAATCTGAGATTGTCCTGGGAAGAAATTGATTTAAGTGTTAATTTGAAACTCCAGGTTGACAAGGTGTTCTAGGGCAACCTTTGGAAGCAGACACCTGCTTCCAACACATTTTCAGTGAGAATTTGATACTTTGCTATCCCTTTGTATCTTTGGATGCTTTCTGGTCTAATTCTGTATTATATCTTTCTCCAGATTTGTTACAGGCATTGGTATTTTCAAATTTTCTTCATAGTGCTTGGTATCCAATATTGCTGGTCAGTGCCAGAGCTGGTATTCTGCTGCTATCCTTAATAGCTCTATTCTCTCAGTTGTCTCCTGGCCTTTGTATAAGCTACAGGCTCCCGGATCTTGCTGAGTTCTTTTTGTTCTCTAACTCTTTCTCTGCCTGCCTTTATACTAGACTGAAGCTTCCCTCTCTATAAAGGAGATAGCTTGCAGAGGAAGAACAATTTTCTTCTTCTCATCAGAAGGTTCCACCTGATCCAGTCATGGTTTTAAGGAATGTGACTTGGTGACATGGAACAGCAGTTTAATGTATTGTACCTCTTCAGGTGCATATGCTGAAGTGTCTGTAGTATTTCATAGATTTAATCTGGGGCTGTGCCAAGACTTTCCATACTTTTGTTTGTGCATTTGATATGTCTACTTTTAAACTGTTAATTTTGAACCTCAGTGTCCGTGTTTTTTGCTATCAGCTCCAGTAATGCCATTGTGTTTTCTCTGGTTTGTAGCAGGAATCCTCTCTGGGGTACTACCTTGTGTGTGTCCTCCATGCAGATGTAAATCTCAGGCCTTATAGACCACTCTGTGAAAAAATGTAGCTTTTAGACATGTTCCCTGATTTGACACAGGACAAGCTCAAATCTAGTCAAATAAAAAGAAATCAAGTTTGATTCAATCAACACATTTCAAAGCTTTTTCAAAAAAAATTAGCCATGATAATTTGGTATGTCTTTCTCAGCCACAATTCCAGAAACTTTTTCTTCTCTTTCTTAAAAGCATAACTGTTAGGCTAAAAGGGTGCCTTTTTATCACCTTCAAACCCATTTGTCAAGGAGAGACATTTAATTTTTTTCCTGAGCAGAGAATTTGGTTTCAGTTATTTGGTGTCTTAAATGAAGTTACAGTATTTCAGCCAGTATTTAGGCCATTCTAAGCAACTGTAATTACTTTCTAATTTCTACCATATGTTAGTGACTGATGCACTCAAAATGCAGTTGTTTTTTAAAATCTCATTTTCTTTTCCTTAAGGGAATTAGTAGAGCTGAATTATTCTGAATGTGTTTATCTCCCTTAATGATAGTGACTAGGCATAGCTGCAGTGTTAAGTGGTTAAGAATATTTCAAGAGCCTCTTTCAGGAAATATATGAGAAGCAAGGAATTATATTTGCATTACATGCGAGTTCTTTAAAACTTCACTCAAACTCTACTCCTTGTCATTTCAAGTCTGAACAATGGCAGTAGCAGTGTAAGTCTTGATTGTAAATATAATTTGTATAGGTAGGATTTTCCTTTGTCTGTTTAACTGAAGTACGTGTTCTGAAATTCTGTGAAGAGGCTTAGAACCATGGCCAAACACAGCTGGATAAGCAACCATACTGTGCTGTTTTATAATAACTGAGGTCACTACATGGAACCAAGAATATTGCACTATTCAAGTCTCCTTGTTTGTCACAGGCAGTGATGCTTCATTGCTGGGCCTCCTAACAAGCCTAATGTTTGTCACTATAAAAATTTATATCAACTGTAAAACAAAATAATCAGTTAATTACTTTGTATTTACTAAGCTTGCATATACCGAGATACAGTTTAGTGCTGCCTAGAATGTGTCACTGACTGTTTTATCTCCTGCTAGTGGGCAAAACAAACACCTGCAGAGGTGAGCTTAATTTAGCAGATACAGGGCATCAATATTTTTGCAGTAAGGGCAGAGATTTTCCAGTCTGTCAGTCTTGATTGTTTTTGTCACAGAACACATGGAAAGAATACAGTTCTCCAGTGAACAGCTTTCAAAACAATTTTTATTCTGCCCCTTCAGAGTGCCTGCAAACTCTTTTAGGTTAGTGACATCTATAGCTTTATAAACACATCATGACTTGGAATGTCCACATTGTTATGATTAGATTAACTGTCTGTTGAAGTCAGACTTGCGCAAAAGTTTCTTTGATATGACCTCATACCCTGAGAGCAAAATATTCTTAGTGGTTCTGAGTGCTTCGTAGCTTTGGCACCGCAGCTCTGCACATCTCTGATCTCCCGGTACATAAACCAGAAGTCCAGTGTCTCACAGGTGAGTTATGTGGCCCTTCTGTTCATGTCTCACTGTGTAAGAATCTACCTGAAGAGCTGCTCTTTGGGTTTGTCTTTGACAGTCCCTTTGGTGCAGTATGCAGCACTGGTGTTAGACAGTACACGTGCAGTCTTGCTTGTACTTGATCTCTTAGCACGATTGTCAGGCAGCGCATGACAACTGACAAACCAGTTAAAGGTGACATCTGTGAGTCAGTGAGTCTAAATAATTATGCCCAGCCTCTAGCATGTGTCTGTATTCTTGGAGATAACCCGTTTTGAAGCAGCATCTCAACATCAGCAGGGAAAAAAAGACAAGCTCTGCCTTTTGTTCTTTGTTGCCTTTATCTTCCACTTACCTTCAGCAGTTTTTGATCTGTACTAGTGAGGTCTGGAAAGACTCTTGCAAAGCTTTATTTTTGTGACATTTTCCTGCACCTCTTCCAAAATGAACTGCTGGGAACTATCGGTGGTGGCGCAGCTGAAGGTGAGCCTGCTGCAGTCAGGCCGTGGGACTGGCACAGAGTGAGCACATCCCCTCCCGTTGGCATCCTGGCAGTTGGGCTGTTCTCATCTGTGTCTCTGCAGAGGGATTGCAACATTCTCTGTGCCACATGTCCAAGGATTATTTTTCCCCTCAGGAAGCCATGGGAGAATGTTCCTTCCAAATACAGAAGGACATTTAACAACTCCTGCCTTCCAAGGACAACAAGCCATAGAAGAATAAACTCATGGATTGTAGGTAACTTGGGCAAAAATATTGTAGGGACGCAGGTGAAACCTAAAGCCTAGGCACAGCCATTGCACAGCAGTTCTTTATAGAATAGTCTGAATAGTCTGCAATGATTTGGATTTTAAAAAGTTGTAGACTAGTTCTTTGTTTCTAATTAGAGAAGGTTCCTCAAGCTTGGTTTCTTTAATGGTTTTTATTCCTTGACTTTTTGTTTGCTTTTGCTATGCCTTTCTTACCACATCTTTCCTTTGAACCTTCTTTTCTTTTGTGTTATATTCAAACTGAGAGATGCTCCAGATGCTTCAAATAGCCTCTCCACGACTCTCTTGGCACATTAACCCCACCCCAGCAGGTTTGCCTGTGCATCCCACACAGGGAGAATTTGGCATACTGATACCTCATGAAGACAATGTCAATATGTCCAAGGTACCCCTAGAGCCAGAGCTATTTATGTTGCTTTTTTCGCTGGGGTCAACATTACTTCTCAGTCAGTAAATCTCAGCACTCAGTCTGAGTGCTGGAATCTAATTATCCTGTTCTATTCAACCAGCTGCTACAAAGACCTGCAAAGGAGAATTCCCTTTGGTACACAGGTTTGGCTGTGTTTATTTTACAGAAGGATTCATGTTTCACATAAGTAACAGAGAAGCTCAAACACACAGCCTTGCTGTAAGTTAGCAGGAAGTTTTTATGAACTGTGACGCAGTTGTGTGGGTAAGCCAGCACTTGTTTCACTCGGACTAAAGGGATCACTGCTGATGGGCTTTAGCCTGAAACCCTCCAAGTGCTGCCCTGAAAAGTTAAGAACTTAGCCCCTTAGTCCTGGTGCGTGGTGTGGGGTGTGGCAAGTTGTGTGTCTCACTGCCTCGTCCCCGGTGTGAGCCCATGTTCACACGTGGGGCACTATGAGCTCCACTACTGTGTCGTGTGAATGTGTCAGCCACTATGACCGATGTGCTGGGAGGATGTAAGTTGGTCATATGACACTGTTAAATATCTGGGTTAGCTAAGAAAATAAATTCCAGTTCTGTACAGTGATGCTGAAGGCAATTTTCTCTGATGTTGTAAGTACCCCAGTGTAGGGAAATATTAAGTTTTCTGGAAAAAAACCAACTCCTAAGACAGGAGGTTTGGGACGGTATTACACAGCTGTAGAAGGAAATCTGCTCACTGTGTACCAACAGTCCTCATTAGACAGAATTGCCAGGTATAAAAATAATTTTGAGAATTGGGAATGTGTCTATTCTGTTTGTATTCATATATCATCTTTTTAATTTTGACAAAAAGAAACAAAAAAACCCACGGCTGGTCAGTGGCGTAGCTCTGTCTACTGAGAGAGAAATCATTAATTTTCTTCCAGCTACTTGGAAGACTGCTTAAAAAGTGCTTTGCACGGTCCCAGGTGGGCAATGAGAAATCAGAAAGTGGATGGAAATCAGTTCTTTGACACAGCTGTGCTTACTCAGAGTTTCAGATACAGAGGGCTCTGTGCATTTCATTTATATCTATTTGTGCTACAGAAGGTGATCTGAAACCTGTGGCTGGAAATCTGCTGTGAATCAGAATTCCCAGTATCAGCTTTCTCCCAAAAATTAAATGAATCTAAAATAAATCTATTTTCTCGGGGATAAAAATGTCAGATGTTGGCATTCTAATTAACAAGGTGTATCATTTTTTAAAATTTAATGTGTCCCATGTCTCTATCAAATAGTCTCTTACAGCTGTAACACTGTTCACTTGACACCTCATAAATAATAATTTTCACATGAAAACTTCTGTATGGAAGACATTTTGGATTATCTGAATGAATTACTGCATAAGAATTTTATGCATTGCAGAGAAATAGGTGAAATTAATACAGAGTACTAAAAGTCATCAACAGCTATGTAACTTTGGTTGTAACTCAGCTGATGTTAGGCAATAACCTGCCTTCTGTTAATATTTAATGTAATTGGGTCAGCAAACAAAGACTTTTCTCCTTCATAGGAGCTCCCTATGTGAAAGCAATTTGCTGATTCCCTTTAGGGTAGAGAAAAGAAAGTAAGGCTCAATAGCAATCGAGTGACTTTCTGGGAGTTTGTATGTGCATGCAAGTTTAAAAAACAAACACAAGCAACCCCTAAAAACCCCCATCAGGTGCATTCAAAAATCCTGTTTCCAAGAGGTGATAAGGCATCTTATTTTGCCAGAAGTTACATGCTGTCAAGGTTTAGTGCATTTCTGAAGTTGAAAACATAAATTCGTGTACAGCCAGATGAACGTGGAGCAATTAGGAAAAAAGCCCCCAAACTAAAACCCCAAACCAAACAAACTACCAGAACCCAAACCCACATGTTTTGCTTTAAAAATGTTTTCTCTAAGTTCAATAAACAGGACTCTGCTATAAGGAGGCCTTCTGCCTAATCACTGTTGCAGGCCCTCGAGGAGAACAGGACTGTTGAGTGTGGATGAAAATGAGACCTCGGCTGTTGGGATGATCTGAGTTTACCCCTGGTGAGAGTGAGAGGAGGGAGTTCCCCTGCTCAGGAAGGGCTGTCCTGGCTCTGGGTGTGCTGGGACACACCCAGGTCTCCCGCAGTTCAATGAGGGGCACGTTTGCTGGGGGCAGAAAGGATGTGAAGCTGGGATTGTCCAGCCATTATTAAGGTGTTCTGCATTCCCCAGGTAGTGATACAATTGTAGCTCCTGTAGTTTTCCCCCTCGCTGAGGCAGGGCCTCACAGATAAATATTTGACGTGGGCTTGGCAGGGGGACGGGGTGCTGCTTGGTGTAGTTGAGTGATGGTTGGGCTTTCTTACACCCTCATGTCCTGCCGCTGTATTTTCTCCATTTTAAGGAGGTCGGCTAAGCTCAATCTCAAACTCCTGAGTCAGGGGTGCTCTGAGTTTCCCTGGGGATGTTCCACTTGCTCAGGCTCTATGCTGTAAGCATCAAGTACATTGCACTTTTTCTTCTGTAACTACCTCCCTCATGCACACACGGACCTAGGTCTGTTCTAGATAGGTTTTGGGTTGTTTTAAATTGGGTTTGGTAGTAAGTAGCCTTTATTTATCCTAGGAAGTTGGCTGCTGGCTTAAGGCTGCATACAGCAGTGCACACACCAGCTAATTTTTTGCAAATTTTCCTTATTCTCGGGACCAAAGCTTGAGGTACCAGGCATTCTTCTGTTTACTTGGCATCTGTGATGTGGGTACATTTTTATTGCCCACATTCCACCTCTTCATTAGTCTCATTCTCTGTTTTCAACTCATTTAAAATGTCAGGATCTGCCACTTCTCTGCCAATTTCATGATGGCCTACACTGGCAAACACCCTGAATTGTGCTACAGTCATTTCTGCAGGTGGAGAGGGCAGTGTCTCTTGAGGTTTCTTTTGAATGATGTCAGTTTTGGTGTTTGAATGCTGTCTATTGACACTTTATTTTCTAGCTGTCTTAATCTCCAAACCTGATTATTCGGGATGGCAACAGAAAGCTGTGACTGAAAGGGACCTATTTTTATAATTGAGTTCACTGAGTAAATGTGCTGTTTTCTTAATTGTCTTGTACAGAAAATACAGTTGTTTTGTCTATTCCTGTTTCCTGGTGGTGTACAAACTACGGAGGCTCAGTTTGAGGTGTAGCCTTGAGTGACAAACCAACCTGTTTTTTGCATGGACCTGTAAACTTCTCCAAAACTTCTAGTGACTTGCCATGCTCAGGAAGGAGAAGTCACATCTAAATTAGAAACTTTCTCAGCTTGGCATGTGATATTTGCCATTTCTTCTTTCCAAGTGGGCTATTTTTTTTAACTTATCATGGTTGGATAGTATTTTTATTGAATTGACTAAAAATACTTTAAAATTAACTATCAGACCCTTCTTTTCACTCTCTCTTATGTAGCCATACACAAC
This sequence comes from Orthonyx spaldingii, assembly GCA_013397795.1. NCBI lineage: Eukaryota > Metazoa > Chordata > Aves > Passeriformes > Orthonychidae > Orthonyx > Orthonyx spaldingii. The sequence goes on from VZTJ01001955.1 coordinate 539,396, forward strand.
AGCACAAGGAATTGTACCTTCCTCGTAATGGGAACCCTTTTATGCTGCAGTGAAACTATTCCAGATGTGCAGTACTGGTAATTGAAGCATATTACAGCCACACAGGCATTCTCACACTTTAGGAATCCAGGTTTTTTCCTGATGAAAATCCATTGCTGTTGAGGCGTTACAGTACAAGGAGGGCAGCAAAGTCTCCTGTTACTTGCTGAATCTTGATATTAATGAATTGTGTGCTCTTATAAGATAATGTTCAGGGTTGCTGATAGCCAGCTCTCAGCCAAAATAGAATTTTATCCTGGTCTTGTGTGGCAGGCTTTGCAGCAGAGATCAGCTGTGGAACCTTGCTACCAACACTGCATGCTGAGATCCTTCTTTCGTGCAAATTATGACTTTTTCTGTGGGCAAATGATAAGCCTTTTCAAACATGGTAACCTAGCAAATAAAAAGCCTCTGTAGTCGCTTGAAGGAGGGGCTCCTTTTGTATGCCTCTTAGTGACCTTAATTTCCATGTGATTAAATTTTGATCTGTTAATGATTTCACGCTGATGGGTGACAGAGAAATGAGGGACAAGCAGAAAAAACTGGCACATCATTGCTTGCAAATGAACTCATTTGAAAAGTACATGAAATAGATTTCAAAATGCAGCTGAGTTGTCTTTCTTTTCCAGTTAAATTATGTTGTATTCTCCTTGTTATTATTTTGTTATATTTTTGGATTTCTAATTAGAAAGCAGATTCTTAAACACAACTTGACTGAAGTGTATAGCAAAGATAACTGAAGAAACCCTAGAAAACTTGAGGAACCTAATGTTTCCTCTGATGCTTATTACATATTAAGTATTTAGAGAACACTATTAGTACTTCATAAAGAATGAGTGTTGGCAGAGATGTCAAAACTTCAAACTTCTTATTGTCCTATTATCCTCATGTGTGTTCTCCTATAGAATAAAAATTCTAGTGGAAAGGGAAACACTTATATCTGAAAAATGTGAGCTTTGGACATGTATCTGACAATATCTACAAAGAAAAAACAAAGAAGAAAACACCCCCCAGAAGAAATAAGCCAATGCCCAAGAAACCACACCAAAAAAACTGAAAACCCCTCACAGATGTAATGAGCCTTCTTCATGTGTCTGTGTCCAAACTCAGACAAGACAATCTTGTTGGGTCTTGGCATTACAGTCTGAGTGCAGCTCCTGTGTGTGCATCATCACATCCTTGCTGAGGGATAAATCCACCTGAGGAAGGGGCTTGGTTAAACATTCCTTTTCCATCAGCAGGGTGTCAGATTAATAACTACTTTGTTGTCAAACCTACAAGTAAAGGCATATAGATACAGCATCATGGTGACTTTGATACAGAAAATACGAAAAATTCTTTTTATTGTGATGCTGTTCTTTGCATACTGTTTGACCCTTTGATGTTAGGCATGCATGAGGAGAAACCTAACACAGCAACATTGGATGTTTTTTCTTTGTGTTTGTAAATGTGTTTGTGCACTCTGCACCTGACACTGTTATCCGTGACGAGCCACAAGGCGTCCTTTGCATGGTCACACAAACAGGTTCTGGGTCACTGGGCCATCCCCAGTGTCACAGGGGATGTGGCAGAATCCATTGGGGGGGAAAGGGCACGAGCAGCTGCAGGTGGAGATCCAGAGGTGGTGTTTTACCTGAAGTTTTGAATTCGCATTAACAGAATGATCAATCCTGAACTCAGAGCAGTTGCTCTTTGAGAGATGTCATTTCTGATTTCTAATTACATACTGCCATCAGTTATGGCTGTTTGTGGAATTTCAGAGCAGTATAGACTGCAAAGGGCTTCTAGAGGTCATCCCAACTCTCTGCTTAAGGCAGGACCCCTCACATTCAGCCTATAAACAACTGCATAGCACAGGCAGAGTTTGGTACTTAATTAAACGTAAAGAAAACACTTGGCCTTGATGCAAACTTGTAGCTTCCCATAAAGTACTTTTGTGTCTGCTCTAAAACTGGGTGAGATAAATGTTCAGGCATTCACATGTGTGTTACTAGGGTTACCTCCAGTTTGTATGAAAAACATCTTTTCAATTTAGGTGTGAAGGCAACTCTAGCAATGTATAAAACACATAAATCCCTGAAGTTCATCCAACATGGACCAGAAGTATCAGCATAATCTCACTGCTTTTAATCAGATTTCAAATATGAAAGCACGATGAGGCAGAATATAGAATCTTCCTGCACAGCAGAATATATTGTGGGATGAAACTGAAGATGTTACTATGAATGTAGATCAGTTCCTGTACCAATTCCAACAGAAATCAAAGTTTAGCATTTGTATTTCCCATCTACTTTTGAGCCAACTCTTTTAGCTCTAGTCAGGAGCCCGTAATCTGGCAAGCATGATGACTTTTATGTGTTTTGTCCTCCACGTGAGCTGTGAGCTAAAATCAGATAGAATTTCAGTGAAATTTACATGTACTTTAGCAGGCACCCCAGTTCAAAGAAAAATGGATTTGAACAGACCTTTGAAGCATCTTTGGCAGTTACATGTTATAATGCCATGACTACTTTATGTGTAAAAGGGTCCTCAACTGTGTGGATTTGAAAGCACCAAAGAATTGTAACACTAACAGCAACCACAGTTCACAGATTTTGTTCAGATAATCCAGATCATCATACCCTGGATGCTCTTTCCAGTGCTCATGTGCACTAAAAATGGCTCAGATCATCAGCACAGCAGCTTGTGGTGTAGTTGTGGTTAAACACAGGTGAGCCCCACAGGGTAGCATTTCCTCTGTTTCCCAATACATCACAGGGTGTGCTGAGTGAAATGAGAAAGCTGTCAGCAGAAGGGAAGGGGATAACATGAACCAGAGAAAGGCACTCAGTACAGAGAAGGAAATGCAGTGGATGGCAGCCGAGCTGGGCTGGCTGTGCTGTGTGACTGCCAGCTCTGAGGTGGTGTCATATCTTGCTCTTGGCAGCAACTTTGCTGCAGAAAGTTGTTTTCACTTTGAATCATTTCAACCCTGTGACAAACTGCAGAGTGGGGGACAAGTACAGTGGCTTGGGCAAAAGATGTCAGAGGGACATGGCTGTTTCTGACAGTGGTTTTGCCACTGAGGAGCATCTGGTACGTCAGCAGGTCCTGCAATGGCAGTGCAAACACCGAGTTCTTTGCAGCAGCTTAAACAATGCTTAATCTCTCTATAGACAACCTTACTCGTTATTAAAGTGGTCTCAATTTCCTTTGATCTGAATTACAGTCAAGGTGAATTAAGACACATGAAGTGCGTTATTTAAATTCTGAATTAAACCAACTATATAATTTTATGCAATTTAATCAATGTCCTTCATATTCAGACACTTAGAGTAGTTAGGTTTTCTAAGATCTTCAAGTGCTGTGCTGGAAATTTGAGTCTGAGAACTCCCGTGGGGTGCAGTATTTGGGGAGTACAAAGACAAAATCTTTCTAAAATCACATTGGCTAAATTTAAATAATTAATATATTATCTTTACAGACAAATGTCATATTGAACAAGGCATGAATGAATGTGCTGTGAGCTGACAGACTGTTTTTTATGCACCCAGAGAAAATGACCAGTAGTTTTTGTGTCCACACCAAGTGCAAAGCTTGCTGATGAATTTTATCATAGTTTAGAGTGAATAGAATTCTGTTACCAAGGCTGAATATTTTTTGGCAATTCTTCAGGGCAAGGCTAAGAGATCAAGATAATGAAGTATAAAAATTAAAAATGTTTTGATTCCTTCATTGAAACTGAACTGAATTTACACTTCAGTTTTAGATTTAAAAGAAAGGTCTGTCATTTAATTATGTCCTCAAGAAATGCAGAGAACTCTCAGTTTTCAGAGGCATAAAGATTACTATAATAAAAAAATTATTTTAAAAGTATACTATTATATAGTTTCCCTTTGATATAGGGCTTTGATTTAACCAGATAGGTTTTCTGATTTTTTATAATGTAGCAAATTTTAAATTGCGTCCAATATTGTCTGCCTGACCCTTGCCTCCTTCCCTTCCCTATTATATGTGGTAATCAGAAACTAATTGCTTCTGCATGGTCATCATTTCTTCTTTCTTTCCCCTTCTCCCCCTGAATGTATTCTAGCACTTGTAGGGCATGTACTTAATAAGGTGAAGGGAAAAAATGGAATTAAGTCTATGATGCAAGGTTCCACAGGGACTCTTCGGGAATTTGCCCGTGCACTAAGCTGATTCCTCTCCTCGTATTCCTCTTGCTTGAGGGAACTTTGCTAAGGTCTCAACAATGTCACTATGATGTCTGTCTTTATTAGAAAACACCAAGGGAAGATAATTTAAGTGAGAACAGGGTAAACTATGGTAAAACAACTTGAATGCTTTGACAAGGGTTATTTTAAAGGATTCAAGCCCAAGTTATTACTTAATTCTTCTGCTATGGCACCTTGTTCCATGCTGGAGCGTTGGAGCAGGGCACGTGTGGGTAGTCAGTTACTACTGAAATCACTTGCAGTGCACAGAAATCTCACTTAGATTGCACTGCAAACTGGAAATACATGTTTTTGAGTATCAGTCCTAAAGTGTCCTCACAGTGTTCCTGTGAGTAATGAAATGTGTGGAGACATTGGGGTTTTTTTAAGCAAGGATTTGCTCAAACCAGTGACTAATAACCGAATCTTTGTAGACTCGGTCTCTGTTATCTCACAGCAGTCCCACTTAGCCTTATTTTGTGAAAATGTTTGCACTTTTTCCCAAGCAAGAAATTCCTTTTGAGAAAGTATCTTCCAAAGTCCTTTGTTTTGAGAGGTTCTCTGAAATGCAAGCTTCACATGGAAACCTCTGAGGCTTTTACACCTGCAGAACGTTTGCATCACTCTTTTGCAGGCTAGAGTTCATGTTAGCTTTTCACACTAGAGTTCAGTCATTACAAGACTAAGAACAGAGAATTCTTCAGTGCTTACATACTTTTTCTTAGAAGGAATTACTTCATAAATTAAAGAGCAAACCCACCATGTTCTATGTAATCTCTTTTCTCTTTTTGGCTTGTTTCACCCATCTCATGTTGGAAATAAATTCAAAACTATCTTGAGCTCTCCATATTGTAGCTCATCTAAACATCATTATACAATCCTAATGGGCCCACACAGTGCAGCTGCCTGGCTGGTGTATACAAGCCACTAGATCTCTTGCAAGGACATCTCTTATCATAAGGTACTACCTGCTCACTGCTCATGTAGGGTGTTTTGGTTCTGGTTTCCTTACATTAGCAAAAACTCTGCAGTGAAGGTGTTAAGCCACTGGTTTGTGTAGCTTTTTTTCAGCTGCATCAGTAAGTGGAAGTAAACAAAAGAGAAACTAAACTATAAAGAAGAGCCATATGAGGGTTTTTTCTAGACAAGAGAATACATTGAAAAGAGTGATTCATTTCTCAAGTCTTTGCACAGTTCTGATTGCTAATAGTTGAGTTTCGATTTCCCACTGTGCGTGTTACCTCCAAGTAATGATGCTCATATGCTGGCTGTGGTGTTCCTACAAGTGATATTTTCTTTTGACATCTGCAGTGTTCCCAAATACCCGGTGACTAAGATTTCCAAGCACATGGCACTTGTGTTTTAGGGACATAAATACCAAACTCAAAGGAGGACATTGCAATTGTGGTTCTTTTACACCAGACAAATCTCCCTTCCTCTAACCTGACACTGGTTGATTTAGTGGTAGGAGTTAAATTTCAGTTCTTTCTTTTACACTTCCAGTAAATATTCTCCGTCCCTAGTCCCGAGTGGTTTTTGTCTATATCAACAACTTTGGTGTTTAATCAAATATGGACATAGCTGACCTGAATGGCCTCAAAACCTTGTAAAGCATTGATGACTTTTTGATCATTATGTCAAAATACTTGAATGTGCTGATCATTCTTCTCTTGGGAACCATTTTCTTCCTACAGTAATGAAGCCCAGGACTTGTTTCTCTCATTTCTCTCTATGCCATCCTAACCGCTGAGAGAAAAGGAAGCTGTCACTAGGTGATAGACTTCTGCCAGACTTGACTGCCAGTGGAGTCTGTGATGTGCTTCTATGCATATTTTTTCGTTGTGTTTTTACCTAACATTTCACAAGCGTCGTGTTGATGGAGTAAACTTTAGTGTCTGTGTTGAATCTGCAGTTACAATGCCAGATTACACCTGTGATCTTCGAGCAGTACAAATGAAACAAATACATTCCTCACCGCAGTCCAGCGTGTTGGATTATTTGCAAGTGTCCTCAGAGCTGTTCAAGGATCACTCGTTCCAGTGACAACCTGACTGACTTCCACCCCTGCGTCCCCTCCAGGTTTTATGAAATAACTCACTAGAGAGGAACATGGACACTCACCACAGGGCTTTGGTATTTTTCATCCTTTCAAATGATCATTGAAGTGAGTCTGAAAATTATTTTAACACAGCAGCCCTGGCATGAACCAGCAAATTTCTGTTCCTGCCATATGGCAGTTAAAACTTGTTTGGCCAACCAGCTGCAGATCACCCAAGCCTATCGGATATTGATGGAGAGATTCACAGAAAACACGGGTTAGGCATGTTTTTCTGAGAAATTTAAGTGAAAATGCACCAGAAGATTGGGAAAGGCATCCCCATTAAATATTCAAGACCTATGAAATGATATGCTGAATATCAGAGAATTTTACTGAATTGAGCTTAAAATGTCTTTTTGAATGGTTTTATAATAATAATGAGAGTCTCTGCTGACATCTATAGTTAGATAATTGTTTTGAAGCCATGGTCTATCACTCCTGTAATTTTCTCATTTATACATTCTCCTTTTCAAGTTGAGGAGGAGAATTAGTGGATAATTTCTAAAACTATAAAATATAACTATAAAAATATTATTTCTTATCTCATTTTATTGTATGCAATAATATTTTAATTAATTTTGATCTAGTATTTTCAAAATACGGTTTATAGATGATCCAGAGCAGCCCGATTTTATTTTAACATTTAAATGTCTTCTGTTAAATTATTTCACTTAAACTTTTGAGCAACTTTCTGGTAGCTTTCTTGAGTGTTAATGCAGTGTTTGCATGTGGGATGCATGAGACATTTTGTGTTTCTCCTTTGAAATAGTTTGTGAACCCAGTTCTGTCTGTGTGTGATCTGTAGTGCTTGGAAAAGATTTTAGAAATGAATTTCCATTTTGTTGTGCAGAAGTAGAGGGAAGGTGACAGCTGGACAGCCATTCCACCTTCCATCTCGGAAGACTCATCAAATTATTCTGATATCTGTGAAATTTACCCTTGTCCCTTTAACTGCTGTTCACTGGCCTTGGAGGGTAATGACCACAGTGCCAGGATGTTCTGATTTACTTCAGCAACCAAGACAGGAGTGTTTTGGAAACTCTCTGCCTCTGACAGCGCAGGAAGGAAAGGGCTGATCAGAGCTGTAATTGTTTCCTTTTCCTCACTCTTACTATGGATCACTTTCATATGCAAAGCAAAAATCCAATGCCATTTGTTTGCAAAGTTGTTTTAAATGCAAGGGAAGTGCTGCCTGAAAGTCCTCATATTGTAACAAACTCTCTGGACTGGTTTATTTGGGTACAATTTGATGTTAAATTGCTATGCACAGCAGCATAAAGAATTTAGTAGGATTCCTGCATATATGTGATAAATTGCTATTACCACAGGTTTTCTCTTGTAATCAACATATTATTTTTTTAATTCATGTTGTTTATAGGTTTTTATTAGATATTTGGAGAGTAGAAGAATGGTGATATCTGCAGAGCTGTTTGGACTATTACAGAGATTTCAGTATTAAAACTAAGACTGGGTGAATTATGTATGATTATGGAAGCCTACACAAAGTAAATCAGTGGAACCTGTGGGGCCAGGACTTCATAGGTGGTAGATAAGACATAAACATTTTAAATAGAGAAGGGTATTCTTAGCAATAAATGGAATTATTATAAAGAGAGATGGGGGATTTGCTACTTTTGAAGAACATGTGAAAGCATTCAGAAACCGTACTCTAATATATGTATTTAAATTCAAACAATATGAAGCTGGTGATGGTTCCTCAGAATCCTATGGGAAGTTCCAGTGAACACAAACGAAAATCAGAAGAAATGAGCAGACCTGCCCAAGCCCAGATATTTAAAATGAAGGATTTGTTCATATCTGAAAATACTTAGACATAGGAAGCGAAGAAAAGCTTTTACAATAGGGATGTACTTGTACAGGAGGGTATAAACAACTCACAGGGTGCTCCTGTCAAATTAGCAGGACAGGGGGAGGAATGTGGTGCTCTGTTCCATCCCATTGGACTGTCAGACTGCTTGAAGCCAAAAGGAGGAAAAGTTGGTGGATTTAATTACTAAAAGCGTAGTGCAGGGGAAGAATGAGGAAAAAGAAAGGTAATGCAATTTTAACCACTTTAATATATAATAATAATAAAGAACGTAAAATAATGTATACACTATGTAAAATGGAAATAATTTTTTATCTGAACTATTCTTGTTACCTTCTGGTGTCAAAATAGAGCTTGGAAGATAATAAATATTCAGTTAAACCTTGATCGAGAAAACACATTTTCATATTAAAATAGTTTCCATATGCAGGTTAGATGTAGAGGAAAGCATATATTCTAGTACTGTCAGCATGTTTGAAATAATTTGAGTAATCTTTCCTTAGGTATGTTTTGTCAAAAAAATTTCTATTTGGTGTTCTGAAAACACCACTGATTACAAAATTCCCTGAAGAAACTGAGCTGAAGTACAGAATAATGGCAGTGACTGGGAGCTTGTAGGCATTTCCAACATTAACTTGAGAAGACTGTCAGTAAAGCAGTGGAGGGTCAAGTTCCCAAGAGGTGAGAATAGGATTGGTGAGTGGAAATCACCTGTTCCAAGTAGTACTGAGAGCTGGTATAAGAAACTTGTTGAATAGCAATTTTTAGTGCCTGTGACCTCCTTGTCCATCTGCCACCAAAGAGCTTTCAATACCCTTGGAATATGCTACAGGCACAGCAATTTTAATACTCTATATTTTAGCATATTTGCATATTTGAATACTATATTTTCACAGAAAAGTGCTTCAATAATAAGTAGATGTGACATTATGATAGGTTGTTACAGTGAGTTATGTTTTTGTGGCTACCCAAAGTGAGATGATAATGTTAAAAAACCAAACAACAAAAAAAACTTTAAAAAGTTTTAACAGAGTAAAGCAGCTGAAACATTTAGTGTGAAAACAGCTTAAACAAAGAAGCAAAAATTGCATCATATTAGTAATCCTGAGACACGATTTATCATAAATCCGAACAAGTAGATGGAAGTCTTGGGGGTTTTTATTGACCCCTAGGGTTCTGGGTTGCTATTATTAAACAGCCTTCTGTTTTGTGGACTGTAGGTAAATTAAAAGTACATTTCAGTTACCGTGAACTGTTGAACTTCACAAACAAAATGGAGGAATTAGACTAGTTCCTTGTTAAATGTTTAATTTAGCTGTAGTAAGCTTTCAAGATTTCTTATCCATTGCAGCAAAGAAATGTCTGTGAACAGTCTGCGTAGTTACAGAAGAAACCTGGCAATAGATCAACCTGTGACTCCTTCCGAGGGCACCTTTCAGGTTCCAGGCTCTACCTCTCACTTGCCACTGCAGGGAAATAGGCTGTGCTTAGAATCTTCTTGCTCACTGTCCAAGGTGGGCACTAACAAATCATCAGTGCCAAGGCTTTCTGTAAAGGAACACAGGATGCCTGGGAAGCAGTAGGGAATAACCCCCCTGTTCTCCGTGGGCAGGGCTGGCCCGCCTTGGGAAAGGCTGGGATTTCCCTCTTAGCATTACCTGCTAAGGGGAGACAGACAGAAAGGAAGCAGCAGAGTCACAAAATCTCCCAGGATTATCCTGACCTAGTGCAGTTTGCTAATCACTCCTTTCTTAGAATCTTGTTAGAGGTAGAAAGTAGGTCAGAACTTAAAAAGTGTTTTCTTTGCTTGTCCCCAAATCAATTAAGACTCCTTTTCTGTGGTACCCAACTAACCACAGTCATTGGATGGGCTGTCCCTTTGCTTCAGAAGAAAATTCTGCCTTTCTCTCCCAGCGCTCCTGGGTCTGACACTACATTGCCATGACATAAAATCTTCCATTTTCTGCTGGGCAAATAAAGCAAATTCTCCAACTTCCATCAGAACATGTGCCGGAATGCTGGCATATCTAATGTTTGATACATTTGTTATAAACAAAGTAGCAGATGTTACCTTACCCACGTATATTAGTTCATTAGAGAGCATATTCGTTCTGTTTTAATTTTTAATGTTAACTCTTATGTGCACTTTTGTTGCTAGCAGAAAAGCCAACATGGCTGTAAAGTTAACGCTTTATGCTGCGTGTTATTCTGCCTCAGATGTTTGGTTGGTTTTTTTCTTTTTCATAAGATAGCAGCTCTGCTTTTTCCTTAATTCAGAGAAAAATAATGTCCTTAAACGTAATCTCCTTTTTGACCTGATTTTTCTTAGAACATATGGTTATGAAATGTGTTTATGTTATATATAAATATACATGTATATCTCAGGTGTGGAAAGAGGAGTAAAGGGAAGTTTGGAACAGGGAGCTGGACTAGATTCTCTCGAGGTCTCAGCCTGAGTTATCCTATGGTCTGTCCGAGGTGGCTTACAAATCCCGGTGCCACAGGGAGACTGAGTTAAGGATTCCCTTCTGCATCAAAGTTTGATTCAAGTTGTCCATGAAATGGGTTCATTGGTCCTGGCCCGAAGGCACAGCTTTGATCCTGCAGCTCCTGTGCTGAGGTCCTCATCCCCCGAGCTTCTCCGAGTGCCTCCAGTGCCCCCTGCACGCCCTGGGAGCTGCGGTGCTCCCTTCGCCCGGCTGCTCTCTGACCCCGAGGCTGCTCTCGAGCACGTCACTGTCAGTGGGCTGCGTGTCAGGACACCTCACCCAAAACTGTCTTACACCTAAGAACAATTACCTGGGTTTTGGGCTCATGACTCCAGTGGTTTTCACAATCTGTCGGAAGAAGTTGTACCTAGGAAATTGCTGTTTACATAATGTGCCTTGGAGAACAGTGAACATACAGTGTTAGAAACTTCCGTTCTTGTTGATGAGATCTAGTTATGACCTCTAAATTATGAGGTATGAGCCATAGTTTATCTTTGCAATATCTCTGTGAATCATCCATGTAAACTGTTACTGCTAGAAACATCTGTTAGGAACAAAGTAGTGAACAGTAAAAGATTTGCCAGAAGTTATTCCTTCAGTGGGTTAAAAATAAACCAAAAACTGTATTTTTAGTGTGTACAGTAAAACAGACATTTTTCTCCATAAAGTAAATAGTTATCAAAATAAGATGGCTTCTGCTTCCTGGGCATTGCAGGTGAGTGGTTGGGCTGCAGTGGTTGAGATCATAGCTTGTTTCCCACCTCCCTCCTGTCTCTCTGTGGACTGGGTGTGTAAGCACACGTGCATTTCTGTTGGGTTTGTATTTTCTAATGATTCCCAGAAGTGATTCCAAAACTGAGATTGCAGACATGGCTGTGAATATACCTGCCTACATGAGCAGGGTGCTCTTTTAGCTGGAGTTAAGTGGAGTTAACTAGATAATGATCAGAACCTGTTTTCTTTGCTCAACAGCAAGAAAACTGACCTGACACACAGAAGGAATTTTATTGTACTGCAGCGGGTTCAATTACTGTGGGAATCACTTGAATACATGTCTGTTTAGTTAAAAATAAAATCTTGATTCAAAGCAATCAGCAGAAAAACAAAACTGAAGTAAGCAGAGAATTGCAAAGTAGAGAAAGGATATAAATCTTGTCATAGCTTTTGTGCCTGTAAATAAACAAAATACAACTCTTGCAACTCGTGTAGACAGTGGCTTCAGAGGCAGGTTATCGTCATATGTTGGGTACAGCAGAGAAATTCCAGGGTTAGAGCTTTGTGAATTGCCAAACAAAGTTACCATGGAAATGAGTTTATGCATCAGTTTAGGATAAAAAGCTTTCATTATTTTAGGACTGTAGTTGACAATTCTGCTCCAGGAGGTGCACTTCAGCATCAGGGACAGAAAAGCCCTTGGCATTTTTTTATTCACCTTTGATTGATTTAGACAGCTCTTAACCAAACTATTCTATAACATGACAATATTTTATCATACTCTGAACTGAAATTGAAATTCAACCGAAAAGTACTGCATGAAGAAGCAGAGGAATGTCTGTACTTCTAACTTGTTTTCTTTTATAATTAGAGATGGAAATTTTCTGAGATGCTTTGACTAAAATGGGTAATATAAAACTACAGTTTTAATCTGTAGCCAGAGAACTACAAAAACCATAATTTTCAATCTATTCAACAGTATTTGTAACAAAAAAAATTTACTCCCTTTCATTCTTTCTGTAAATCACAGAATGAAGAACCTTCTTCTACATACCTGTGAATAATAAAGACACCTAACAAGTTTTAGAACCTATCAACAGTTTTTGTATAACTCTTAACTGCTTATTACCAATCTTTTCTCAGGAACAGACTGTATCTTTTTTCCTCATTTCATAATTTTGAAAACAGGCCTACAATTTTACATCCTATTTTGCATTAGAGTGTATAATTCATCCTATTAATGTTCTCTCTTCATTCTTTTAATTACAGTTTTAAATTTTTATCTATATTCTAATTTCCATGGAATTAGACATGCTAATCCATCCTTTAATAATATGTTTACATTTTACTTCTTTCAGGATGGGAGTAAATTTAGGTGCACTTTAATTTATCTTTCAGTTCTGCATTTTCTGAAATCTGCATTGCAGATTGATATCTTTTTGAATATATGCATAGATATGTACCTATATAGATATGTATCATAACACGCATACTGAGGATCAATGGAACCTCTGTGTAGTTTTACAGCTCCTCAGGCATTATTTCTTTCAGAATTAATTATTGCTGCTGTCACTGCAGGGTAATAAAAAATACTAAATGGATGTCTTAAAAGCTCTTGGTATTGTAGCTGCTCCTGGAAATACGGGAATGTATTCCCTTGCAGCAGGGAATTGAGTCTGGGATAGCTCCCTGTGCCAGTGCCACGGTCACCTGCCCCGTGTTTGCCCATCCTGCAGGAATGTCTCTGGCAGCTCCTGAGCCCTGTTTTCGTGGGCATTTCTGCCCCAGGAGTGTTGCACAAATTAACAAAGTGTGATTATTAATAGCTGCATCCAGGCAAGCCTTCTGTCTTCCAGCAGTCTGAACTCCCCCCAGCATTAATCACGTTAATAGGAGTTATGCAGCCAGAAGGGAAGCCGTACATTGAACACGTCCCTTGAAGCAGCAGAACACAGGGGCTCCTGTAGTGGGTCAGACCTGCTGTACACGTGTCCCCTGTGGCCACAGCTGTCACCAAGTACAAGACCCCTCTTGGGAGCCACTGGATGTTCAGCTCTCAGGAAAATACTGCTTTGGGTCCTGAGACTGATTATTTTGTTATCAGGAAGTATCAGAGTGTGTATCCCTTTATCCTCTCTTTAGTTGGCTTGCCTCGTTAGAAACAGGAACCATGTGTCAATCCCGTGATTGTTGCAGTTAATGTGGGCTCTCCCGGGAGCTGTGCTGGCATGTTCCAGCTTTCTTTTCATTGATTGCTGCAGAAATACCAATATGTAAAGTATTACATCCCAATTCAGCAAAGTACGTAAGCAGTATCTTATATATATACACATATATATGTATAGGTAGTCACTCTCATTTCAGCCCCATTGCTTGTAGGTGTAATAACTTGCTGTACCAAAGCTAAAGGGCTTTAAATCCCCGTTTGTGCTAAAGCTCCTGTTTAGGATGCAGAGATGCTGTGAGGGATGTTGCTGCAGCAGTTTCTGGCATTGTGCCCCCATCTCCCGTGCCATAGGTGAACGTGCCCATGCTGACAGGGCAGGACGTGTGTGCACATCTCGCCTTTCTCTGGCGACAGGGTGGCATCTCCTGTTCAGCTGTGCTTGTGAGTGGCCTCAGCAGAAAGGTCGGGGTTGACAGCTTGGGGCAGTGATGTCTTAAGCTGCAGAATTCCTCCAAGGATATGTCAGTACTTAGAGAATGACTAGGGAAAGATATGAGTGATCAGAGAGCTGCAGACAGAGGACTGTTGTGTAAGGAAGGCCTTTTCATCTTTTTCAGACCCTGCTTTTTGACACGCAGCGCAGCAATAAGCATTTGCAGAACGTGCTTATTCCTTTTGCTTAGGCTCAAGGAAATGTGTTCTGCTAAATCAGGGCTCCAGGATCTAGCCCAACAAAGTGTGCCAGGACTTTAGGCTGCTAGTTATTGTGACTGAAGTGTGGGATTCAGTTACTCCCTAGGAACTGAATGTTTTATTTCCCTTTTTAAGTTGCACTGGTGATCTGCAGTCTCACTTTTAATTTGGAGCTCTGCTTTCTTACATTAATTTGCTACATTTTGCATACTTGTGCAGTGAGGAGCTTTTGCATGTTTTTCTTAACTTTGTTTTTAAAGAAAAAATGTGGTAAGAATGGATAGAAGCCATTATTCTGTTCCTCAAAGGAGCAGGCAGTGAGATAGGTCTCCACGTTAAAACATAAGATGTAGTATTAGGGGTTATAAAAGATAATGACCCATTATAAAATGCTTCAGGAATCAAAGATTGCCCCTTTTCCTGAAGCCTCACTAATTGCACTGGATCAGACCCATGAGGCTGAAGCAAACAGATAAATTGTCTTCATGATGGACAGACTCTGTGTTGGACCCTGACACAAAGATCTGCTGAGACATTGGTTTGGCAAAGTTCATTAATGAGGAGGTAAAATCTGAAGTATCTTTCAGAAAAATGAGTAAATCATAGAGAAATGCCATATGACTGGATGACAGAACGGTTTGGGTTGGAAGGGACCTTAAAAATCGTCTTGTTCCCACCCCTTCCAACATTTTTCCTTCCAATACCTTCCCCCGAGGGTGCTCTCAGTCCCACTGCCCGTGTCAGCAACAGGGGAGTTACCCAGCGCCAGTCCCAGCGCTGATCCCTGAGCAATCCTGTCCCTGCCCGCACAAGTCGCAGTGAGCTGCTGTCCTCAACTCTGAGTGAGACCATCCAGCCACTGCCTTATCCCAGTGACCCCCCATGAAATCCATCTCTGCCCTCCAGAGACAAGGCTGTCCTGAGGGACAGTGTCAAATGCTTTGCACAAGTCCAGGTGGATGACATCAGATGCTCTTCCCACCTGTGCTGTAACCACATTGTAGAAAACATGAGCATATCCATAAACTATTCCCATTTTTATGTGTGTTCTGTGTTTTTCCAGCAGTTTTAGGAGTTGTGAAAGGCACGAGATTTTGATTGCAGCATTGTGGTCGTGCACACATCACCTCACACACTCTTGCACCTGCCTTCCTGCCAGAAGCATGCTTTGTTTTCCAGGGGGAGTGAATTAATATCTCAGACTATCCCACTTTGCTTTTAAAATTATTACCTAAATCTAGTTTCCTGTTCCTTCCTTATATTGTTCTATCTTTGATCGCATCTATATCTAGGGAAAAAATGGAATAGAAAAGATAGGGATTTAATTAGTGGTGATGGCCAGAGGGTATAACTGTCATCCCCAGAATGAATGGCTGCTTTCCACTGGCAGCAGCAGAACTAGCACAATTGTATCACACATTTTATCTACCTGTTGTTATTATTATTGCTCTGGGAATTCCCATGTGTGTTGATCACGTACTTACCAGGTGATTGATTAGTCTGCTGCAAGAATACTGAGCCTTTTCACAAACGTTTTCAGTCTTTTCATTTGCAGCCCTTCCATTTTATCACATCTTGTTTCCTGTGGCTTGGACTCTGGAGAGATCTGTACAAGCCTATGCAGATTAGTTGTGCCACTAATGCACAAGCCCCCTGTAACTGATCTGTGCTTCCATTCTGGCTAAACTGCTCCATTGTTTTCAGTGAATTAAAAATGAGCTCTGCTGCTGTTTTTTCTTCAGTAGGGATGTACATTTCTAATTTCCTGTTGGAGAAGTCGTTTATTAAAAAATCTGTCTGTTCATTATTTGTGCTTATGAAGGTGGAGCGCCTTCATATGCAGAACATAATTAGCACTTGGAATTGTTTTGATCTAGTTTTCTCTAGGTAAACTCTTCACTAATAGAAGGTTTCTACTGGTGAGAAAGCTCTTTTAGACTCCTGGCATCAAAGCCTAACTAAGTGAATGTCATTATTCAGCTTTCAGTGCTTTCAGTGCAGTGCAAATAATTTGAAATACCTTTCCCAAACACCACTTTTTATGCTAATTTTGCTTGGGGTAATTTGGGGGGGGAGGGGGAGTTATGACATGCAAAATATTTCACGAAGAAATTAAATAACTGAAACATAGAACTTCTCCCTCAGTTTGAGGGCTGTATAGAAAAGTGACACGCTGAAAAAAATCCTCTTTTGGCTGCACATTAAGATAAGGAGAAGCAAATGGAAAATATCGGTCATGTGAATAGCTGCAAACATCTAAGAAAATGTTTCTTGTGGAAATCTGTCAGCTGTTCCTGATATTTTGAGGTGGTTGCAGTAGCCACTCTGAGATAGCTCTTTCTCTTGCCAATCTGCCCATTACACCTTATTCCAGCTCTTCAAAAAACTGGGAAACAGGACCCCTTTCTTGATTAGGGGTCTGGATTGGCTTCAGTTCCACCAAGAATGCAGATTAGGATGTGGTCATTTACTAACAATGTCAGACACAATGTTTTGAAAATTGGTTGCATATTTTATCTATCACTGGTAATTAAACAAATCTGATATAGTCACCCTTTGAAAACCAGACTGCATTTTCAGCTGCTCTGTTATGAATCTCTATTTACTTTTTCTCTAATGTTACATTTCTTAGAGCATTGCATTCCATGTTCTTTATTCCACCTCATTTCTAAATAGTGGAACAATCTTCTTTGTGTTGCTCTTGCTTTGCAGAAAGTTGATAGGAAGCCAGATCCTTTCAAATTGTTACATTCATATAATAAAAATGTATAGAAATAGAAATACAAACTCCTGCTCCAGGCTATATTTTTGGCTCTGTAGAACCTATTTGAACATCAAGTGTATCTTCCATTTAACCATCACCTGAATTTAATTTCACTTAAGCAAAGGAGGTGACAGCATTAATCTTCCATATTGATTAACCAGACAGAAAACACTTCTTCACCTGATAGTAAGGTGACAGATTTATATCCAGAGAATGAGTACTGATGTGTTTAATTTGCCTCCAGATTGAACTGATAAGGCACACATTACATAGACTGAAGTTGGAAGTTAATTCTCATGTATGAGTTCTTCTTGCTCAGACCAGTAACAAAGACTCCAGACAACTGATAGTTTGGTGGAGTTTAAATATTATTTCCACAGGTAAAACAAGTATTTTCGACACAAAATGCATAAATGATACATATATATATACACACACACACATATATACACATTTATATATACATATATACCTGCTTTTGCACTCCCAAGACTTTCTTCAGATTTGTTTTCACTAAAAATTTAATAAAATATACAACTATCAGATTTCTTATGAGTCTAGGCAATTATTCTCTCTTTCTGTATCGCATCTTCCTCGAAGAGGAACAGGCATCTCCAGGGATAAATGTGTATCTCTGCCAATGGAACTTTCAACCCCCTGAATTTGGAATTAAAAAGAGCACCACCTGATATGGTTTCAATAAACAATTTCCAGAATTGTCTCCCTTTTCCCTGTAACACAGAAAGTCTCCTGTAACATGCAAATTAGCAAATGCAATTGAAACAATAAAATGAGAAGAGAGGAAGAATTATAATCCTTAACTGATCCATTATCACTCTCCCCCTTCTGTTTAAGCCTCTTTGCTGCAATAATCAAATCTGCAGTTAGTCACTGATAAACACACATCGTAGATGAATTCCATTATTTTCCTGCAGGCCCTAGAAGTACCTTTTGACCACGATACAGCCTGTCCAGTGATTGACAAGGGTTCTGATAGCTCGTTTCACAGCTTTTTTGCATCTTAAGGGCTGAATTGCTGGAGGCAAAAGCTATGCAGAGAGAAAACCAAGCCTTATCAGTGCTTCCCAAATTCTTGTTTAGGTTTTTCCTCTTGAGCTTCTGCCTGCCTTTACTGATTTAATTAATGCCTCTCTGTCCCCAGGTTACATACCTGCTGACTTTAAATCTGTTGCCATTTATCCTTTATTAAAGTAACATTCTATGCCTGATGATTTGGCTGACAGCTATAGAACTACTGCCAAACTCCCATTCCCATCAGAGCTCCCTGGAAACAAGAACATTAGATTTTTATTTTTAATAAAAAGGGATAAATTTTATCTTAATAGTTTAAATATCCTGAAGCTCTTTAGAAGGTAATTAACTTAGATTGACTTGGACATTCGTATTTCTCCTTTCATTCATGTCAGTGCTGCTTTGGAAAAGAAACTCTTCTAAAAGAGCCACTTGACTCTGCTTGTAATGGTGAAGTTAAGGACGGTATCCAGTGGAACTGGCAATACCTTGAGCCCTGAACTTGTTTCTCTTGCTCTGCCTACCTTGCTCTGAAGCTTAAATTGACAGTGGTTCTCAAATCCTGTCCAGGGACTGACCATCTGTCATAGCAGAAGGGGACCTGCAGCAAAATGAAGAGGAAATCATTACCATCCCTGTGAGTTTCCTGACATCAGGGAAAATCCATTGTGCAGCCTGATTTGTGAAAGTTTATGTCTCCTGAATAAAAAAAAGTCTTTTAGCTACTATTTATTATTTTAAAACACTGATGTACTATGTTTCTCATTAGTGTCCCGGTAACTCAACAAGATGAATGTGTATTTCCTTTACACAGTTGTAGAGGAGATCTGCTTTGGCTGGGATGGGGTTTTTAGCCTTCTCAAGTTACAGGTTAGATTTTTTAAGAGAAATGGACCTCTGTGTAATAGATTTAAAGCTATTGCTGAGACTTGCTTCTCTTAATTAGCTCTTCCTGAGGCTGTAGAAGCAGCCCATGGGCCCTCAGAAGTCAGCAAACCATGAGAAGAAAAGTTCTAGACTGGGA
Source organism: Orthonyx spaldingii (assembly GCA_013397795.1). Classification (NCBI taxonomy): domain Eukaryota; kingdom Metazoa; phylum Chordata; class Aves; order Passeriformes; family Orthonychidae; genus Orthonyx; species Orthonyx spaldingii. The sequence continues at coordinate 558,437 of VZTJ01001955.1, forward strand.
TCCTGCAGGACTAGCAGGAGTGGTTCAGGAGACAATATATCCCTGTCTGTCTCCACTTCTCTATGGCTTTCTTCAGCATTTCTGTACTAGTGTTTCTTTTTTCCTCTTTCTGTAACCTTAAGCTCTAGTTAATTACCCTACATAATACAAAAATTTTCATTTACTGAGTGTTAAATGTTAGGATAACACATGAGTAAATGGATGTAGAAGCCCTATAAAGAACAGTTAATCTTGTGTTCACAACTTCATTTTAGCCCAAATCCAACTGATCTTTCAAAATACTCAGAAGGCATCAAATGAAATTAGCAGGAGGTGCAAAGCAGCTTATTTTTCATACAATGCAAAATGGTACAGAATGTCTTTCTGCAGGTGTTGAGGGTCCTAAAACTTTACATGTGTAAAAAGTGACTGGGAAATATAAGGAAAGAAAAATAATCCAGCGGGATCTTTAAATAGGAAGATGCCATACCTGGCTTAGAAGAGCCTGAACTGAGAACTGCTGGAAGCCTGGAGAATACAAGTTCCTTTCACTTCTTATTCTGTTCTCAGATTTGCTCCTACTTCTGAGATTTCTACCCATTGTGACAGAGGAGATTCAGGGTGATCCTGTATTATTCTTATTTTCATATTTAAGTGCTTTTTCCCTTGACCCGATCTTTCTCTTGGACTGCTTCAGGATTATTTCCTTTGTTAAACATTTGCTATCTATAATGCTTTAATAATAGGTTTTACTCTGGATATATTCATTCAAACATTACTGCTCTAGATGGCAAAGGTTGAAATTTCTATGCCTGATTTGATTTAATCTTTTTAGCAATGTTTGTCCAAGATTTAACATTTGAGTGAATAAAATTAAAATGAACCTCAGCATTTGAAAACTAAGTTTGGGAATCCCATCTGCCATAAAATTTTTTTCAAGCACGCAAGTTTTGAAAGCATTGAACTGCTAAAATTATGACTTTGCTTGTAAGATTGGCGTCAATTCCTTTCTTTTCTTTTACTGTTTTTAAATGTTTTTAAGCTCCAATTGGAGTTGTATTTATATTTTTGGAAGATGACATTATGCAAATAATCTGCTGTGATCAAAATTGTGAGATGTAGAGTCTGAAATACACTGAATAATTCCTGCAAATATTGATATGAAAAGTCTTTGGCTTCCTTTTTCCCCATTACATTTGAGCACGTTGTGAAACAGGTTCTCAGAATCTTCTAAATAAGTATTTTTGTCATTGCAGAAGGAGGTTTGAATAATACAAAATGTCACCTCAGCTGACATCTAACAGTGTGAAACAGATTGCCTTACAAATAAACAGGGAGACAACTACAGCTGGAGTTAAAAAAATGGAAAAACAAAATTTTAAGTTGAGCCCAATATGTATTGTACTGTAAATGAAAGCTTTAAAATTCTTTGATTCTTTTCAAAAGTTTGCTTGTATTTCAGAAGAGTTGAAAGAAGGCTAGATGGGTATGAGCTCTTTACTCTTCATGAAATGGGTGCCCTGCTTAGGGACTAAGCATGCCCATGGAGACAGTTTCAGATATTAATATTGTTATGTCAGGCGCTGGAGTTAATTGTACATTTATCAAGAAAAAATTGTAGTCAAACGTTGCCTGGATATCAAAACAAAACATTCATGGGGAAATGCCATTTAGGAATAATTTATCAACTCAAGTGGTTTTTTTAAATTTCAGATTCACCAGTCTCAACTAAGCAGAGAAAGGAACATCTAATTTTATCATATGATAACTTTTCATTTTTAAATTTAGAAAATTAAAATACTTTTAAAAGTTTAAATGCCTGGAGCAGAAATATTTCAACATTATTTTAAAAGTTTTCTAACATATTGAATCAAAAAGAATCATATTTCATAAAGAGAATGTTAGAGTCTGCCTGTTTTTAAAATCTGAGTTAAGTTCTTTCTCTGGTGGAGGTGGGAGGGTAGAGGGAAAGCTGTGCAGAAATGTGGCTGTGGTGTGGAGTGACAAGGTAGCCAATATCTCCACTGCTGTGGGCCTGCCACTGCAAACTCCAGTGTGGTTTTCTGGGGACGGAGTGAGATCTTTCTGGCTCCTGCACCTTAGACTTTGCTGCTGTCTTTTGTTACTGACAATGTCCACTGACCATCCTGGGGGAGAACAGCCTGGATTAGCCCAGGAACCAAACGGTGTGCTCCATGCAGAGTTGCCCGTTTGGAAGAGGACAAACAGGGTGTTCTGTGGTTCGTTCTCGTTGGCAGAGGTTTGCTACACCAGTGCTGGGCTGCTCTGTTGTTTGTGTCATGTAGAGCCTCCCATCATCTCTGCACTGGATACTGGAGCAGAGGTTCCCTCCTCATGCCAAGGCACCTCAGGGCAGGTTTTCTGTTGTCAGGGTTCCCTGACAGTTTCTGTCCTGGTGCCTGCCCGCCCTGCCAGTGTGGTGGATCAGGTCCCAGTGGGACAGGGGGGTGGAGTTCAGGTGCTTCACTGCACATCGTGGTTGTTTGGCATTTGCAGCTGATTTCTCACAGGGTTTAGGCCTGATCTTGTCGCTCTGGTTTTGGCACCAGGGAGTTGCACACTGAGTGTTGCTGCTCGCTTGGGCTTGCTCCAAGTCACGCAGCACGCTGACAATGGCAGATTAAATTGCCTTCTGTTCCGTGTTACAATTTCCAGTTAATAATCACCATGCTGAAGATGTGGCAGGCCTGGTTGATGCCTCTTAGCACCAGTGACCTAGGTAGTAGATTTCCCTTGGCACAAAGGGATATGGATTTGTGAGGCTTCTGCAATCATTTATCTTTCTAAAAATCACCAGTTTTTCTGATCCAGTTTGAAGCAATTCCAAGACTCTATTTAAAAGAGGCTTAGGGTTCCACTGGCAATAAGGCTGGGTGTCAAGGCTGAGGCACGTTGGCAGAATGGAATTGGGAAACCCTTTTGTCCCTGCATTGTGCTTCCCTCTGGCTACTGTTATGAATCTGTGGGTTTAATAATCGTTTGTATTCATACACACAATAAAAGGAAGTGCATCTGCTTTCATAATTTTCATTGTAGGTTTTTTTTTTTGTTTGTTTCTAGCTTCAGATGCTTCTTTTATCTTCACTTAGTCTCTACATTTATATTCAGAGAAACCTCATTCAAATCTAGCAGGCAATTACACTGTGGTGTAACCATGAATAATACTGCTGTTTACACACACTTAAGAAAGCCCATTCCTTGACAGGGAATGATATTATGTATATTGATAGTGCCTTTTTTTTTTTTTTTATTCTGTCTGACTTGCTATCCATCTTTTTAGATATTTTTGAAATCTGCCTTCATTGCAACCTTCCATCAAAGCTGAAGATCATGTTTTATCCACTTGTGTATTCTGCTGCTGCTTACAAATCTGGAGGTGCATGCAAGGTGCACAAAGACACTTCCAGAAAACTAAAGTGCAGAGAGAAAATCACGAAGAGTTCATCTACAGATGAAGTGTGGAAGTGAAAACATGTTATTAAAGGCATCCCTTCATCCTTTTAAAACATAGAACCAATACTGAAATCAAGAGGAATCTCATATCTAAAGCTCACAAGCTTCAGATGGCTCTAAGTCATTCTTAGGGGACTGTTAAAACAGGCTGTTTACCTTTATTATTCGTTACAGAGGAAAAACAATCTTTTTTCTTTTATTTTTTTATTATGACCTGAGTGAACATGATTCATGACTTTCACTTGAGGGAGCTTCCTCCAGCAGTACACTACAGGTTTTCTTTCAGTTCAATAGCCAAAAAGAACACTTTTAGAAAAATCTCATGCTAAAATGCAAGTCCTTTCCTTACCTATTTTTTAGCAATAAACCCTTGACTATGCAGCAGTTTTATAGAGAATGAAGACACTAATTAATGCTATAGTGACAATTTTCTCCAATAAAGAGGTAAAGATTACATTTCCAATCTGAAAATAGGTTTGTTTAGATTAAATTGCTGCTACCAAAAAGAAAAATTCATACAAATTATACAGGAACAATATGTTAACAAATTATGAAAATCTATCAAGATCTACTAAGGGATCTTACATCACCCTAAGTTGTTCAGGCCTTTCAGAACCCACCACTTGCTACCAGTGACTGCTTTTGTTCCAAAAACTGGGATTAGCTATTGCTAGAACTTGAACAAAGGCTCTTCACTTTGCTCTCTGTTTTTGCAGCCAGAGACTTGCTCTCCTTTTTTAGTTTGGTTGGTTTTTTGTTTGTTCAGGGTTTTTTGTTGTTGTTCTGTTTTACCTTTTCAGAATATTTAAGGAATGGCACTTTATTAAAAAAAAAAAGAGGGAGAAAATATTTAGTAATAAGTCTGCCACTGTCTTGCAGCTTGGTAACTTCATCTGCTTAGAAGACAGAGTGTATTGGAAAAGGGAAATGACACATTAGAAAGGGAGATAACTTCATTTGCAAGCTAGGAGTTCCTACTATACGCTACTTTGGATTGTAAATACATAAATTTATGTAAATAATGAATAAAATGAATGCAACAACAGATAGTATGTTAGACCACGGAATAAAAGATTTTAGGTAATTCTTTTTGTTAAGGCCAGAACTGTTACTGCAACAGAAGGAACTTGCTAGGGAAGCCAGTCTTGGGCAGAACAACGGCGGCAGAAGCAGCTCAGCACTTTGTGGCCTTGGGCTGGGTGATGCAGCACAGGCAGATCTTGTCCCTTGGACTGAAACGTCTCCGTGGGTTTCAGTCAGGTTTTTGGGCCCAGAGCCCTGTGCCGTAGGAGGCTTGGAGCAGACTGAGCTTCCAGCCCCGAGCCCTGCCCGGGCTCAGGGGCTGTGAGACGCGGGCCGTGCCTCTCCAGGGGCCACCAGGGATGGGCTGATCCTGAGCAGGCACTGAGCAGGTCCGGCAGGATTGCATTGGCCATAATGCTGCCTTGGCTGGAGTTGAATCCCTCTGAAGGCATCCTGCTGGTAGCTGTGGTGAAGCATTTGACTAGTTTTTTCTAGAATTTACAATAATTCTTAGAATATTGATCCAATATACTTCTAGCCGTTTCTGTTTCTCTTCAAGAATCAAGCTTGTGTATATAAACTTTTAAAATTATGATTGCCAGCATTATTCAACAAATATCACCAGTGTCCCAGTGAAATAGATGAATAATTGTTTAACATTTGCATGTATAAATATTAAATGACCTATTTTATAGTTAACTGAGATCAGTAAGCTATCTCTATATTGCAGACTGAATTTTAGGGGTGCTTTTTATATTTTATATGTAATTTTATTCAACCAGGTCTAGAGTGTTGACAGGGTATGACTGTGGATGTCGATACCAGCACAAAATAAAAAGATACATGGCATTTCTTTGGCACTGTCTGTCAAGGGAGAGGGATCCTCTCCAGGACAAATGAAAATAAAAATCCTGTTAAATGTTCCGTTTTCAATACACCTCAACACTTTACTAGTAAAGACTATGATGTGAGTTTACAAAACTGAAGACAATGATTCTCATACAAACAGCATCAGCAGGGCAAAACAGAGGCAAAGCAAGTATTGACAGCCAATAGAAAATTAGTGGCCAAACCTGAAATGAAGTTCTATACTAGATAATAATTACTTTTTTTTTAGATGCACGTTTGCAGTCACATCTGTAGTTTCTGTTATTTAGGCCAAAGTATTTCACTTTTAAAGATAAAATACCTTGGAGGAAACAGTCCTAAGAAAGAGTAGTTTTTGTTTTAATTTTTTAGAAAAGGCTTTAAGAGGTGAAAGAGATAAAATTAAAATAATCACTGCTGCTGCTAATTTGAGGTTCCTAGTGGTGTTCATTTGCTAATGGTGAACTCACCGAGGAAAGAATTAACATGCTTGGGGGTTTTCTGTTGCAAATGTGAGATACTTGCAATTAAATTTTAAAGCAGTTTTTCTACTTCATCAATAAAAGCGTGTACAGGCTTTGTAAGTATGGCTTTGGGCTGTGCTCTTTGCATGCCCATCTGTACTGTTGATATACCTTCAAACTGCATTTCTTTTGTAGTGCTTTTTCTCTCCAATAACCTGGATTGTTGAGTTTCCTGGCAGGGGAAAGGAGTGTCTTTGAGTGTCGCTGGCTTTTAGAAATGCCTCTGTGCAGCCAAGAGTCTGATGTAGGCAGCAGCCCACAACTCCAAACCAGGTCAAGGAAGTGAATGCTTTAAGAATGAACCCCCAGGGGTTCCCCACAGAGCATGGACAATGAACAAATGCCATAGTAGTAGTTTTACACACATTATTGGCATGCACTATGGCACCAGTGCTTACAGAGGTAATTTTGAAGAATTTATTTACATGCCTTATGATCTTGTCATAGGAAAATAGAAAGACTTCTTCATGCTGTCCTTTGTAGAGTCATGGCAAGATTTCCTCAAATATAATTTAGAGTTGTTTTCAAATTACAGGCATAGCAGTGCATAACATTTCCTGGTTTTTTCTTTATATGTTTCCTTATCCCTGGAATCTTTCTCAGAGGAATCTTTGTAGATGAGTGACTAAAAAATGGGTGATTATACTTTAAGTTATTCAGTCATGCTTGGACTATATCTCTTGTTAGTGGGATTTGGGTTCGTGTAATTTCTGCATGCCAGAGCTATAGATTTTCATGTTTTTGACATTGTTGCAGTCTGTCTAATTTAATCTCAAATTCTCCTCTTTCCATAATTTTCTTTTTTTTTTTTTTTTTTTTTTTGGGAAAGCCCAGTGATTTAACTAATGAATCCAGTACTGATTTCTGAACAGCTGCTAATAATAAGAAAATTGTCTTGATGGTTATTCTCGACTCTGGAGAATGAGCATGCAAGCAAATTGTTGGGGGCTTTTTGGTTTTTTTCACTTTCCAGGATGTTTGGCTTGTTTGGAGAGCTCTCATGTCAAATCCCTTTTATCTGTAATTACAAAGCATTATGATTTCATCTTGGTGCCAAGGGACAGCAAATGCCTGAAGGGAATACTGAAAGCCCATTTATTTATCTTAAGGGCAGCTTCTGGTCACAGTGACCTCATTGCCTAACTTCTCAGCGAATTTGTGTGTTTGGAGCTTTAACCCTGTGTGTGCTTCCCAGGACTGCCTAGAGTTTGTCTATGAACTCTGCTGGGGGCAGCTGGGAACAGATTCCTTTCCTTGCCTTTTTCTCTTGAATAGGATGGGCTGGACTGTTTGTCCCAGGAAACTGATGGTCAAATGACAGATAGGTTATTTTATAGAAATAACTGATCTTTTTAATGGAATTAATTAACTTTTTAACTGAACTACTACCACAGAAAATGAACTGCTTCATCCTAACTGATGGAGGAAGTCCATTTCAGACTAGGAAATGTGGTTTTCAGAAGCCCCAAACTTGCTTCTTGGTTCAAAGCCTGTTCTACCTCCCTTCTCTATTCTTCTGCCCTTTCAAACACTTCCATGGAATTCAGAGTCATGATTTATTCAGATTGTAGCTCTAAGCTGACTTGCAGAGGCAGGTTCTTTCCTTACCTCTGAGATCACATCATCTGTGTGGGATGTTATATTGAAGATCAGGATGGTGACCTTTTGGAAACTGGCTGGCTGCCAGGGAAGGACATGCAGTGAAAGAGCTGCTGCTAAATGTAAAAATGAAGTAGATATTGGTAATGTATAAGATGACAGAGTAGTTTGTGCCTCAGGATTCTTTGTTCCCAGACAGTCTGCAGTGTGTCTGAGTGTATGTGCTTTCAGCTGCTGTGTGAATCTGTCTAGGCAACGTTATGCACTGATTTGCAATTGCAGTGTAACAACACTGAATTGGGGGGAAACAGCAGATACCTTTATGCTTCTAATTACAGCTTTTATCTGCTGCTAACTTATTAAAGAATGTGAGAAAAAACTCATTCCTAGGGGAAAAGACTTTCTGCCCCGTCTTTGCTTTGGGCCTTGAAGAGAAAATAATAGGAGAGCTGTAATGGCCTTTGAATGGTCCATCTTTCTTCAAGAAAGATTCAAAAATATCTAATCATTCTTGACAGAATCAGTTCAATGTTTCTTTAAAATCATTTAGCAATGGAAACTCCACAGCCTCTGTATATAATGCATTTCATTGCTTGTCATTCCACGTCTTTCAAAAAGGTTTTCTTCTAATACTTGACTAAATTGTACTTACACCAACAAGAGGGTTTTTCCTGTCTCTGCTGGTGTACATTATTTTCTTCTTTTCAGCAACTCTTAACATAGATATAATAATGTCATTTAAAGCATAATTTATTTTCAGTTGCTGACTATATTTTGCCTTCTTAAAAAAGAAATCCTCTGTGTTTTTTAAATACCAAGGGACCAGTGTCAGCCTCAATGTTTATATATGTCACTCCTTACCTGCACTGCCAGTGGTACAAGCAGCGGAGCTGAAGACTCAGAATAACCCAGGCTGGAAGGGACCTTGAGAGGACATCTGGTCCAACCTTGAATGGGAAAGGGAGCCTACAGAACACAATCCAGCACCCTGTTCACTCAGGTCTGGAAACTCCGGTGATGGGGACTCTGCCACATTGCTGGCAAGGTTGCTGCGGTGTTTGATTGTTCTCACTGTAAAAAAATTGTTTCTCTTATTGAGATGAAATCTCTCCCAGTGCAATTTGCACCCTGCTGCACCTTGTCTTCTCCATGTGGCTCCTTGTGAAAAGAGAGCTCCAATCCCTTGCAGCCAGTCTTTAAAGTACTGGAGTAATACGGTGAAGTTCTCCATGAGCCTTTCCTTCTCAGGGAAGGTTAGGATGAAACCTAACTCCTTCCACATTCTAGACATGAATGGTTTTAGCCTCTTTTCAGTGACGCTATCACAAAATATGTAACCTGTACATAACACCTCTCTTCAATTATCTGTTCTGCAGCATAAACAACTGCAGTTTTTTCATTGTTTTCCTCACAGTTTTCTCTACATCTTTGTTAATTTATACTGATTGTTTAAGTCATAACTGATTATAAAAATCTTACACATTTTTTTCTTCCCTGGTACTTTCCAACTGACCCTTGTATCTCTGGAATAATGATGGCCAAGGCTTGGCACAATTTTCTAGCTGAGGCTATGTTATGTCTGAACAGAGTGGGAAGATTGTGTGATTTTACTGTTTGACTTGTCTGAATTTCTTGAGTCACAGGCAGCTTTTACAGTGCTATAGTTCCAAGCCCTGTGTTTTGCAGTTCTGCTGCCTGAAGTGTTATTCTGAAACTTATTTGTCTGTGCTCTGATTCCCACCTTTCATGTGGAATAACTGTGTGTATATGATACTGTGCATCATCAGTTGGTTAGTGCTCTATCCTGTTTAGTTCATACCTCCATGCTATGTGGTGAACACTTTTTGATTCCTATATTGTTTTCTCTTTTTTTAAGCTGACAGGAGTTACATGTAAATTTAATACTTTTCCTCACTGACTTAGACAATGCAACACAAATAATTTTGATAGTTTAAAGCAAACTTTTGGAAAATGTTGCTTGATTCCTCTCTGTGGTTTATTAGAAGCTTACTGATAACTGTGTTCTTCCATTAGGGTTATATTTTACAGTAGGCTAATTTAACTCACATTTCCCCAATTTATTATGAAAATTACACAAGCCAGAATAAGAAATCTTGATAAAGTATGATATTTACTCCTACTTGCCCTCTTTGGATTGGAGACCTTAGCAATAGAAACGAGCTGTCGACTTTCAAGGTGTTGCCATGAACCCAGGGCAGAACTCTGCACCTCTATCGGGATGCTCAGGAGAAATGTTCTCTGCTTACCAACAGAGCACCAGAAGCGCCTTCCCTGCTAACACTCCAGTTGGTCTGAAGTTTTGGATGAAAACCTTATGAAACAGCTTTCTGGCAGTTCTTCTGTTGCTGAAAGAATGAGACAAAAAGAGATGAGTGCAGAGAGCTCCTCTCTCTAGCACAGCTTCAAGCCTTACATACAGGGATATGCACAGAGGAATTAGGATTCTGGGTGTATATGAAATAGTCTCCCAAGGGAAGCAGGCATGTCATGCAGCTTGAGAGATTGTACAGCTTGAAAATAGTAGAAAACATGATATGGGATCATATGCTAGGAGATAAGATGCTTTTTATTCCCATCTGTGCTTCAAGGGTTGAATTGGCAGCAAATTCAAAAACCTTTACTAGGCAACAGAAAAGATCAAGAAATATGGTATAGGCATAGCAGGGCTTTTGGCAAGACCAAATGCACGTCCTAAGTGGATAACAGAAGCAGGGGCGTCATATAAAGCATGCGCTTCCCAGGTGTTTTGTGGTTTGGTTTGGTGGTTTTTTTAGATCTCATGCTATGTCAGTTTTTGCAGAGTCTTCATGGACAATAGTTTTTTGACCTCTAGTTAAAACACCTTTCTCCAAGAAAAGCCCCAACACTATTATTTTTCTGGCATCCATTATTGTGTAACATATGGATATGTCCCTCTGCGGAGGTTGTGTTGTCTGTCTCAGCTGCTGTTCCACATTGATAAAAATACTGGTTCTCTTCTCACTTGTATCTATTAACAGCTTGGGTGTAAGTGAACATACATGCCACAGGTTCTGGAGACTTATGATCTCCAAGAGAGGAAAAAATACCTCTGTTTGTTATGGTGTCTCTCATGTGGTTCCCTTGTGCAGCTGACAAAGGGGAAATTAGCAGATGGTGTAAAACTTCTCTTGTTATTAGCAGGCAGCACTGTCAAGTCTGTATGTTTTTCCTTACTGCAGCCTAGTAATTTCTGAAGTTTTGTAACCCTTCTCTTGATCTAGTGGACTTTTTTGGTAATCTGGTTTTTCCTCTACTTTCTGTTTGATAACAGGAATATGCCCATTTTGACATTAACAAACCCAAAATTCACCAGCCAGAATCAACCAGCCAAACCCCAGAGGCAATGCAGTGGAGAAAGGAAAAAAAATCACATCTTTAGGAAGTAATGTCCTCTGTCTGCTTAACCATATTAATGCAAGCTTACTTCTGCTGGTGTTGGCAAGCTGCTCCTTGGGAGTGTTCTGTGTTAACAGGAGGAGGTGCTCACCAGGATGTCTTGTCCATGTTTTCCCCTTTTTTTGGTTCTTCTTTTCTTACATATACATATATATATACACACACACATTTATATGGGATACAATACATATTCCTCCCATTGTCAGGTAAGGCAATATAAAAGAGTTTTAAAGGCTGGTGATTACTGTAATATTTTGCACAGAATAGCAATGCAGTTTTGTAGCTCATTTTTTTCCTAAAGCTTGACCCATCCTCAAAGGTCACTGTTGAAGAGTGAACAAATGTAATAGAACATACTGGAAATCATTATTGGAAAGTCAACTTCATCTTCCCGTGAAGCTGATTAAATGCATTGGCTTCAACCTCTGTAGTATTCTTGTATGAGGAAATATTATTATACAGTGATTGTGGCTGGAATATTATAGATATGGGGAATGGGATTTGAGCTGGTAAAACACTCGATATTTTCTCTTTACTGAAGTGTAGCATCCCCTCTCTTCTGCCTGTTCCCTCACTGTCCATAAAGACACAATCTTTTGAAAATGTATGTGTATTCTCTTCCTATTATGAAAACATGTTTAAAATGGGAGAATAGATTTTATAGCGTATATAGGAGCTTTTAAAAAAGTAAATTTTTATATTACTAACCTGTTTGTAGCAAGTGATAAGATTTATACCTGCAATTTGACTTTATGCAGACTTCAGTATCCTAATGGCTGGAGTAGCTGTCTTTCACGGGGACTTTGAATGTGCACATTGAAGCCAAGCAACAGCCTGAGAGCAGAGTCTTCCCTACTCATTATGAGCTGTGTCAAAGGTACTAGACATCCAGGGAGATGAGATGAGATGCTGGCAGGATAATTGTGGTTTGCTACAAGGCAGTGTTGCAGCTATTATTTTGTTGAACTGCAGTCTCAGCTGTGACTCAGTCTAGAAGATCTGTGCAATCCTGTGGTGTATCTGCTGCACTTCCTTTTCTGTACCATTTAGTTGGTGTCAGGTTGAGAAAGATCACTTGTAATGGAGTCTAAAAGTTCTGCATATCAAAGAGTGAATGTGTGTTGTCTGTGGGTTTTGGTTTTCCACACGCTGACAACCCTGCCACTAACTCAGCAGTGCAGGCTCAGGGCCTTTGCTGTCACAGCCCTGCTGTACAGTGTTGTGCCACTTGCTGTGTTCAACAGGGCACCTTTGTTATGAGCACTCAGCATTGTGCTTTTTACATTCATCTCTTAGAACAGAAAAAAAAGAGACAAAACAGACCCATAAATCACTGTTAGTAAAAGCCAGAACAGTTTGCTCTGCATAGGCAGACTTGTGCAGAGTCCCGTGCATCACAGCGTACACGTGCTGTCTCTGCCTTAATGAATCCTGTCAAGTTGCTCTCTATCATCCTTAGTATTATTCCCCAAACAGTAATGGCAGAATACATTACAGGCCTAAAGGACACTTTTCATCCCTAAACTTTGGACTCTCTCTTCTTTAGAATGTCACATTCTTTAGTATTTAATTTTCAAAAGCAGTAAAGTAAATTAGGGATATAGATCCCATCTTCAAAACTGATATAAGGCCCCTAAAATGTAGTAAGGCAGGTTAGGTGGATTTTCCAAATCAGTGTTACCCTTCCATGGTATTGCAAACACAAATGATTTAGGGAGTCAAGCTCCAAAGCTCAAGTGACTGATGTAAAATGTGTCTGTGCATGCAGGTGTGCACAAAGGGAGGCTGTTCCCCAAGACTGCTCCTTTGGCATGGAAGGTGAGAGCCCAAGCGAGGTGCTGTGTGTGAGGGGGTGCCCAAGAACGCTGCAGGAGTTCACTGGAGAGCATCAGTTTTGAAAATACCACACAGTTCTCCTGACCCCTTCAAAAGGGTGGTGGAAAGTAGCTGCCAACTTGCAAAGCCAGTACTGATGCCACAGTAGTCCAGTCTACCTTTATGCCTTTCAGCTGCATGATTTTTTCATTCCTAGTATATGAGGGAGTCAACAGGCTGCCTCTGTGCTCAGTAGCCAGTGCAGTCTCCTGCAGGGTGTGTATGAAAAGCTCCTGCTGAACTGGAACACTGCCTTGAAAAGAGGAAGGAAAACAGCCATCCTTGAACTCCCTCTCACATCTGTAAGGACAAAGCAAAGCCTAGCTTCTCTTCACCTGTGGCAGAGAAAAAAAAAGCACAGTTAATCACAGAATCATAGAATGGTTTGGGTTGGAAGGGGCCTTAAGGATCATCTGGTTCCCAATCCCCGTCCAAGTTCTTGCAATGTTTCTGTTGCTTAAAGAAATAATAAGTAGCAGATAAAAAGCTCCTTCCTCTGGGGATCAATTACTTCAAGGAATATATTCACTAAAATTGGCCAAAGTCTCTCTAATAACAACTGCTGTGATCAAAATGTTATTGTAAGCCCAAATCCCATGGAGGGACTTGAGGCCAACAGCTGCATGCAGTAAAAAGAAGAACGTGCTTCTGCTCAGGACGTATCAGTGGCTTCACTGACACACCTCTGCTCGGGAGCACTTGTTTCCTTATCAAGTAATGCTGCCAATGACCACTGAAAGGCTTGTGATTATTACTGGTTTTCAGTTCTTTTTTGTAGCTCAGCCTCAGACTAAACAGCAGCAACACTGCCTGACATTCTCTGTTGATTTGAAATCATCACTTTTGAGAATATACTGTTCTCCAGCCTTATTTATTGTGAGGGATGCACACAAGGCTTACTGTGCAGGTTCAGAAGATGAACCCTGCCAGCACAATATCAACCCCTATTAATGAGCAGCAATGCCTCTTACAGTGTAAATGCAGGTGAAGCTGCCAAGTGAAGGGAGCTGGTGTTGACTTAAAGAGACAAGGTGCAACTGTGTGCAGCAGTGTATTACAAAATGCATAGACAAAAACTGAATTCTATCTCTGAATTCTAGCTTTACTAAGAAAAAAAATTAAAAATAAAGCCTTTCACAAAATGATTGTTTGAGGATGAAAAATTGGCTTCAAGTTCCCTGCAGAGAAAGAGAGGTGCTGAGCCTTGTCATGCATCCTGAAGGACCTGGCTTAGTACAGCACTGCTTCATGCACTTAGGTACAAACAGCATCTTGTTCTTTTCTGTTATGTGAAATGGGAGCAGCAGTAAGAGATGGGGGTTCTGAACCTATCTCAGCCTCAGGTTAGTCTGAATCCATAGCTTCCCCTTCCCTGCATGGGTCCCTAAGCTCTGAAGGTGAAAAATGAAATTTAAGGGAGAACGCCTTGCCCTTGAACAACACCATTATCTTGTTAGAAGAGTGGCTGTGGGATGAGAAGGGCCTGTTCAGGGAGCATGGCCCATTCAGGTTTGTTTATTTGGCAGATTCTGACACAGGAAGAATGCCCAGAACTAGGATCAGGCTGTCACAAAGGGTTGTCACTGGGGACAAGTACAGCTGTCCTAAGCTTTGCTAACATGGTAGGGCCTGCGCAGCTGAGGGAGGTGTGTCAAACTCTTCATGGTGCATCTTCTGCAGGAGTGTTTGCTGGATTAATCAGCTGCATTTGTGTGACAGCTGCTTTTGTGCGGATACGGGGTATAGCCAGTCCCCTAATTTGGTCCTGACTTTCATTATGGCACCTGAATGGGGAGGAAAGGCCTGGTTTAATGCTAATGTTACTGATTCAGTTGGCAGGTATGAGGACTCATCTAACTTGCAGGCTGAGCAAAATTTGAGTCTGGAAATCTCTAAAGCAAGAAGCATGAATTCCAAGATTGTTTTTACAGACACTTTTCAAAATAGAGCTGTATGACTTTCCCATTGATAAAAATACCAATGTTCACTTTTTGGTAATCTGGTGCTCATCCCATGACCACATTTTCTGCAGTGGATGATATATGAGATTATATAGTTTAATACAATAATGTTTCCTGTCATAACTGTTTTTAGCAAAATAAAATTATCTATGCCAAATAGAAAGATGATATAATTGTAGTGAAGACTATATTTATCACCGGAAGCCCTTCATGTATTCAAGTATGGAGGCCAGGATTAAATAAAGTGCTCAGGATTGTGTGCAAAAGGGATTTGTGGACTAGGGTTATTTATTTAGTACCCAAAATTCAATAACCATTCTATAAGAACAGAGCAAGGCATCTTTTCCCAGATCTATTAAAATCTAAAGCTGTGACTCGTGGAGACACCTCGTAGTGGGAAATCTCATGAGACCTGATCCTCTCTTTATATGAGCCATCACATCTTCAGTTTGCGTAAGCTGAGGATCATGCCCTGAAGATTTAGTCAGAGAAGAGATGTTTCCAGGGTAAAGGGCTCTAAACCAGAAGTCTTTAGGCTTTTAGATTCCATAGCTCTGTTTATGGAACATCATCCTTTCTTGACAGTGCACTTTTCTGTTTGCAGTCAGTGCATCTGTGTTAATATCAAAGAGCCTTATGAAAAAATGCTGATGGGAGCCCAGTGCAGTTCTTGCTAGTGGTGGCAAAAGGGTCAGGCTGTCATAAGAGAAAAAATGTGTGGAAACACAAAATCACGTTCAGGGGTTTTTTTAAAGGTTGTCATGTACCTGGAAGAACAAAAGCCCGTGCTGAGACACTTGTACTGGCAAAGCAGCTGGCCCTTTTGCCGTCTGTGATTCCAGTGAGGAATGTGCTGCTAGAACCAGCCTGTGCATAGGTGGGCTGGTGGTGGAGCTGTAACAGTAAGCTGTGACTACTGTAGGTGAGGTTTGTGTTCCACTGGGCTCCCCAGGTTTCCCTGTGGGTCACAGGGCTGCCCAGAATTTTCCTGGCACTGACCAAACTCTGTATGCCTCTCCTGAGCCCTCTGGCAGAAAGTGGTTGTTTCTGGAGTTGTATCTGAGGAAGGGAAATGCTTCTGTAACCAAAAATGGGGCTTTTATGAACTATTTCCTGGCACTCATAAAGGTGTATACGGAAAATGAGATTTTTCTACTGTTTAAAAAGGCTAACTTTTTAAAAGGAAACTTTTGAGTTTATGTTTTCCCTCTGATAATGTGTCATGGCTTCCAAAGGCTCATAAACCCTCTAAATTTTGCACCATGTTGTGCACTAAGTGGATTCTGAAGTTGGGTATCCTGACTCCCTGTTTCTTTTTCTGAAATTTATTCACGATCATTTTAACAAAGCAAAGAGCAGAAGCTACCCAAACCCTCTACCAAGGTTCTGTCAGCTTTATGAGCCACTAGCACGAATAAAAGCCTGTAAGGACTTTCTGTTCCAGCAGACTTGGTACACAGATGTTGCGTACAGGATCTTCTGAAGTGAATATATAAAATTTTTGAAGCAATATACATCAGTGTTTCATTTGCTCTCACTGGGTAGTTGCAATCCTTAGACGTGGCTGAAGCTTATTGCAAAACTCCCATGCATTCATGAGGATCAGGCTCTGCCCTTATCCTATCATGCTTTCATTGTTTTGTTGTTCCTCACAACATTAATTAACTGATCAAGTGGCACAAGGTGTGTGTGGTGCCTGTAGGCTTCCAGGGCACGTGAAGCTTTGCAAGGCTGGCAGTCCCTGTGTATCTGTGCTACACTGCATGTCACAGGCAGTCACGGAATCACACAATGGTTTGGCCTGGAAGGGACCTCAGACATCATCCAGCTTCTCTGTAATGCAGGTAACACGCAGTTGCTTTCCAAAGAACCCCTTGTTCACACTGGCAGAGACAAACCATCTTTTGTGCTGATATGAACCCCACTGGCTGCAGTGAGATTCTCCAAAAGCTCAGTTCATACTCGAAAATTGGCCCAGTGATACAAGTTTAGGAATGAGCCAGCAAGTTGGATTCACTTAGAATCAATTTTATTGCCAGGTAAGAAATTCATAGTAATATAGTGAATACATATGTTTACAAAGAAACATTCTTAAAAAACAAACAAACATTTTATTGTAGGAAGTATTATTGGTATCATAAACTCTGTAGTTAACAAGTATTAACACGGGTTTACTTACAGAACATACAGTTACTAAAATATTTCCACATAAAATATGCTCAAGTTACACGAAACCTGTGTGAATTAGAGTGCAGCTGTAATGAGTATCTAAAGCATATGGATTAACAGCAACATTCCATAAAGGGTCAAATTAAGTCAGCCAGTTGTGAAGGCAATAACGATTAAAGGAATAAAAGTAAGATAGTGGAGAGTCTGGGTTGTGTGCAAAGTATTTGTCTTGTGGGCTTTGTCCACTTCTGATAGTCTTAAAACATATGATTATAAAATTTAGCAGCACGCTTATGGAGAGATACCGGTGCTCTCAGGATGCAAATCAATCTTGATATAGCTAAAAAAATGGTATCTCCATTTAACCAGATTTCAAAATCTTAGCCCTTGCATCCTTGACTAAGCAGAAGCACTGACAGTCTGTTGAGTGCAGTAAGAAATGCCACTTCCAATTCTCATTACAACATTAACGGTTCTCACTCCTCCCTGAATACTCTTCCAGACCTAATCTCCTGAAGAATTGACAGCTGGTGAGAATGCAACTGTAGTAGGACAGCTAGTTGGGATTTAGCCAAGTGACTTGTGTTGGGGAGAGGGCAGGAATTTACTGAAAGACTGAATGCATTGCCTGCCATCCCATCCCAACTCTGTCTCTGTGGATGTGCCGAAGCCTTGACAGGCCCAGGACTATGAGTTTGCTGCCAGTGCCCAGTTCAAGAGTGGTTTTACTCATACAAACAAGGCATCCTGCTCATCACAACCACAGTCGAGACCATAAGTCCAATTGTTTGTTTAGTTTAACCCCAGATCTCTGACATTTCAGGCTGGACCAGCCTCTCCCACCACACAGCCCACCAAGAGGGAACGCCACTAGAGAAAGCCAACGATAGAGACAATATACCAGATAACATTTAGTTGAACTACAGAGAACTACTATGGCTAAAAGCAAATACAAGATGAGAGACTAGAGGGGAAAAGTTGAAATTGGGAAAATGAAGGGGCTAACTAAATAGTCTTGACTGTGCAACCACTGCATGGAGATGTAGTCCAGTTTCCTTTCGGAACAAACAGAGGAGGCTGAGCAGGGCAGAACCCTTGTCATCCTTAGCAAAACATGAGGAAATAGCTTAAAGGAACAGAGGGGTCACTTTGAAGAACAAGACTGTCATTGAACAATAGTAATACAGTAAAGGCACCACCCACGTTTAATTTCAGTCTGAAGCAGTTGAAGATAGGCAAAACATTTAGGTGAAGAAAAAATCCTGACAGTCTGCAAAGTGAGAATTGTTACCATCTGCCCGAAAACAGGAGGACTGAGAGGGAATATTCTGATGCCCTTTTCCCCCAGCAGCTTTCTGTGTCATATGATCTGTCTCTTCTTATTTTGGAGGTTCCCAAAAATTTCAAATGAAATGAAGTAGACTGAAATGAAATCTTCTGCTGTTGTTATCATCCTGCAGAATTCTCTACCAGCCAGAAAGGTCCCATATGCTCTTAATCGTAACAGTCTTCATAACTTCCTTGTGAAAGTGTCTTTGTCCCTTATTGTATATATATTTTTTGCGTTCTTTATAGGATGGCGTGAAAGTACAATAATAGATGTTAGGGATTGTACCAAGATGTTTGCTCTCGGTTTTTCACAGGTCTGGTGATTATTAATAGGTTTTATACAAAATTCCTCTCTGAAATAATATATTACAGTATATTGTTTTCTCTCCCTCTGTCTCAAGGCAGGAACATAGTGTAAATGTTTAAGCAGACATAAAGTTTCTCTAGATTGTGCTACTTCTCATCATGGATTTTAGTTTCAAGTAAAAAAATTTAGTCACAAGGGTTTGCATTCCATTGTGAAATACAAATGGAGTTTATAATTCAACCTTCTGTGTGTATTGCTGAATGGTATTAACCCACTCTTCGGCCTACAGCTGGCTGGATACCAAGAGTGTCCAGGTGGAAGTTCCTTCCTTCCATTTCCTCTTTTTTTTTGTTGTTTTATTTCATATTTTTATTTTTTTTTTTGCCTTTCGGTTGAGTGTTTGCGTTGTGTATACATCTGTGTGTGGTTTTTAAAGGATTTCATTAGAAAAAAAAAAAAAGAGAAAGGAAACAAACTCAAACAGTTACTTCTGTCTTGCTGTTGGTTATGAAGTATGGCTGTGGGCCCAAGTAGTGCTGGCTCCGGGTGGTCAAGGGGTCACTTAGCGTCGGGTCGCCCATGCCGTGCTTGCCCTTGTTCGTGTACGCCTGCCGCCTCAGGGACGGGTCGTTGGGATCCCAGGTCTTGTAGTGGGCGTTGTAGCCCAGGGGGTGTGTGTGTATCTTGCCCACCCTGGCTTTGCCGTTCTGCCGGGTGAGCCCGCTGTCGATGGTGTAGGCCCTCTCGTCGTCCAGGCGCACCGGGTGCAGGGGCAGGCTCCCCTTGGCCGCCAGCTCGGCCAGGTGTCGGCGCTTGGTGTAGAAGTCATCGTTGACTTTGTCAGCTGTTTGGGGTTAAAAGGGGGAGGGGACAAAAAGAATCAGTTGGACACAAGAAAAATGGTGAACGGTTTGCAGTAGGTCATGCACAGCTCGTCTGCAGACCAGAACGTTTGCAGGTGCACCAGGAGCAGGGATCCATGCCACCTCCCGGCCCTTATTTTCTCTCTGGAGCAGAGTTTTGGGTGCCACTGTGCCGGGCTTTCATACATGCAGACAAAACCCTGGTGCCCTTGAACAAAAGACTGTCCCTGCCTCACATGACTCAGGCTGTGCTGGCATTTACATTGTGGGGAGAGGTCCTATGAATCTCACCACTGCTCATCTCACATAGCACAGGAAATTCGGGAAGTCCACAGAAGCACACAGGCTTTCATGGGAATACTGGGGCATTGTGGGTTGCATTTTTGAATGAGAGCACATCCCTTTAAAGGCAAAGTGACACGTGGGTGTTTAACCCAGACAGCTGTAAGGTCTGGTGGTGTTTGATGAGGTGGACCAGTTTTTGTTCAATAAATACCTCAGGGCAATATCAAGAACAGGATCTGTTCTCCTAAATGGTTGGAGGTTCAGTAATGTTTTATGGGGCTGAAAATACTTTGGGTTGTTGAAGGTTGGGTATTGACCCTGTGATTTTACAGACCATGAAATTCCTAAATTCCAGGTTCTGACATCATTTTGTGGGGGTTACAACACAACAACAGCCCTGCCAACAAATACTGCATTGCAGTTCTTCAAATCAGGATTTTGCCCTCTGTGATTTCCCAGGCAAGTGTCTTCCAGTGCATACTTTTGCTCAAGTTTGATTGTTGTTATTGCTGGCATTTATTTGGCCTTGCTTGAAAGTATGAACCATGCTCAGGAAGCTAAAGGCATTCTGCAGCAATCCAGCAACTCATTTAAATTTTGAGACTGAGGTTTAAGGGAAGCTTAACTGAATTTCATTTTTAAAGATCTTTCCTTTTATGTAAAGAGTGTTTATTTTCCCTCTTCAAAAATTTAGATGTTCATTTAAGATAGTGCCAAATACGTAGATCAACTGGCACTGTGTTAATCAACAGTGGTGTGCTTGGAATATATGATTGTGTCAGCCTGGATTTGACTTCTGCTGTGCTCTGGCTGGATCCATGCGTTTTCCTTGAAGCCATGCCATGTCAGGCTTCTCTGCAGAAGTCTGGTACGTGTAGCTGTCTGTACAGCTCAGCTCCTCTCGCCTTCATGAGGTTTTTAATTCCCTGCACTGTTTTTTGTGTAGCTTCCCTCTTTTGCTCTCGCCCAAGTATTCCTAGGAGGCTTTTGTCTCACTTTGAATTTTCTCCCTGTCTCTAGTTCTGAACTGGATCTTTATGCAAGGCAGGGAAATTCCCAGGAGCACCATATTAATCTTCAAGATCAGGCTTCAGTTGTGCCTCCCTCTTGTCCTGGCCCCTCAGCAGGGAGGGATACTACCAAAGGCAGTTGCTATTTATTATCTCATGACATTTTTTGTATAATGACTGTGCAACTGGACTCTGCTCTTAAATCCTTAATTTTGTCATTAAAGAGGTGTTTCCTCTCCAATGGACTGAAATTGCTCCTTTCTGTGCTGTCAGATTGGGCTTTGTGTGTTTTACCCATCTCCGTCTGTTTCCTTTTTCAGTCATTGAGTGAATGCTTTTCTATAGCATACAGGTGTCTTCTTCTTGAAACAAATCACAGAATGTAGATAATGGCCTGCTCTAATTTCAGCCCAGGGTGTGCAGTTGCAATTGCTGATAGACCTGTCATGTGTTACAAAGAGAGTCTGTGAAGTTGTGCTTTGATTTTGGAGTGAGTAGTTTCATTTAGAGAGCTGTAATCTGAATAATCAAGAAGCTGTACCTATTTGTCTCTGAAAGAGCTGTTTGCAGTTCTCCATGTGGCTTGTCCTTTTAATTTGTTAATATTCACTGAATGCCACAGCACCATTATATACAAGTTGAATAAAAATGGGGTGGAAATGCATTTGCATTGCTATTATATCATTAATCTGTTATCAATAATTGAAAAAAATGGTTGCAGAAAAGGCACTGTGAATATTCACAGAAGTATTCATTTTAATAAATTTTTACATCAAAGGCACTGCAGGCCAGCTGTTAGGGGAGCGAGTTTCTGCGCCATATGACTTAGACCGTGGCTATTTATGAAAAGTCATGCTAGCTTATATAATTTAAATTCAGCACAGTTAATTATGTCCAGCTTTTAATAGAGATACATTTGTATGCCTCTTTCACATTTAAATTAGTTTAATTTGCATACAAAAATTAAAAACTTAGCTAAACTAACATAAGAATAGAGTAAATTTGTAAGTTTGAAGTTTTAATTTTATCTTAGTTATGCTGCAGCAATTTGTCTCCTGTAGCCAGGATCTTTAATCTGTTGCAAGGTAAATAATGACTTCTCTTTCTAGAAACAGCCGTAGGGATGCAGCTATGTAAATAATTACCAAAAATTGCATATATTTTAATTGCCTGGCTTTTCATGCCATTTTTCTCTTTGAGGCCACAACAAGTTCAAGCTACATCCTCAGTTTCTGTTAATTTTTTCTCACTCGCACCTTTTCCCATTGCCAGCAATGGTCCTGGGTTTCTGAATTTTATCAGACATTAGATATGTTACCCACATCTCCAATCACACCAAGGATGATGTCCTACAGAAGAGTAAATTGTATGTCTGTTGTATATAAAGAACACCTTCACTGTTGAAACAGGGAGGAAAAAATCAGTCTCACAAGGACTGTCACTGTGCCTACGACACGTCTGAAGTTGGTGTTGCTCTTGTTTATGCCATGTTATAATGTCAAATTTTCAGCTCTTTGTTTCTTCTGGAAAACCACACAGAAAGTGAAATGATTAATTCTGTAAATTTGGTTCCATTAAAACTGCTTTAACTAATATAGTCCATAGTCCCTTTCTAGGAACTTCTCAACTATTCTCTGGAAACTGAGCTTGAAGAGAACAGACCAGGATTTGAATTGTAAATCCTCATCAGCAAAGTCAAGCAGAAAGCTGGCAAACAGCTGATGAGTGGCTGGTGATGTTTGGTGTGGCAGTGCCAGAGTGGGAGAGCTGCTGTTTGTGTTTGTCCTGAGCGAGTAATGCTTTGCAGCTTCTGCCTGAGAATTCTTCCTGTGCCTCGGAGTTCAGTGCTGGCACTGAAAGGCACCCCCTGTGTCGAACGTTTTAACCTCCCTTAATCCTGTTTTCTTTCTGCTTGCACACACAGGTGTACACTTAGGCACAGGTACCAGGAAAGGGGGGAGGAGATACCATTGTAGCAAATAATGAGCAAAATCAGCATTGATAGAACGGAATTGTTCAGTTGTTCAAGAGGGCTTTTGGCAACTCTTAAAGCAGTCCTTGCTCTTTCATGCAGGTTTCATAATAGCAGCAGGCTGTGCCTCATGTGAGTGACCTGATGCTACTACAGTGGAGAAACAGGGGTTTTTACTTCTCATTTTCAAAGCAGAAAAGATTCAGAACAGTAATATTGAACATGGTTTTGTAACAAATGTTTTACCAAGAAAAGTATATTAATAGTATCCTGAAGACAACTACTTCAAAAATCAACTGTGAATCTGAGGGAGTTTGTTTTTCTTCTTAAGTAGACCCTATATATATTTTGTGGACTTTAAACATCCAAAGAGATATTTTGGAGTTAGAGGATGGATTTGTTTTGCGACCTTAGGTACATGACTCAACTTCCCTCTGCCTTGGTTTCACCTGCTGTAAAATGAGCTGTTAGCACATTGGAGGAGGTAGTTGTGTTAGGAAGTGAATTTCTATTTGTAGAGTATTCTGAGATTTTGGATGGAAGGTGCTATAGAAGTGCCTTTCGCATTGGCTTCTGTATCTTGATCGGTAAAAATATGATTTAAAGATACCACTGTTGTGTTTGCAAAAGGAATAAAGAATTAGAATGGCAATATTGCCAAATAATAATAGAAGAAGGGCCTTAATTCCTAGTGTTATTATTTGTGTTCCTTCCTCTTGGTAGATAATTATAAAAATGTTCTCAGTTTCAATATTTCTGTAAGGTTTTTACTTCTTTAAGATAATGCACCCATAAATTTAGTTACTGCTGTAGCTGTTCCTCTGGAAAAATGTTGAAATACGAGGTTTTTTCCAACCTTAAGGGCGAGCCTGGCATGGGGGAGAACTTAGGCTTTGTTCCTGCTGTTTATGAAATAAATAACTGAAAAAATATAGAAACAGTGTAAGGATCAAAAGCAGGACTTCTCCGTGACAGCCAGGTACCTTAACTATTAAGCTGAAGAGATGCTTCCTGTTCCTTTGTCTTTCTGGACTAGGAAATCTTGAATTTTCTTCTGCTCCACAGCACAAGTTCATAGGGCTGTGAATGTGGGTGGGGACCATCCCAGCAGAGGGGATGCACCTTGCTGGGCAGGGTGTTTGCACTGAAATCCCTCCCCATTGGAGCAGTGATACAACTGTGAGCTTATGATCTAAAATGCAGATCACTGCTCACTGTTATGTGAATCCAGCAATGCCTTAGAGAGAGTGACCACAACTGGTCTTGATCGTGACTTTGCTGGCACTGCTGTCAAATGTTTCAGATTGGAACCCTTGACTTACTCCTTGGATTTTGATTTTGAAAGGAGATGGCTGCCAAGCTGCTTGGCATAGCAAGACCATGGAAATGCCTAGGAAAACGTCAGTGACTTCAGGCTCATTTAGATGAAGTGACCAGAAAGAAATGGGCTTTTCATGGTATGGTGTTGTTCAAGGTCGACCTTTCTGCCTAAATCTGTCACTAACAGAGACAAGCTTTGTTCTTTTGCTGATTGATAATTGCCCATGGGCAAACTTGGAAGTTTCACATCTTTCTTCATAATCCACAGTTGTGTAACAAAAGCATGGAAACTGGTACATCTCTTAACCAAGTAAATAACATAGATGAAAATGTGTTTTCTTGAATATCAGTGGCTAAAATCCTTGTGGCTGCCAAAGGGCCAGAACTTCTCAGTGAGCGTATTTGAATATAAGCCTTTTTTGAGAGGTGGCCCTGAAACTATGCAATGTTGTTCTGTTCCCCAACTTAAGTAGTCTGCAAGGTGACTGTGTAAGCACTTGTGGCATAGAGCCACATGGACATGCATTGGCATTGGGAATGCTTTGTTTTTCTTGTAAAATATTGCAGGGGCTTTTAACTCTTTTCCTTATTGCCAATGCTCTTGTCTCTGTGGGTCCATAACATGGCTCTGAATACTCACACCACTTCTTACAGCTGTGGAGAATATAGAATCCTGAAGGACAATTCTGTCCTACAGTTTTTGTGAAAATAGGCACCTAGGAGTGGGCAGAAGCCTCTGAGGTGAGAGAAGAGAACCCACAAAGGAGTGAGCCCTTATAAAAGCTCTAGAGACACTAAAAAACCAAAACCCCAAATCCAAACTTTTGTGTGAACTTAGTCACAGCCAGAAGCTATAAAAATATGTAGGGACACTGTCTCTCACTAGATGTTTACAGAATTGTTGTTATCTGAATGTATTTTAAGAACTACTTTGGGAAATGCAGAGCTTTGCTTTAGCCAAAAAGGCTGTGTTTCAAATGAAGGGCTAGAGCTGCAGAAAGCAAGCCAGTGGAAAGTGCTGAGGACAGGATAGCCACGGAGCTGCTGCAGTGACACACCAGGTAACAGCTGAAATGGGTAAGTGCCTGTTGGTGGGTGGTTTCTCTGTAAGCTGTCCCTGTGTAAAACACAGCAGTTCACAACAAGGCTTTGCTTCTGCAGCCATGGGTTTGCTGAGACGACAGCGTCGTTACCTGAAGCTATGGGGAACTTATATTTCTCTAAGTAATGGAAGTGAAAACTCAAGGAAAGACAGAAGGGTAATGAATCCTGACTCAGAGACAACATGAGAATTTTGCCCAGGGAAATACTGGGCTGCTGCCTTTGGTGGTGCTGTTGATCCTGTCTGAATGTGTGATTGCTTATTCATTTGCCTTTCCAAGCTGGCATCTAAGACAATATGTTCAAAGGATTCAAAGGCTATAAACCAGCTCTGTGTGAGAGTTCTAGCAGGATTTCATCTGAAAATCAAAGAAATATCATTTGTACACTAGCACAAGTTTATTCCTGGGTGAGGGGAAAAAACTCACATGGATAGAGTTCATATTAGCTGCCCCTGGGTATGAATTGGATCCAATAAATTCACAGAAAAATGTGTTCTGTACAGTACACCAACGAGTGACCTGTGTTTAGAATGGAGGGGCTCACTGACTATCATGGACCATGGAAGAATTTGCTCTGCATAATAAAAAGTGTGTTGGAAACAGACTGCATGGGGATGTTTCAGCTAGGTGGGATTCTGATGGGGAGTGGGCAGGATGATGCGAGAGGAAGGAGTGTGGTCACTTCATGACCGGGCAGTGGCTGTTCTCATCTCATAGGCACTGGGGTGGCTCTATACAAGTTGGGGCAATTTTAAACCATACTAAATTTCAAGAAAGGGCAAAGGCCATTTAAAATAAATTTTGCAGCCCTCCTTCTCATTCTTATACGGAGTTTTGAAAACTCTGAATTCAGCCTGTGGCCTGCATTGACTTCTGTCCTAAATATTTGGTTTTCTTCTAATACTATTTTGCCTTTATCCAAGACATTCTAAAAAGGAAGACTGTTTTATGTCTTTGGATTCTTTCCCATGGTTTTTATTTCCTATTACTGACAGAAATAAAGAAAAATACATAATGCATAGAACCCCATATAAGTTCTGTAGAACCTACTTTTTGTGGCTCAGTGCTATTCCTCTCCCAGCTCCCTTTACTACTTCATCTATTTACTCATTTCTTACAATGATCTGGAGAGAGACCAAGCACGAAAAGATAAACCATATCAACCTTCTCTTCTCAGACATTGTTTGAAAAGAGCTTGTCCACCTCTAGACACAAGACTACATTTGTTTTCCCAGTGAAAAAACATTATTTCAAGATATGAGACATGAAAAAAGATAAACATGTAGGCCCAAACATTTCTTCTCTTCTTTTGATCATTTTCGTGACAGTTTCTGAAAGGCTGAAGAGGTCAGAATATTTCTGGGTGTTGAGACACGTTAGGAATGGTTCAGGATAGGAATGCAATTAGACGGGGTAAGTGAAGCCTCCGGTCTCAGCAATGCTCTTTAACCCCCACAGCAAAGTCTGCTGCCTGGCTGGGAACACTGAGAGAGATTTTGATGAACTCCTGAGGCATCAGACAGGATGTGTGGTTCACCAGAAGCAGGGCTGCCATTCCCTGGAATACAAGAGTGGCCACACGTCTGGGAGCAGAAGCACCCCTCTCCTGACAACGTGCCAAAAAGCACAGCACTGCAAAGTCTGGTTTTCTTCTTTCTCTTTTCCCAAATGTTTATTTACTGTGTGAGTTTAGGCAGGTTTCTCCTTGGACATGTAAAACAGGCTTTCCAGCTGGGCTTTGTACACTTGCCTGCATAGATTTACATAGTATTAAATTGCAATATTTATGGTTCAATTTCACAAAGTGCTGCAGTGATATTGTGATTTGGTTTTGATCAAAATACTCCAGACACACACACACGTGTGTCTGTTCTACCTAACCTAGGGACCACTGGCGTGCAGAACACTTGAATCCAACCAGTATAAGCAGAACACGATTTTTTCTGGCTAACCAAAATCAGTAGGCTCTGTTAACCTGCAAACAAATGGTGGCTGATTCATGTTAAATTAACATTAGAATTGTAAATGCTTTCGGGAAACCTGAAATGTGTTGCATGCAGATAGACAAAGATCACACTACTTGGTTGTATCCTCAAGTGATTTAACATTTTAAATTCAAGCACCAACATGCTAAACTGCTGGTTCAGTATCACGCAATGAATGATAAACTTAAGAAGGAAGTAAGAGTGCCAGTTCTATTCTTGATCCAAGGGATGAAATTGTAAAAGAAGTCTAAGAGAATTATGTATTAAAATCTCTGACTTTTCTTTGAAAATGCAGCCACTGGCTGTCCTGTAACTGTAAATCTGTTTTTTCGTTATTTTTTTTCCTAAAGGCCTCTAAGCTTGTGGCTTTCATGGCATCTACAATGGCAAATAAGTATGAAAAGTTCTACTGTGAAATATTTATTTCGTTTTATCTCATTTAAGCATATTTATCAGTTTGAGTTTTACTGGAAACCTTATATATGGTATGAAAACTTGCCTTTTGAAATAGAAACTATCTAAGGAGTCACGCTGTCATGCTTAACTTCCGAATAAAGCATGACTGCAGCATAAACTGATTTAGGGAAGGAGGGTTTGGCTTGCTTTCTAAAAATGCTGTCCAAAGCCAAAGAGGTTAACACTTAGGAGATTTGCTTAAAAGGCTTCTTCCACTTCTTCCTTGGGTAATCTTGCTTGCTTTTTCACTGGGTAGCTTTTAATGCTTCTCAGGATAAATCTGATTGTGTCAGAAGTTCTGTGGCAATGCTTTCGTACCTCAACAATAATATGGAATTGTTTGTCACCTTTCTGGTTGGTGAAAGGTTCCAGAGGGAAAAATGGGTGGAGTATGTTAAGAGCCAGCAGTGCAATGTGTAGGCTCCATGTTGGGAACTGTTAAAAGCCACAGTTCAGATTAAGTCTCGTTTGACCTGGGATCCCGCAGTGTTGCTGTTTGTCTGCAAGTATTCACAGTTGTTTTCCTATCTTTAAGACCAATCTCTACACTTAAATGATTGATTAAAAAAAATTGCATTGAGGAATGAGAAGTAGGTTTATATTGCAATATAAAAGAGTTACAGAGAGGGATGTTTAAGAAGGGTTGCAAGTGAAAATGCTCAGCATTGTTAGGCTTTGTCATCACATGAGCCGAGCCTTGTTTTTCCCCATCCTTAGAAAGAATATCCTCCTGTAGATTTTACAGTAAAATGTTGTTTTTTAAAAGGCCAAAAAGAATATCAGCAAAGCAGATGATTTAGCTCAAGATACTGAGGCTCTGCACAAACAACATATTTTTAATTAAAATATGGGTACTGCACTGGAAGAAGAAATGTGTGTGCTGGATGATAAAACAGGAAAATATTTTGATCAAGACTCTCCAAGCATTTTATATTTACCTATGACTGTGCTTGTGGGTATCAGAAGCCAATTGGGTAAATAACAGAGAAAATAATTAAATGATTTAGTGGAAGCAAGAAAAGGTCTTGTAATTTCATCTGCATGCTCTGGGCAGGGTGTGAAGTTTGCTGGGTCTCATCAGAAGATGTGAGTGAAACCCCCGATGCTCTGCTTCCTCTGGCTGGGGAATGGGAAGGCTGAGGGAAGGTGCTGGCAGGGGGATTGGGAAAGCAAGGCTTGCTCTGAGTGCTGCTTGGCTTTTCTCTTGTGCCTGAAGAAGAAGCAAGGATTAAAATATGAAAGACTTCCCTAACAAATGAGCACTCAGAAGCTTCAAATTCTCCAGCCACACTGGCTGAGTAAATAATAATAATAAAAAGATACAAAGCTTTTATGTTACACTTCCTTGAGCCAGATCTGTGGTTCCAGTGTTGCATTGGGCAGATCGCCTAGTTGAGCATTATTTATGACACAGCACATACCTCTGGATATATGAAATCATTATCTGAATCACCCTCTGGATATTACAAGTGATGCATTAATCTGTGCTTCCCTGTCAGTTTTTCGTGGTATTAAATCCAGTGAGATATTCCCATGTCCCAGATTTTTTTTTGATCCATCTTTGTGTAACAGCTTATGGAAGTGGTAACTGAAAATTTCTTTAGTCTTTGAAAAGAGAGCACAATTCCCTTTTAAGCCTGCCAAAGAAACATGAATATTTACCTGTCAGTGTAGCAGTGTGGGTGGTATAGGAAAGTAAATTCATACAAACATATTGTGTCCAGTAATTTTGTAGTTCTGCTTTTTCTAGAAGTGGACTGTATCAGCCCTGTGAATGCATGGGCAGGCATGTTGTGTGTTTCCATTTTTCCAATTACAGTGTTCCTTTCCAGGCCAGAGCACAATGAACCACAGGGAATGGTACAGAGGCTCATGGTGAGATAGGAATCAGATCCTTAGGTCGTTGTGAAGTCACTTCTGTTCTCTACAGACAGATCTCATACCAGCACAGTCACAGTCATTTCCATGGAAATTGAAGTTCTGAAGCTTGGGAGAAGGCAGCAACAAACTTCCCATCAGAGAGGAAGATGGTCCAAAGATAACAGCCCAGAGCTGACCTTAGGGCAATCTTCCCTTTGGACCTTCTGTGTGTGCAGAGGACACAGGACCAGGTCAGTTTTGTCACATGTGTCACCTCTCTGGGGGAGTTGGTGCCTGGTGCATTGGCACACTTGTGGCCACACTGCTTTCTGCAGGGACCTAACCAGGAGATATTTATTCTCTGAGTGTCATATTTGCAAAATCTCACTTTGCACTTTTGCAACTGCAAGCAGAGCTGGATCACTGTCTAATGTTTCCTCTGGGATCAAAGAACTGTGCAGCTTCAAGAAATGCTGGGAGCTGTAGACTCAGAGATGTGCTGGTGGGTCTGCTGCCAATTATATCCTTCCAGCTTCACTATGGCAAATCAATTAGATCTGATTTAATCCCACAGGAGACTAACAACTCCCAGCATCAGGGAAGGCTTTCTGAGTCTATGTGGACAGGGAGGAATTCTGTCCATTGTATTTTTATTTCTTTTTTTTGACAATATCCACTCAGTTCTTCAAATGTTTTTGTGTGTGTGTATGTGTGAGAAGGCAAGAAGAAATTTTATGAAAGAAATACAAAATCATGTTAAACTGTAGAAATAGTTGTATTCTCAGTTTTTACTTGCATGTCTGTGCATCTCTCCAGCAGCTGAGTGATCATTTTCCCAGTTCTCTGTGGATTTAGAAGTTGGGTTTGGGGTATTTTTTAATTTCTGCAAGAAGATCTAAAGATATTTAGTGAATCTGCACTCCCTGAAACTCAGGAAAGAAAATGAACTGTTACTGAGCTGTGCTCGCAGAACAGTGTGACTGAATAAATAACTAATAACTCAAGATATGAGGCCAGTTTGAGCTCTAGGAAACTCTTAAGCAACACGATGGACTACAACTCTTACAGCTTGGCAGAGTGCATTTTGAAGTTGGATTGCTCATGCTTTCCAAATGAATGTCCAAATGATGTGCATAAAAATTTGTGATGAGCTACCTTTGTGTGTCCTGGGACTTGAATTTCATGAAGGTGTTCAGCTACAAGATCTCCATCCACTTGTAGCTTTAGGCATGTCAGTATTGCTGAAGTGAGCAATAACCATTTAAGCATGGAGTAAAAACACGGTTGATTAACTGGAAATAATTTATGCAGAAAACCCTCTTTCTGCACTTTTCACATAAATAATCAAATACTGCAAAAGCCCTGAAGGAAAACAGAATCATGTCGTCTCAGGTGACCAAAAAATTGAAATTTCGGAACACTGGGTGTTTATTGCCACACAGCATTCAATGACCACTTCTGCTGGGACTGGAGCTCTTTAAACCTTTTCCCTCAGACAGTCACTCACATTCTGAGGTGGGAAAAATTTGACACTGTTGAAACGATATTCCATGGCTTGAAAATGAAACAATAATGGCTTGAAAATGAAACAATAATGGATGAAGAGAGTGTATCCATCAATAAGTCAGATCAGTCAGCCAGGTAGGCTAGAGATGCTAGGAGGTAGATTTCCTATCTATTTGTTCAGGAGCTGTGTTCTCTCTGCCTCCTTTCCAAGTGGTCCTCTCCCTTCTGCTGATTATTCCCTGGTGGTGTGTGTGCCAAGGGGGAAGGAGAGTAAAACTCTAGTGCAGTGAGGAAAACAGTAAGCACATCTCTGCTCACTGGTACACACACTGCTGTACTCCAGGCACTCATCTGAGAATATAAAACAGGCACAGAATGTGCTCACATCATTCAGAGATGTAAGTGCCAGCAGGCAGTAAGGGGAAAAGGTGAATTTGGTCAGCAGCCGTGGTCAGCACTTAAGGAATTCTGGAGGCTGCAACAAATAAAGGAATTCCTAATGAGAAATGAGGAAAACATCCTCTTCCATTGAGTGTATAAGGGTTTGGTTGTGCAGTTTGAGCTTGTTCAAGCAAAAATATTTAGCTTTTTTAATAAAATACATCCACAGCAGCCTTTTCAACTCTCTCCCCCCCTGCAGTGCTGAGTCAGGCACTCTGCAATGCACTCGTTGCACTGCACACATGCATGAACAGTCCAACCACACTGCTGAGCTCTGTCACTTGGAGTATGAGGTGTAGCTTTAAAACTGCTTCCTAGGGATCAGCTTGGTCTCACTACCAAGGTATGGGTCATTCTTACTCAGCAGCACAATGCAAATTAATAGCAAAGGCTCTGTTGTCTCTTGTTTTCACAAGCACTTGAATCTTTACTGAATTTAATGGAGAAGCTGAACATAATCAAGACAGAGATTAACGTGACTCGCTACTTCTCCATAAACTGAATTTTCACAGCAGACAGTCACTGAGGAATGAGTAGCTCACTTCTAAAATTAGCCAAATTTTTAGGACATCTGTAGTTCAGAAAAAAGCAGCTGTGTAGAAATTAATTTAATACTGCCTCTGGTAAAGCTTCACTTTTTCAGTTATCTAAACTTCTTACCACTTACAGCCACATTCTGATGAGGGATATTAATGTACCATAGCTACAGTTGCTACAAAGCACTAGAAATGCTTCTTCCTCCAACCCCTTCTTAAAGAAAAGGGTTAAGCACAGTGGACTACACCTGAACAATGGGATCACGCAGAGTAAGGGGCACTGAAATGAATATGGTTTGCCTCAAATGCATGGAGAAATACAGAGCATATCCCTTATTAAGTTTCTGTTGTGGCAAATGAATCCACCCTTAAGCCACTTTCAATGAGTGCAAAAGGAAATGGACTACACACACCCATTAACCTGTGTGGGGATCCATAATACAAGTCTGAATGTTGCCAGGCAAAAAATGCCTTTGCCCTGTGACTTGAGGTCAGGGTGAACTCAGTCTGTGTCTGGTTGTTCAAAAGATGTTGTCAACTTACATTTGTATTGGTGGGCTTGATGCAGGCCAGCTCCTCGTTCCTGTCAGAGCTCTCGGAAAGCCAACACGAGGCTGCAGAGCGCAGCCTGGAGAGCTGGGTGTCAGCCTGCTCACAGACCTGGGCCTGCCTGGCACCATGGACAAACCTCTGTGCGACCTTGGGATGTGCTCAAGGGTACTCTTGGGAGGAATCAGGGCCTTGAGAGTCTGAACATGGTTGAAAACTGAGTGTATTTAGTTCTTGTTCCGTAACTCCAGACAGAAGGCGTGAGTGTGTAACAGTTTCTAAGCCTCTCTTGTTTTCTGCTGAGAAGTTTGGATCACAATGCAGCACTTTTGTACTTGTGAAATTCACCTGCATCTAAAACTTGTCTAACATGGTCTGAGACCAGTAGATCTGTGGGGGGAAAAAAAGAGAGAAGGGATAGGAAGGGTAGAGGAAAAGCATGGGAAGATGGTGCAATCCCCCTGAAAGAAAATGTCCCTGATTGTTATGTTTAATTTAGTTTAAGAGTCTGAGAAGCCTTATACAACTTCTGGAGCTGAAGTGCACAATCTTTCAAGGTTGATTTAACTGTATGGTTATAATCCAGCTGTTTTAAAAACTTAGACACACAAGAAATAGCAAAGTTCTAATTTAATAATTTTTTTGAAAGGTACATTCAGTTGCTCTTGGGCAGATGAGAGGAGTTTCTTAGAGTGTTTCATCCCTCATTTTATTATGCTTAAATACCTTTTAGCTTTGATGATGGGCTTGACCTAAATTGACATCTGTAAAAGAAGCTCAATATCGGTGCATAAATCTGTGATAATCACCACATCATTACACAGTAGCACCTTCTGAAGAAGGAATTGTAAAGCTGCTTGGTGTTCAAAATTCAGCAGAAAACTATTAACAGATTGTAT
Organism: Orthonyx spaldingii; assembly: GCA_013397795.1. Taxonomy (NCBI): domain Eukaryota; kingdom Metazoa; phylum Chordata; class Aves; order Passeriformes; family Orthonychidae; genus Orthonyx; species Orthonyx spaldingii. The sequence continues at coordinate 591,767 of VZTJ01001955.1, forward strand.
TTATTAACAGATTTAAAATATCACTTGTAAGATACAAAACCAACAAGCTAAAGTAAAACTGAACAATATGAGATGGGACTTTGATGTACATTGTGTTAGAGGTCTGGTATCCTGAAGTGTAGATAAAGGAATGTCAGTTTGTGATGACAATTTTTTCTGGCATGGTGAATACTCGATTGTTAAGTCAGAAAGCTCTTAGCTTTCTGCTGCTTTTCTAGATAAGTATCTGTGTCAGGAAACAGGGAGTGTGGCATTACTGTAAATTTATGGGGAAACGATGTTAACATCCATGTGTGAAAGCTAAGCAATGGTTAGGGGGAAGACCCCCCAGTTCTTAGTGTATTATTGTCTAGAAGGGGCTTTCTGTCATCACAGGGTGTGCAGCAGGTATTTACAGCCCCTGAAAACTGTTATAAACTTAGACATTCAATATGAAAATGATTTTGAACTTTTTACTCGCTATTGTTCTTTTCCCTCCCCACAACTGTTTCTTTGAGGATGTTCTCTCATTTACTTAAAATAATATTAATCAGGCACAGAAAATAGCCACTACTGGGATCTTTATTAGGAGTTTAATCATGCACTAATTGTTTGAAATCATAAGATCTCAGAACATTCCTCTAGTGACCTACTAATGTACATCTTGCAGGAAATGTGAAAGCTCTTACCTTAGAACCCTATGAGTGCCTTCTCTCTTTGGAAGTATTTAGCAGGTGTCTAAATCACAAGCTGATGTTTTGTCTCTCATTTGTCCAGACAGCTATGGGAAATACACACCACAATGCATACGTAGGTGTATTACAGAATATCTCATGTTGGAAGGGACCCGCAGGGACCATCAAGTCCCACTCCCTGCTCCTCGCAGCTTTGGGGCAGAAAGGACTGGGGCTGAACACCGTGTGTGCAACACAGGTGAAACTTGCTGAACAATGACTTGCAGGGGATGGGGTGGCTCTGTGTGCATAGCTCACATCATGTGATCACCAGTCCTTGCACAGTTTGCTTACCCCTTAATTGCAGTCTTCATCTTAATTTTCATTGCGTTTCCAACTAATATGATATTCCATATTAAATTCTACCATGGGATATTCAGTATGAAATTCTGTCACGAAATAGTCCAGATGAGCAAGACCTTGTTTTCAGCTTTGAGGCAGAATGTCAGCTGCCAGCAGCGAGTGCAGCGTGCTGAGCTGGGGAAGCACTTACCGACTGCCTTCAGAGACGCGTACTTGTTCAGTTCTTTGCCTGGGGGCTGCTGCTCGTATGGGTTTGTGATCTGTCCCAGGCTGGGATATGAATGTTGATGTGCCATCTGAGGAAGGAGGGGAGATGTTGGCATGACATTATTCATCTGTGGAGGATCTGTATTAAAGAAAATCGACAAGCATTAAGCAAACAGTAAATTAGTCTTAAGGTTTTCACGTTGTTGTTGAGTACAGATTAGACAGAGTATGTCCTGAGATTTAATGCAACAAAACAGTATTTACTAAAAAGTGGGAATTTGAGTACAGCAGACCTGTACTTCAGACAGTTACTGGCATGACTAAAAGCTGACAAGTGATTATAGCAACACACAATAACTTTTGTATAAAAAGATCTTTGAACTAAAAAATACATTTTCAAAACAATTGAACACCGACAATACTGAATGTGCTGCAGCATTAAGATACAAAGCCAGACAGGGAGTTTGTTCCAAGTTCGACTGAATACGGGGCAGTAGGGTCGCTCTGTGCAGTGAAAGAGCCAGACTCATTTCAGTTGGCTCAGGCTGCTGCACGTACAGTTACACTGCTTTTAAAACCAGGAGCAGCTTGGTTATTTGCACAGTGCTATGTTGTGTTCTGTAGACAAGCATCACAGTTTAAATGTGCTTTTTTGCCTCATGGCTGTCATTAGGTGATTTCTTAGAAGCACGTACTTTGTTCTTACATTTTCTCCTCCTCTCTGACAGTGGGCATTGTAATATCACACCAAGATCATGTTTTCTGTAGCAGACATACATAAAAACAGGAGCTAGTCACTGCTACCATACAGCTTTATGCGAGCGCTCATCCTATATCCTTTCTGAAATTGATTTGTTCCTTTCTAGTAGAGAATACAGCCTGTATACTTTTCTTTCTAGGATATAACATCATTTATTTGTTGTTTTTATTGTTCAGTTCCAGCCTCTAAAACATTTGGTCATAATTGTATGCTGCACTCAGTTTGAAAGCCTAAATTTCAACAGATTTCAACATGGTCAGTGTATCTTTTTTGCTGAGCTTTTCTCTAGGCTGTGTATTTGGAGATATTTGGAGATACTTGGAGCTGATTGGCGATTCCAGAACTTTCTCATGGCCTCTGCAATCACAGACAAGCACATTTGTCTCCTTCAATGAGACCATGGTGCTGTCTCGGTGACAGTACAGTAACTCCCACAGCATCAAGCACAGGGTGGAGATTGTGTAGACAGAAAGCTGGTCAGTGATGGGAGAGGCAGTTTATTGTGATGGATTGATTGGAGCGTCCTCCAAGTGCCCACAGGATCTGGCAGGAGCCAAATACCCCTGCAGTTTGCCAGGATTTTAAGGGAATCGAGCCACCTGGCTTTCCACAGCTCATTAATAAGCAGGAGCTCTGAAGTCAGTTAACAGGTTTACTGCTGGGAGAGCAAAGAAACCAAAGGTGGTTTTGACTTTGTTCCCCGTCTCTGGCGCCTGGTGCAGCCCCTGCCTGTGCAGAGCTCTGCCCAGCCCACACGCCCGTGCCCAGGCTGGGAGGGCTCCCTGAGGCAGCGGCACAGAAACGGCACCAGTGCTGCCATCTAATAACAGGATGATTCTTCTTGCTGTTACTGGTTCTTAATAAGGAAGAACTGAAAATGAGAAACTTTCCTGTTTCAGAATTAACCAAAAACTATTGGAACACCTTTTGAATTTTTTTTGATAGTTTTACCTTGAAAGGGTAAGCTGGTTAAGTCAGCAGTTTCACAGAAACAGTTGTTATTTTAAAGAATTGTTATTTTGTAGTAAAGAAAAACTCTGCAGTATCTTTCTGTTCAGCTGTAGTACTGGCATGTCTGAGGCAACTGAGTGACTCTTACAGCAGGAGTTTCTGAAATCCTGTATGATTCCCATTCCATCTCTAGAGTACAGCTGAGGAAAGCCTCTTACTAGAATGGTTTGAACCAACGAATAGTTGACCACTCTTTCCAAACCATCCATACCTTCCAAATATCTCTCTCCTCTGGCTGCATCTGTGAGTGCACTTTTGAGCAGGAATGCCACTACAGCTGTATTTTGGTGAAGGGTAGCACTGAAGGTACCAGCATGGGTGGGACCTTCACTGTAAGGAAAGTGTCAACCTTTGAACCCTACAGCCATTAATTTTTTTTCTGAGTAAAACTAAATCAGTGCTTCATAGATGCTACTATTATGAAGTTCCCTTGTGGCAATTCTTATTATTCAGTCTGTCAGAACATCATGATTTCACTGTGTTAAAAATATTATGAGCACCAGTTGTTCTACGCTCACTGCTGAAATGGCTTCCAGCCATGGAGATTTGTAAAAACAGTGTGAATAAGGTGTAGCTAACCAGGACTGGCTTTCTGTATGTGTTTCTTACTTAGAGATACCAGTTTTACTCAGTCATCTCTCTAAACACAGGGAAGACAGTTACCCAGAGATGTGCTGGGGAAGGTGAGTTAGGTGACCCTGGGCTTTGTCCGGGTGTTCAGTGACAGACTCTGCTGCTGGGTTGCTGACAGTGCTGGGGTTTGCTCCCTTGAGTGCTTACCAAGATGTAAAGAAATATGTTTTCAATTTCTAGATCTTCTTTAAATTCTCTCCTGTGTTATTAAAAGCCCAGAACTCTTCTGAATTATGAATTTCAAATGAATTAAAGACAGTCATTCTTACACTGCCACACTGACTAGCTCAGTGCCCCTCACTCAGAGCCAGATGCTTACACACGACTAAGGCATCACATAGAAGACACAGCTCAAATTACTCATTCAGTTGGCCATTGGCACAAAGTAAATTAAGCAAAAGGCCACCTCTGGCAAAGTGCATTTAGCCATACTGAAGAATGATTCCTGTTTATAAAGAGGCTCCCATTGGAATGATCTCCTAGGGCCTACAAGAAAAAACTCAGCTTGATATATACATCTGTCTAAATCTGAATCAAACTACAGTTTAGTCTAACTGGCCATTACTGGTGAATGTTGCATGTGTTCACAAGCTCACTAAAGTGTGTGATCTGATTCCTTATCTTTGGTTTACCAGAAATAAGTGAGCAGACAGGACACTTGTGTCATTTTATTCCCATGTAGTTAACATGGTGTGGGTAAATTCACCTGTATTTGGAGGTTATTTAGGAAACGTTCATAACTGAAGCAGCAATGGTGCAATGTAAACTCTGCAGCAGTCTGGGCAGGGGCAGTGTAACCCCTGCAGGAGCCCCGGGAGGTTTCCAGCAGCGCTGCCCGACCTTGGGGCAATGCACATTTATAACTAAAAAAGGGATTGGCCTCGGCAGTGCCATCTTTCACTGAACACTACTTCAGCAGTACTGAATAGGGATTCTCCCAGGAAATAAGACATTTGTCTACAACTACCTCACAGGATGTTCGTGTGAAATCTGAGATTTTTTTATTTTTTCCTGAAGTTGGAAAAAATAGTGTTGCGTTTCAGGGAAGAAATAATAATCAGTTGGATTCTTCAAAACAATTTGTGATACAAGGGATTGGTTTCAACTGGAAGAAAGTCTAATCAGAAAAATCTCTACCAGCTTTACCAGTGACCCCTCGGGCCAAGTGAAATCTTTTATACTTATAAACCAGATATTCTGTGATTAGTATTTGCAAATAGCTGCTTCACTGAATGGGGACAACTTTAACCTGAAAGCTGTGGCTGTGTTCATAGATTATTTTTGGCAATGTGACACTGGTGTTGTCCATCACAGTATTCCATACAACCAGCTGCACTGTGCCACTGCCAAATCATATATTTGTTTTTAAAAAGCAGAGAGTATGAACATCACAAAGACTCAAAAAATTGTTTGTGCCACAGCTTCTAGCATGAATAATCAGACCTGATTAGCAATGGTGATATTGTAAAGAACCTGCAATATTCCCAACCTATCTTATTTTCTGCTGAAGCGAGGAAATGCGGTGCCAGCCTGCTCCCTGACCTTCCAAGACTTTGAGGAGTTATTGTGGGTGAAGTGTTTGTGGTCTGCTCTCCGTCTTCCTACTGTCAGCCCAAAATGAAGAGTTTGAAATGTGCTGGAGCTCACCACACAGAAGCTATGGGTCTGATGGGCAGAAAATGAGAGGGACAGGGAAAAAAAGAAAAATGAAAAAGTTGTTCCTATGCTGGAATGTTTTTGAGTCTAATTCCCTTAAGACCTCTAGGTATAGAAAAGCTGCTGGGAGACATGGAGAAGAAAATAAGAACTGGAAGGAAGCTGCACCAAAACCAGTTTATAGCTAGAGAAAGTGGGGTTTATATCCCAGCCACCAATAGTGAGCCTTTGAAAATCTCTGAGGCGTTGACTTCTGGTCACATTCCCAGTAGGTGATGAAGATTGTTCATTACCTTATCTCTTTATTACTTTGACCTATACCTCAGCCCATGTAATTGAAGATGTTACAGTTAACTGCTGCATTTTTCAAGTGAAAATGTTTCTGGGGTGTGTTTCCACTCCTCTCTGATTGTGAATTTTGGAGTTAGTTTAGTGTTAATCATGTGGCAGTAGTGTTATTGGTCACTGTAATTATTCTGCACTATGTCCAATTAAGATGATGTTATCTCTGATTTATGCACTTCAGGAACCAAACAATGGGCATGTCAGCAATTATTAAATACAAATAAGCACTCAATGTAAAACTCATGACACCAACCATAGCCCCATGTTCAAACAGGGTAAGACAAGGCAAAAGCCTCAGAGTGGTGTGATTTCTGCATGCCCTATAGAATACATGGTGTGTGCACCTAGTTCATCTTGTCAGGAGGCTGCCAGAGCTAGGGGAGACTCAGGCTGTGAGGAGGCTGCAGCAATAATGAGCTTGTTCACTGCTTCAGAGCCAAGAGCCTGCCATGGGCATCCCTTGAGCTCAGCCACTTCCCTCCTCCTCTTCAGCCACGGGAGAGTGAAACCTGCTCTGCACAGTGGCCTGGGGATTCATTCCTTTCTGTACAATGAGGTCAATGATTCAGTGCTTGAAGACAGGGAAAATGAACAAACTCCATAGGCACAGAATGGAATCTGTTAGGAAATGAGCGGTTACAGGCATCAGGAAAAGCACAAATGAGACAGGCAATGCAGTAACAAAACAGGAGAGGGTGGGGGGAGGCCAGGAAAGCAGAATGAGATTTTGCTATAAGAGCCACCTGCAGACACACATACAAAAGAAATGAGAACAAGACAGACAAAAGAAGTCTGGGAAGTCAAAGGGGAAAAAAGAGACAATTCAGAGCAAAATATAATAATAGCTGAACATTTTCAGATATTCAGGAGAAAAAGATATGCCCTGAACTAACTAAAATTGAAAATAACAGCTACGAAAACAGGAGATGTCTGAGTGATTAGAGAATATCAGTATAAAATTGCTTCCCTCCCATCCATAACTGTACTGACACAAGAAGCATATTTGCCTCTTTGTTCTTGAGTGGAATATACTTCATTATAAGACCAGCTCATCCATACTTGTGTTCCTACAAGCCTCACCAAGAGAAGCTGCAGGTGCTGTTTCTGAAAAATCCCACATATGAAGAAGACTTTAAGATTTCAACAACTTGACTATGGCTGTAAAGTAATTCCTTTCAGTTTCTTCCTGGACAGTAAGACTGTTCTCCATTCAGGACTCAGGACTGAGCCTTCTGTTGCGGTGACACTCAAACCTTTGCCCTGTGTATTTGCTCTCCCCTCTCTGTAGGTTATCCCACTGCAATTGAATTGACCCTCACAGAGGTTTTGTGTTTGTGCATTTTCTTACACCTTTATAATCTGAGGTTTTTGTGTCTTTGTAGGTATTATGATGCCATTGTCACTGTCTTTATTTACATTCTTTACCCCTTCCTTCAGCTTGTACTAAATACTGTATTTGAAAGGATATTCTTATTCACACCCAGCCCATACAGGGGTTTGTTCTGCAGGAGGTGGTGCATCGAGCACATACAGACACACCTGACACGTGTGGTCCCTGCTGCTGAACTCTGCCCGCACCCAGTGTGTGACAGGAGGGTGCAGGAGCCCCAGTGGTACTGATGTGCACAACAGTCTGTGACAGGTGTGTGCTTATCCCTTGCCCTAGGGGTTATTCCCAGAAACAGCAAAGCATGTTATGTGCCAGAACTTATAAACTTGAACCCTTTTGTTTGTATTTGCTGTTATAAATATCCATGGCCTTACTCTCCACGTAGTCGAAAAATGGTATTTCAGCTCTTATCAAATTAATGGCATTCTGCTGCAACATGTTCCATAGTCTAGTACAAGTCCTAAACTGAAAAGTATTCCTCTCATCTAATCTTCATTTCTGTGCCTTGCAATTTGACTGATTTTGTATTTTTGTGAGAGCAGATGCTTGCAATCCAACTTCTTTATCATTCATTATTTTTAAATGCCTTTTTACCACTTTTCAAATATTTGTCTCTTCTCTGAAATAATAATTTCACTCCTTTCAATCCTTCCAATCTTTGACCATTACTGCTGCCTTTTCTCAACACTTGTAGCCTTGCAATGCAACTTCTGGGATGAGGTCCTACCCTCAGTAACCCACAGAGCTGTGTTGTTCTCTGTATAATGCTCTTGTAAGTCATCTCTATATGTCTTTGTCCCTTAAGATCTGCAGACTTTTTTGTTTTCTCATCAGTGATGCACAAGTCATGTGAGTAGTTGTCTTGCCCCTAAATGTGATAGCTCTGAGACAATACATATTTTTCATGGCAATTTATGCTAGTCAGTGATCTGTTCTGTCTCTGCACCATATCACAAAAACATTCTTGTAACACAGACAACCTACCCATCTAATCACAATCACAGAACAGATCTGAGATGAGTGGGATGGCATTTCATCCAGGAAAAAAAAAATGTTTCTGTTTAATGGAAGTGACAGTCTACAGTGTAAATGTGTGCCATCAAACATCCCGCCCTGTGCCTCTCCCTGTCCTAGCGAGTCACTGCAGGACACGGTCCCATGGCACATGTTGGGACTCTCCCTGGTGCCCCTGAGTGCAGGAGTCTCTCTGCACACTGACCTCTGATGCTTTATGTTTTATATTCACTTCCTGCACAGTGAACCTCTTGCTCTGCTGCTGTCTCCCACGGTAAAGGTCTCTCACACCCAGATAACCTCAGTGGATCTCTGAGGACGAGCTTTCCTCCCCAGCGCAGAGGACACAGGAACATCTCCAGTTCCACTGGCAGAGTAGAGGCACTGAGCTCCCTCTGGCCCAGTGGTGCTGGGGCTGTGCTGGCAGCACAGAGCACGGGCAGGAGAAGGACACCCACCCCTGCTGCCAGTGGCTGTGCACCAGCAGGGTGCACAGTGCTGCCTGACACCAAAAATAGACAGGATGGCAGCTCTTAGCACCTTGCTGATCTCATTTGAGACACCGAGGAACAAGGTTATTGTGGGTGCAGTCTTCTTAAGAGAGAATTGCAGTAGGGAGATTCATGAGCTGGTGTTCAGAGAGAGTGTCTTTCATCTGGACACGGGAAAGAAGGTCAAGGAGTCAGGTCATAAAATCCATGATGCTCTGCCTTTGGTGCTTGTCGTCTGAGGAGCTGATTTTCCTCTGGCAGGAGATATGAAGTGCACAGATGTATCAGTGAGCTGTGTAGTGACAGTGCTGCTGTTGCTCAAACAATGCCCCATGCCTGTTTTTAAGTGTCACAATTCCCAGGTTTCCTTCCAGTGCAGTGGAATCCTCTGCTGCTGTCAGATGAAAGCAATGCTATCTACACACACTCAAAACCAGATGGACTCTTCATTCGGAATGCTTTTATCTGAAGTCAAGATGAGGACAGCACTATACAATACAAATTCTCTCCCTTCCAACCCTTTAATTTTCTGTCTACATCCTTCACTTGCCTATGCATCATACACTTACCTATGTGAAAGTCAGAGATTGTATTTCTTTCAGTAATGATACCAGGGGTGGGTGAATGGGTGGGAGTGGAGGTGAAACATAAAAGAAGGCAAAGCAATTGCAATGTGGCCAAAGGTGTGAGGCTCCACTGCTATCCACGTCCAGTCAGGGAAGAACACTCAATGTTCCTGTAAATGAGCCTTTTGCTTACTAAATGTGCTGCTATCAATTTGTGTTTAAATCTGTGGGAATTTTATACATATATATATATATATATATATATATATAACAGTCTTATGCCTGTGAGCTCTTCTGAACTCTTTGTGACAAGTTGCAAATGGGGAAAGAGACAACTGCATCTTGGTGTATCAGTTAAAATCAAGACCTGTAGACTGAAGCTTCCCACTGTCTTCTAGATGAAGTCCCTAATGCTGTGAGGTGCTGAATTCTCTGTGGTCACAGGGATTTAGGAGATGGGGCCTCCATCATGTTTCAGGTTTGGGCTCCTTGTTTCTGGTTAGGCTCCAAGTGTGTAGGAGCAGAGTTCTGTGAAATCAGTTGGCTGTTTTACTGCCATCCGAGAAGGGTGGGAGTGGAATATCACTGGCCTTGTGACTAAACTGGCTGGAAGCCTCTCTCTCCTGCTTTTCATTTCCCTTGGGCTTCATGCTGTGCCATCACACTCACATTCTTGTAATATTTTCTGGGCTCTTGCTTTGCAAAAGAGCTGCAGTCTGAGGTTGGTTTTCCATGTAGACTTTTATTATGTGACACCGGATCTCCTTTATGAAGGTTATTTTTATGTCCTCTGGAGGTTTGCTTTTCCATCATAATTACTCACAACCTGACAGATTTATAATCCTCTGATAGGATTTGTGACATTGTAATCTTCTCTACAGCTACCCATTGTGGCTTCACAAACAGAGGATTATAACCTCTCAGAAGGCAATAAGCAGATGAACTCTGGAGATATCAGGACCCTGCTTTCATATCAATTTCCAGCGCTTGAGTTGTGGGAGGGCAGGGAGCAGTGCTGTGTTCTCACTCCTGCCCACGTTTCTGGTTTTCTTCATCTTCTTTTGCCTCAAGTAGCAGAGTTGAGAAATTAATTAAACCCACCAGTTATACACACTTTGAGCACTGCAAATATCCTTAGTTATGCAAATTAAGAAAAGATAAATTCAGCAAATTTGACTTACACAACAGAGGGTTTTTTTGCCCAGAAGAATGTTCTTTATACTTTCCCATAAGGTAGCAGTTGTTTTACAAATCAAACACTCCTGCACCTTTCCCCAGAAATAAGGTGTCTGCTAAGAGGTACCAGCCAGCTCAGATCTGTTGTTTTGACTGCTTTGGCTTTCAATGAAATTACTTTGTTTCCAGCAATTAATATACTTTTACACAATGGGAATGTGCCTGTCATTATAATGCTATTCTATATATTTGTGTGCCTTGTTTATTGTTTTCTTTCACTTAATGGTTTGAATACATTAAAAATTGCCTTGCTTCAGGCATCCCATTAATTTGTCTATTAGCTATCCATATACCATGTACTAACAGTTTAGAAGGAAAAGACTAGCCAGTATAAAATTATAGAAGCCAACTTCATGCCTTTGTTATTTACTGTTATGTCTCAGCAGTAACTTAGCAGTCCCTTGCCTGTAGCTTGTGGGTAACAAATTCCCTGCAGGATTCACATCATTCAAGGGCAAAGGTAATTAAGAGTCAGATTTAAGGCAAAGAGAGACAAAATTGGGAAGAAGTTGCTCATTGCTGTTTCCACTCAGCCAATTAAGGTGGAGGACAATTTCTCTAGTGAATCATCTGGTTAATGTGAGGCTTAAGAAATATTTTGCTTCAATATTTGTCTCACCTAAAGCGCATCCCAGTGGCATCTTCTGTCCTGACATACCTGGCCCAGCAATGCAGATGAGTGTGCTTTTTACTTTCTGGCACAATCTAATTTATTCTTTTCGCGTCTTTCTAAAGAGGAAATTCTGTCAGGGCTCCAGTGAAGCTGTAACATCCAGCTGTGGATCTCTCCTTTCCCAGCCCGCATGTGCAAGTCGTGTTAATGTCACTTTGTTAGTCTGAGTTAGCAATCAAAAGCTCATAGAAAGAACACAGAAGGTCAGGGAAGAATTAGAGTTCTGTTATCAGATAAACAGTCATAATTTGTTATCTTTTAAAACAGCAGAGAACAGAATTCATTCATTATGAAGTAGATTGCACGTTCTGTTGCACAGTCACAGGAAATACAAATGACTGGCTTTTCAAAGGATGACAACTATTCCTTGTGCTGCAGCATTTTATGTATTTTGAAGTCTCGGCACCACAGAATGAGTGTTTTTAATTCCTCTCACATAGAATGATTAGAGGTTTCAGAAATCCAGCCCTTCTGAACACGTCTTTCTTGAGGTTTGGCATCTCGTTATCTTCTCATATTCTCATATCTTGCAGGATGTCCCCTTAATTATGCCCCCAATATACAATTTCTTCTCTGGCATCAGCAGAGTGTTGTTGATCCAATTTTGCCTTCAATCCCCTAAAGCCCAGAAATCCTTTTATGACAGACTGCTCTTCACAATGACTGTTCTTAAGCACAGAACCTTGTGTCTCATTTAATAGGAATGCACTTTGTTTTTTCACTCCATGTTTCAGCTTCTTACAATCTTTTGAATTCTGATTCTGTCCTTCAAAATCTTCGAAACACCTTCCAGCTTGATGGTGTTCACAAATTTAATAAGTATATGTACACTGTCCCATTGTTCTCCTCATTACTGAAAATATTGGAGGCAGAATAAATTAGTACCCAACTCCATTCACTGCCTCCTTCTGTTAAAAAATAGAAATAATTTGGGATTGTTCTCTGAAAGCAGTTTTCAGACACTTTTCCATCAGCCTTTTAGAAACAGCTTCAGAAATCCTATTAAAAATCAGGATTTTTTATATCTACAGAATTCTCCCATCCAAAGGGCCTGTTACATTGACATGAAAGGGAATTGCTCAGGTTAAGCTCCGTTTGTTCCTGAGAAATCTGCATTAGTGGTTATTCATGACCATGTCCATTTCTATTCCTTTCTCCCTTCCTTTCTCTTGTCCCTTAATTCATGAATTAAATGAATACAAAATTATTTTAATTGTGTTCAGTTCTAAGGCTCGAGAACACATCTTTGGTTTTGAGTGTTTTACAGAATTTCATCCATTGAGTGAATTCTCAAAGATAACAGCACGTGGAGGGCCCAAGTCCTTTTTCCCTGTGTGCAGGTGAATCCTTCTGTGCCATCAAATACAAACAGAATATAGTTTTTCCAGGTGCTCTTCAAACCTGCCCCTCCTTTCCTCAGGTGTGACCTCTGTTTTCTGATGTTGTTTTTTGTTAGTTTCTTGAAATTGTCTCTCTTTTTTTAGTGAATAATGATGTCCTATCTTCCAAAAGGGACAGTTTGATTCTTTGGCAGTTTAGATGTTAACTTCAAATAACGAAAAATAAAGAAATTTTTAAAAAGCAGTGTTTTGGAGCCCTGTGTATGGTTGTCTTTTAATCAGCGCCAAACCTTATCTGAGAAGGCATTTATATGAGGCACAGTAATTTGGATTGGCCCTTTATATAGGATCATATCCTAACATTTAACTGCTTAGTTATGATGTGTTCCACATTGTTATTGCAATAATTCCTAGAGCTGAATTATTTTCTATTTACATAATGTTGTTTTATTCAAATATATGCGCAAGGGTTTCAGGGGAAAATAATTAGGCGAGACAGCATCAGACAAATAACTCCTTTTGAGAAAGAAAATGCAGTCCTTGGTGGGGGAGTGGTGCATTCTTAACGCCTCTCTGAGGTTTAGCCCATCTCCTTGCTTTTGGCCACTGAGGTGAGCGTTCAAATCTGGTAACGCTGGCCAGGCAGACTGGGTGTGTCCTGTGTGAGCAAATGCAGAGCTGAGCAGTGTCCAGCGCCTGTTTTTTACAGTAAATCACTTCCAGGCTGTGCAGTGTGGTTATCGAGGCACCCTGTGGGGAGGTGTCTGACTGGGAGCCCCATCTCTCACATCTGCGGTGCCAGAGCCTGCGCCTGCCCGCAGAGCACACCCAGCCCTGGCCGGGCAGGAGGCTCCCTGCTCCCTGCGGGCCCGTGCTGCTGCAGCTCCGAGCTCCTGCTGGGACCGCACCACAAACCGGCTCCTGGGCTCCAACACCCGCATTTACTCACAGATAGTTCCTAGTGCAGCCACCGATGACATTTCAGCAAGAGGTAAAATAACTCTGTTTCATGCTTAGGCACTAGAGAAAACAAGTAATAGAAAATGAAGAAACAGATTTTAAAATACACTTCTCTTTTTGCAGCTAAAATTGTGATTTTCAGAACCTATCCTGAGAAACAGGGGACAAATACCCGTCCACTTTCCCCCTTGGAATTACTTCCCAGGCATTTATTTGGGAGGGGACTTGCTTTATCTTTTTTACTTGATTTTCAGTTGCAATTTTTTAAGGAAATTAATATCATATTGTGAGATACCATTTAATTTTATTATTATAAATAGTCTTAAGGATCATTCAAAAGTATAGTAAGTGACTTCAGCCTTCAGACTATTTGATCTTCTCTACCGATGATGTCCATGTGCTTTTGGAGGAAGTGCCAAGTAGATAGGAGAGCAGAGGAAAAGGAGGACAGAAAATCTTTCCATAATTAGGACACAGGCAATCCTGTATCAACAGGAACTTTATATTCCCATTTAACATTTCAATAATGATCCCATTTTATTTTGAACCTACAGACTTAAAAGACAACTGTGAGAGCTGCTGCCTCACCCCCCATGTTATTTTAGGAACCTCTTACGTGTAATTTCTGTGATCAGTAACATCCCTGCACGTACCCTGACGTGCAGCATAAAGATGGCCTAGTTCTATTCTTGCATTTTAATGGCCTTTTGCAGAGTGCCACCTCTGCTCTCAAAGAACAATGATGAATATATGTCTCAATAAATGAGACGATTTTACTGCTTTGGAGAAGCAACTTGCAGCGGCCTTTAAAAGACTTCCGCCACACGAACAGAGGTTGAAACCGTCCATCTAATTTTAGTCTTTTTGCCCAAATGCAAATACTTTCTTCCAAGTAGTCTTTACTGAAAACAGTTACCAAAGTCACTGCAGCAGGCCAGGCCCAGGTCCCCGTTCCTCTGGAGTGAGGCGTGCTGGGCTGCACTGGCCTGGGCACGTTGCACAGCAAGAATAACAACGCTGAGCTGACGTGAGGAGAAGGCTGGGAAAGCCTCCACGTGTCCGGTGGTGGAAATCATGACGGACTGCTCCTGTTGGTGAGAGCAGGTGAGCCCGGGGGCTGCCCTGGCGGAGCTGGGAGCGCGGGTGCCGTGTGTGGCGTGCACAGGACAGGGCGGGCAGCAGTGCAGCCAGGGCTTTCTGTCCCATCCGTGTCCCAGGGTGTTCCTGGTGTCCCAGGGTGTTCCTGCCTCGGGCCCCCTCCTCTCCCAGCCTGCCGTGCCAGAGGCAGCCCTGACCCCACAGCTCTTACTGCCAGGGAACTGTACTGGTGGCAGGCGTCTCTCAGAGCCTGTTCTTTTTGTATTGTTTATTTCTCTTCTACATTATCCTGAGTTAGACCTTTTTCTGTGTGTTCCTCCTCCCCATGATGTGTGCTGGGAACGACTGCTTGGCTATGGGGCATCTTCAGCCACGTCTTCTCTTGAGTTTATGGCTGGCTGTGCCACGTTTCCCTCAAACACATCTGCACTGCAGGTGCCTGTGCCGTGTCAGACAGCAGGAACAGGATTCTGATCTAGGAATGTATCTCTAGCCTAACATTTTGCCTTCCAATTTCGCTTGTGTCTGCAGCAAAGAAAGTTGCCTCCACAAACTCCATTTTAGATGGTTTCTTTCCTTTTTTCTGGAATTAAAAGTACTCATTAATGAAGTCTCTCTGCTAGTAGGTCATTTCTTTTGTGGCATCTATTTGCTTACTATTCTCTTCATTCTTCTCTCTTCTTCATTACAAACTGGTGTATTGTATAATTTGTAAGCTGAGCTAGAAGTATAAAAATGTAGATCTGATATTTTGAAAACTGTCTTACTTAGTGTGAAGTTTGGATCAGTGCTCAGGCTTTACTTTGCTCTTGGTGGAACCAACACTTTTGAGAATGGCAGAATCAGAGAAATTTAGGGCATTTCTGGAGCTCTGTCTGAACGTGTTTTATGAACACCCACTTTAATGGAGTTAGGCCAATATTTATAAACTGAATTTCAGTAGTTCAGCACATCTTCAGTAGTGGTACCGCAGCACTGCTCAATTTACAAATGTGCTGCTGATGAATTAAATTCACAGTACCTTTCCCACCCTCAGCAGTGCACTGCCTGTGGTTGTTTGCATTTCTCATGCCCGTGTGCCCCAGCCTCACACAGCAGCCCCGTGCCCCAGGGAGCACATCTCACCCCAGCCATCTCCTTGACCTTCCTGACAAGACCAGCTTACCAGTTTCTCTTTCAGAGCTGTGTTTTATGATGTCACCAGGAGTGACTGAGATCAACAACACTTTTCACAAAAGCCACTGAATAAAAATGAGTTGTTAAATTAACTCTCAGTCCCTTGCAAATGAACGGGGGTCATTTTTGCACTGAAGCCTTGAAAGTGGAGAGGTTGTTATCCCATGACATTTCCCTCAGCTCTGTCTTTTATTAAACCATAGGAACTTTATTTCTAGTCTGGAATATAACCACTCTCACTGGTGTCTGCATTCATGCAATGTACCAAGGACTGACTTCTCAGTCTTGGGGATTTTTCTTCCTTTATTTAGTTACAATGCAAACAAGAAGCTGTTGACTTGCAGTCCTTTACCTCTCAGCAGGGTAAGTTGGATGGGTTTCCAGAATGTGAGGAACTTTTCAAAACTGGACCTTTTCCCTCCTGATGAATTGATACTCAAACAGAAATACTGGGTGTTGGGTTTCAATAATTGGTTACAGTGCCACTACATCAAATTTAAGTTCCTCTAAGAACCATGATTAGCTGATACAAAATGATCAATGGGCAACTGCTAATGATGCTAATTAACAGTGCTTTTGAACCCAAGTGCATCTTGGCCTGAGAACAACACCCAGGTCAGATTTTGAGTGTCTGCCCAATGGTACCTGCCTGAAGTAAAATGTGCCAGAAGGCAGGCTGAATAGGGGTCACAGTTCACATCTCTTTATAATACAGCCTTTTCTGTCATGTCTGTCTCCTTATCAGCTGGACTGTTGTCACCCACTGGTCT
Source organism: Orthonyx spaldingii (assembly GCA_013397795.1). Lineage (NCBI taxonomy): Eukaryota > Metazoa > Chordata > Aves > Passeriformes > Orthonychidae > Orthonyx > Orthonyx spaldingii. The sequence continues at coordinate 608,109 of VZTJ01001955.1, forward strand.
TTCACAGTACACTTCTTCATCTCAAAAACTACGTACAGGCCCAGAAGGAAAAGTAAAATTGATGCTTCTATTCTCGTACATTTCTAGTTATAACCCATTACTCTGCATACATTATTTTTACTGGATTGCAGAATGCCTGTTTAGCTTTCTCAGAATGTCTTCCAGGAAGAAGGTTTTGTGGCCTCCTGCCAGGCACACACATGTATGATTTGTATGCTGTCCTTTTCTTCTGTTGTTGAGAGCAAAACTCTCTTGGCAGCAGCTTTGCTGCTCTCCCTTCGATCTTGTCTTGCTCTAGAACTCATAGAAGCCAAAGTCTCAACCTTCTCTACCTTAGTGTCAAATACAGGCAGGTGCCCAGGGCCCCGTTGTCTGTGAACTTTCACTTATGACAGATTAAATTACCAGTCCCTGAAAACTGAAATTCTGGGCACAACATTATCAACAGGGGCTAATCGTGGGGTCAGGTTTTCATCCCTGGGACTGTTACCTGCCTGAAGGGCTTTTGCTCCTGGGCAAGAACCTTGCTGCTCAGCTGCTGAAGCAGTGAACTCTTTCAGTGTTACATAGATGATTATGAATGCTTTCCCGTGCAGCCTTGTTTTTATTTATTTATTCCTGATGTGTTAAGAACTTGCCAGGCAGAAAAAGGCACAGTCCCTGCCCTGAGGGGAGCCTGCTTGAAGCTCTGATATTTGCATGCCTGTGAACTTCCTCTGTGACCAAAGGCAATGTCCTTGTATTAATGTATTAATTCTGTCAGAACTATTGCTTCTCACAGCATGGTACTGTAAATAATTTCTGTTTACAATAATGGATCATTACTCAAACTTCCCACAGAAACTCAATATGCTGTAAGTGGTTTTCCCTTTGTATTTATTATAATTTACCTCCAACGTTAGTCAATGCTACCTCAGGAAAATTCTCTCTGTATTCTATATTTACAGCCAGAAATACTGTGGTTAATAGTTCCTTTCCAGTATAATTACAGCTAAATCATATAGCAATCATTTAGCCTTCTCTTCTGTGTCTTAATAATGGATTTTTGGACCATGTTCTAATCTTTTATGTGAAATTTCTATGACCTATTAAACGACAGTCATGTTTCACCCAGGGGTGGTTCTTGCTGATGTGATCCCCTTGCGTGACTGGCAGAGTAACCTGCCTCTCTTTCTCCATCTTTCCCAGGAGGGAATCAGTAGATGTTCAGTTAGCAGCAGTAGTGTAGTTAGAGTCCAGTCCCTCAGTGGCCAACTCCACCACAGTGACTTTGTGTGCTCGTGGGGAAGTCACCAAAAGACTTGCAGTGTTAACAGCACACCTAGATTGAATTTTGGAAACACTTCGTGTACTTCTGCCCGTGGGTGGTTTTTTTGGTTTTTGATTTTTTGTTGGTTTTTTTTTTTGTGTGTGTTTTTTGCATTTTAAGTTAGAGAATTTATAAAACAACAAATTTTTTCATTTAAACTGGTCTGTACAGACTTTCTGGGAGTTTGTGTTTGCTCATGGCACTCACTTGGCAGAATGGATTCATGTATGGTTGGAAAAGTAAGGATTAATATGAGGCAGCTTAGCATTCCTTATGAGGAATGGTTTAGTTTTCAATAGGAAAAAATGGTTGAAATGTATATGATGATATTCTACAGCCTTGTTTTACCAAATAGTTGGAAACAAAAATCAAGTTAGACAAAACTTTTTCATCAAGGAAATAGCAATAATTTCTCCAAGAGGGATGGATCTGCCATTCTACTACAGCACATCCAGCACGGAGCCTTTCCACATCCAGTGCAATCCACACACAGTGTCATTTTGCAGCCAGAAACTCAGATGTCTGTATTAGGACTTGTGATCTTAATGCACAGAAAGCATATGGACAAGTAACCCCTGTTTTATTTCAGCAGCAAGATCTTTTTGATTAAATTCTGTATCTGGCAGAATCACTTATATCCACAGAGAACCACTAAATTTTGTTATCTCCTCTAGTGCTTACAGGAATTCACATCAAAAAGCCCCAAATAAATGGGAAAAAACTTTGAAACAGAGTTTGTCTTTTGTTAAACACCAGTTGTCCTTGCAGTTTAGAGTGAGCAACTGAGTATAAAAAGTAGAGAGCATTATACACACAGGCACGGGATCAGGTGTCAGAACAGCTTCTCTTCTGAACGCTCCATCTGACTTACACTGGGGTTGACAAATGCTCATTAATCCTGACTTCTTTCAGAAAATTGTAGGAGAAAAGGGATTATTTACTTACATGCTGTACATATTTCATTGCTTGTTCTGGGTATTAACAGTGCAATAGCCACACAAAGCATAGCAATTAGAAGTATGTCCAGCTTCTCCCCATGTTTTTGTTAGGTTTTGTTTAAATGTTTGTGACTCAGGTGTGTTTCCAAGCCGTAGCAAGGTTCTGTGGTTTGCCTGCGATCAGCATAGGCTGGAGAAAGCTGTACCACTCTGACACTATTGTCCCACAGATAAATCCTGTAAGGATTCCTCCTTGTGTGTCAACAATCATTGCATTTATTGAAATAGATTGTCAGATCTTTTTCTCTTCAGATTGGAGACAGACCCAGAAGGCAGATAAATATGTGCTTAACTGCCAATTATGAATCTGTTTGGCCTTGGCAGGACTAAAAAATGTAATAGGACTTTTCTGTCTCTCTGCTTGAAATTCAATAAGAAAAGAAGAAAGATTTTTCTATTATGTTTTATTTTTTTTCCTTATGGGTGGATGAGCACCCTTTGCTTAGCTATTTCTTTTCACAAAATAATAGAGGCTCAAAGGGCATTTCTGTAATTTATTATACATGCATCAGTCCACTTGACTAGAGATTGGTGAAAGAACCTGACCTTTATTATGATAAAGGGAATATAAGTGAGGAACAATTTCGATGTTGTAGGCGCTCTGTCCTGTAGGTGTAGATGAGCATGTATTTGTTTTATAAGGATAACTGCTGCCACTTCCTGGCACGGTTCCCTGAGAGGGGAATAATCCTTGTTCGTACGGACACTCGGACTTCCTACTGTGCATTGAAAACAAAGGCTTGAGAGATTTGGCTTAGCTAGAGACAGTTCTGCTGAAACGTGCCCGGGCAGGGCAGCGCAGCCGGAGGGGCTGGGAGGTCCTGCGGCACCAGAACCAGAACCAGAGCCGGGCTGGGGCGGGTCCGCGCTGCGGGGAGGAGGCGCAGGGAGGGGACACGGACGGGAGGCGCTGGTCCCTTCTCCCTGGATCCAGGGACAGGATGTGTGGGAGTGGTTCAGCGCTGCACCACGGGAGGTTCAGGCAGGTCATTAGGAATTATTTCCTTACCAAGAGGGTGGTCAGGCACTGGAACAAGGTCCCTAGAGGGGCGGGCCATGCCCCAGGGCTGTCCGTGTTTAGGAGCGTGTGGACATTGCCTTAACCTGCAGTGAGCACTGCACTTCCCTTCCGACTGGAACCGTCTATTGTGTTCCATTATTTTATGCTGGAAGTTGAGAAAGAGACAATTACTTAAACAATTAAATTCTGGTTTTTTCAGAAGGTTTTTCTTCCCCTGTAAGTAAACTATGCATTCTATGCTTCAGGATATTAAAATCAGAGGGTTTTCTGGGGAATGAAGGTGCAGACAGGTGCTGTGGTTTGTGGTGAGTGAGCTATTCTGCCAGCAGCAGGTTAATGACTTTTTGTTCACTTTACACCAGTTTGCTTGGGGGGGGCACATTGCTCAGCCTCTGATGTCCTTTTGTGTATGACACCATAACACAAACAGTGTAAAAGGAGGGGGGAAAGCACTACTTTGCATTTTAAATCTGAACCTGTAAAATCCCAGCTCTGGGCAGGAGCACATTTGAGTGAGAAGAGTCTCTGCACACAGATATCCTGTCTGTGCCTGGGACAGCCCAGCTCTGGCGCTTCTAAAGCCAAACCAGCCCGTTCCCAGCTAGACCAGGCACTACACACAATCATCTTGTGCCTTTAGACACCACTCATGTGGGCTCCTAGACCAGGTGAGGGCAGGAAGGCACCAGAGCAGGCTTTCACCTCTATTATTTTATTTTCCATATGGGACCCATTTGATAAAAGAGTTTGAACACAATGTATTTAACATCTAAAGCCATCCCACACAATGGTACTCTGCAGGCACCTTAGCCTTTTTCTGGCTGAAGACCACATGTCCTCAGTCTGGTCCCTGATGGTGGATCATTTTCATTGTGTGTGGGGTTTGGAGAAAACCCCAGGTTGCAGCAATATGGTTCACAGGAACTGCTGCTTTCAGGATGCAGCCCTTTGCAGTTCAGCCTTCAACCACGCAAGCTGATTGTGCAGGGAAATAGCCAAGATTTGCATGAGGCACTGGGAAACATGTTATAAAATTTTCACATATCCTCCTCCAAATAGCTTTTGTTCATACCTGTTTTTAGGTGGAATTCAACTAAGCATTATCGGAGCCAATATCAACAGCACAGAATGACATAGCTGCACGTAGCCATGGGGAACAGTACCTGTTAATAACATAAATCATTGTTTCCCTCTTGTGTGCTATTGGTGTGATTGTTTCCAAGAACAGAGTGCAGAGATGCGCTAAAGCTCTAAAGTTTGGGTGATTATTGTGCGTCAGCAGCAGTTCCGTGTGAGCCAGGACAACCAGCTACTCCCACACGTGGAGCTGTGTAAGACTGAGCGGGCAGAAATGTGTTGATGCATTGTAGCCAGTGATTGTATATGTGTCTGCTTCACAGGAAATCTCTATTTTTACCGTGTAATGTTGTAATCATTGAAAGAATTAAAGAAAAGCTCATAGAAAGAATTAAAAATCCATAGTCTAGAAAAGAATTAAGGTAGAACAACTGGTTGCTTGGGAAGGTCAGCCATCCTCTCCAGAATAAGGCGTTGGATCCTTGATTCAGGGTGTAATTTTTTTGATTTTTTTTTTTAAATTTTGTTTTGAAAGCATCAACGCTAGAAATGTTAATAAAATGTAATAATTAAGAGAAAATACAAAGAACTATAATTTATGTTTTAAATTATGAATTCACTTTTATTCCCCAAAAACACATGAAGCTAAAGGAGTCTGTGCAGAGACCTGAAGCCCTGCAGTAAAACTTAAGGCCCATGGCTGAACTCTAATGAGTCTCGAATGATTAGTTCTGATTCCAAGACAAAGCACAACTAGAACAGCCTCTTGAATGTCAACTAACGACAAGCATAATCCTCATGTAACAAAAATATTGAGTCTTAATTCTAGCTATGTAAAATGATATCAAATTCCATTGTGAGTTCATGTTTTCCTGTGGTAGTGTCAGTGAGAGGAAAAATAACCAGAAATAAATGTCTGTGGGCAATTAAATGATAATTTCTGCTGGCATTAATGACATTTATTATTCATGTGTTTTTCCCCACTCTAAATAGCATAGAATCATGAGTATTTTTTTGTTCTTCAAGAAGTGTAAAATGAGGACCAAAAATTTAAATATTGTAAATGAGTGTAAATATAATGTTTTTCTGTTGTCCCAAGTCTTCAGAAACAGACTATTTCACAAGTCTCAAAGAATGCTGTTGTTTATCTCTTGGTTGTTCCTAGTGTGAAATCCACTGGGCTCTAGCCCTGAGCACATTAAAGCCTGTGGCATCAGGCCTGTGTCCCAACAATGGGAAGCTCCCAGAAGAGTGGATTTGCACTGGAGTCTGATGGAGACAGGCATCCAGCTTTCGTGGAATCCGTGACTTGGAGCCTCAGCTAAAGCTGGTTGGAAAAGCTTTGAGTGGAGAGTGCTGATTTGCACAGATCAAAGCATCACCCAGGGGCAATCTGGTTTTAACCAAAGGCTGATGAAGAGCGGCCGTGGTTGGGAAGTTCTGCCGGGCTCTGGCAGCTGCTCTGGCAGCCGAGCTCCTCTGCTCCTGCCCAGCTCCCTCAGCCCTGCCGCGCACCTGAGGGGCTGCTGGGGACGTGGCTGCAGCTCCTGGCTGCTGTGCAGGGCGCCCGTGTGGCTCTGGGCTTTTGGCTCTGCAGTCTGCAGCTCCTCAGGCGCTGGCTGTCCTGCTGCACAGCTGTGTCCGTGGGGTGCAGCACAGCCAGTGCCGGACTGGCCTTTCGCAGGGAGCGCTAAAATACTTAGTTTTCATCCAAACTGGGAACAAACCAAATTCTGACATTTCAAAACCCTTTCCAGCACAAAGCACAATCTGCTCCCCTTACTTTATTGCTCTGGGTGGTACCTATAGTAGTGTTTTCTTCTAGGAGTAAACAAAACAAAAAAAAAAGGGGGAAGCATATTCAGTTGTTAATGAGCAATATTATGTATCCAGGATTTCTCTGTCTTGCAACTGCTATCACCAAAACAAACCCAAAGTGCAGAACATATTCTCCTGGAAAATGCATAAGCAGGGGAAAAAAAATCATATCAACAAAGTTGCAAAATCGCTTGAAAATCTAGTTATACTAGAAAAGCATCCTTCAGCAACCGACGTTTTAATAGGAAATAACTCAGTATTCTGCTGACCGTTACAAGTTTAGCCTTTATACAGGAATGAACTGTTTGAAAAATGTCTCTAATTCAGTTGTCACAAACAGACACCAGAATGTGGTTGATCTGTTTCATGAGCAGAGGCTTCATTTTGATTTTTCACAAGCACCAGGTTTGGTCTTAGCGCTGTCTCCTGTAGTTCTCAGCTGCCTGATCACATCTACTTCCTCACAAACAAAAGGCTGCTTGCTAAAACTATGTATGTGACTGAGATAATGAGGATGATAATGAAAAGTAATCTTGGCAATTATTGTGGCTTACGCGCCGCAAAGCAGACCCTGTGTCGTCCGCAGGATCCCACAGTGCCGAGCTGGCGGGTGAAGGAGGAAGGACACGGAATGCTGCTCACATGCACACACACACACAGACCCAGTGGGAGAGGAATGCCTTGGATCCCTGTGCTGGGAGGCAGCAGCAGGGCCGGGTGCTGCTGCACAGCCAAGGAGTGAGACATAATGAGAACACGTTTGTGACCGAGAGAGCTCAGGAACAACAGCAACCCAGACTCCAGCTGTAGCTGGTCATTATGTAATGCCACTTGCTCACCCATTTGGACTCCTTTCGAATCAAATTGAGCTCCTGATTCATAGCAGCTAGCAGGACAAAATATATTAAGTTGTGACAGAGGAAGGAAACATGAGGAGTGACAGACTGTCTGATACTGTAAGCCCTCAGACCAGCCAGGCCTCCTCCAAGCAGAGTATGACAAAGATAAATATGAAAGAAACTAAATATTTCAAATCAGATTTTACTGCAAACGTGTGAGAGGGCATGTAAGGATTCTCTTGTTATTAGAAGCAAATAATGACAATAATCAGCAGAAAAAATATCGTGAAGAGTATTCTAAACTAGGAACTGACTTACTGAACTGAATTTCTAGAACTAATTTTCTAGTTCTACTTATTACCAGTTCTTTTCTAAAGAATGTTTATGTAGGTGAGAAAGTCTAAAAAAACCTGTTTCTGTATTTCCTTAAAGGCAAAGGCATAATTGGACCATTAAACTTCATTACTTTTCTGGAGCTCATGTAGTGCTCCTTTTGTGGTGGCCACACTGCAGTGGTAGCAGAGGTTGTTTGCAGCTGGACTTGCACGTCCTGCAGGTGGTTGCTCTGAAATGGGCTGTCCTGAAAGCTGGTGCTGTGGAACCTGCTGCTCTGCAATGTGCTCTTACACCCAGAGACAGGGCACGCTGAGAGAGCAGAGGCACCGGCTCCCAAATGCTGCACTTCGTAGGCAGCTCAGTCAAAGCTCCTCTCTCTTCTCCTGTTCCTTACTGTAAAAATGCACCCAAGCCTGTGCACCAGGGGTGAGATTCTCTCTTGCGAACGGGCAAACAGGTGGCGTTTGTGGCAAGTGGGTTTTATTTGGCCATTGTTTAAATGTTCTCAGCGTATTTTGACTGGCATGGCCTGACCAGGGCAGCCCTCCCTCCCCAGGCCCGCGGGAGCCCTGCTGGACACAGGGGCTCCCGTGCCCTTGGCACTGGGGCTGCAGGTGTGAGCTCGCTCCCCACGCACAGGGCAGCCCGTGGGGTTTGTGCTGCACTTTGGCAGAACTCTGCAGCCCAGAGCCAGAGCTGTGGGGGCAGAGAGGGCACTGCCAGGTTCCCCCAGGCCCGGGCTGCGTGGCTGCACAGCCACCCCGATGCCAGCCCCGAGTCGCAGCAGTGGCAGAAGCGCTGTCGGGGGCTCGCACAGAGCTGGGGGTGATTCATCCTGCTGGAGAAAGTGGTTCCGCTGCTGCAGAGGCTGAGTGGGAAGGGAGCCAGCCGGGCTCCTTCAGCTGGCGTGCACCAGAACACGAGTGTGAGTTCCTCTGATGGGGTCACAGGAGCAGTACCAAGTGTTATGCCTGCTGCAGTGACGTGGAGCTACGTTTTGCTGGATTTCCTCCCTCCAGTTCTTTCTAAAAGGAGTCATGAGGGGAGTGGAAGGACAGAGAGCCCTGCAGCACCAGCAGCTTGGCCCTGGTGTGAAGGGCCCCCAGCAGAGGCTGCCCAGCCCTCCGGGGCTCCTGGCTCGTCCTCCTGCCCGTTCCCTGCCCATTCCCTGCCCATTCCCTGCCCATTCCCTGCCTGGCTGCCCAGCTCCGGTGGCTGCTGTGAGGAAGGAGGCAAATGCAGCTCTTCCGGGCCTGCTGGGGCACTGGAATGCCTGTAAAGAGCAAGAGGCACCTAAGTTTGTCAGAGATGCTATTTTTTGTCCTTACAAATAGCTGATAGGAGGCAGGGAAGAATTGCATTCATTTGTCCCGCATGCTGTATATTTGAAGAAGCGTTGTATAAAGGCTGCTGAAAAATACCTTTTCATTTCTTTTTTTTTTTTTTCATTTAGTTTCTTTCTCCACTTAGCTGCAGGTTTTAACACCCAGAATTGCAAACATTCAGCTCTTCACAAAATGACCTTTATAAAAAAATATAAAAGGGTTTAGAAGCAGAAATCAAAGCCTCTCTAATTAATGCCTCAGAGAAACGTTTTTATTTAATGGTTTCTTAATGCTAGCATACTAATATTATAGTGAAATACGTTAAGTTCCCTGCAACTTTGACTTGACTGATGACAAAAACGGATACATATTCTGTTACCTACAGTAATCCTCCCACCTAAAATATAATTATTTTTCCATATTTACATAATGTGCAGGTAGATTGCGTGCTCCCTAGCTGTACTGATGTTTATAACCAGTTTATAACTTGTTTAGCAAGTTTATCATAACCAAGCTTTCATCCCAGGGATTCATCTTTCTGTTCAGGCCCTCCAAAAATGTAGTGGTAAATGTAGGTATTACTACACCAAAGAAATTGTGGTATTTCTATTAAGTACATGTTGGATTTCCAGGCAGTTGTAGACTTACATAAATAGCTCTTTCCATTCAAACACAATGAGGGAGCAGTTCTGTCTCTTTCTCGCCTGTCCCTTTTTGATACAAGTTGAAATAGTGTCGCCTGCCGTCCGAGGCCTCTCCTCAATTCAGATGTAGGAGTTTGATTGATTTGTTAGTAACTGTGCATAGAAAGCAAGGAGATGAATTACCCTTGGAAAAACAACTCGAGCTGCCAGCTCCAAGCTGTAGAGGAGTCGCCAGGGCAGCAGAGAGTAGTCTTGCAAATGGTTTAGTAAAGGGAGCAGGAGAAAAAGATCACTAGCTGATTAATCATATTGCTGGTGTTTTCAGGGACATAGGCTAATAGAAAGCCAAATGTTAGGAAAATATGTTTCAAGGGAAGGCCAACAGAAAAATGAGAGGAATGCACCCACTGACAGTGTTGTGTAGAGATTGAGAAGGATGTGGGAAGGAAAGAAAAGCAAATGAGAGGACAACTCATGAAGGAGCAAATGAAAAACACACAAATAATAATATTTTTTAAAGGTCATAACAACAAAAGAATAAAATGAACAAGAAAATGAAAAAATTAGCTCCCTGAAATTGTGTTTTTTTGTAAACAGCTATCGTAGGTGGTGGGAGTTGCTTGTAAATGACAAATGGCAGAGTCATCAGTGTCCTCAAATCATAATGTGTAAATTGAATAAACACTGAAAATCTGCTCTGACAGTGGACTTTGGACATAAGTTTCTATCTTTGACATCAGAACTTCCTAAGCCCTTACTTGTCAGCTAACTTCCAGAGGCATTTCCTTCAGGCTGGTCTCCCCTGTTGCAGAAATATGAACTGGGACTTTTGAAGGCAGCAAAACACCACCAAATGCAGGCAGAAGTGGCAGCCAGAGAGAGGGACAAGACCTTTCCACAGATTGTATAGGAAAATTGCCCCACTGGCACTGTCCAGCATCCCTGTGCAATTGAGACCCTGCTGTGTCAGTGCAACAGCTGAAAAACACTACAGCTGTCTGCCAGAGCAGTCAGAGTCTCAGTGGAGAGATTTAATGAACTTTATGGTCCTAGTGAAGAACAGGAGGGATTTCGTTGTTGTCAGGATCATTTACCAATAATTGCAGCTGTTACCATTTTAAAAAATGTTCAATAATTCCTCCAATACACCTTGTACATTAACCTTAATAAATATGTGGTAGGAATCGGCTTATGCTAGTAATTGGTATTTAACAGCATACAGTAGCTATAATTTACAAAGCCAACTTCTCAGTTGAACTCCTAATTAGCCCTAGGAAAGTCTAACCCTCCTGGCAGTTCTTTGTTTCTACAGAGTGTGCTGTGAGAAAACAGGCCTGGCTTTGGTGTTGCAGATTTCCATCAGGGTAAGGTATGTGTGTGAGAACAGCCAGCAAATGGCAAATTGAAGGGGATAAATATATTTTCACTTCAATCTACTGCACTCATCATCTCCAAATTCACACGTGCAATTTTTATTATTTTTTTATCCTTTTATGCAATTTAAAAACATATCATTACTTAATTTTGTGTGGGCAGACTTGGACTAATATGAATTAGAGGAGACGACTTTATCAGCAATTCTGTTTCTCTGTGAATGTTACGGTGCTCTAGACCAGTTTTGTGGGGGGAACTCACACAAGACTGACTTGCAGTGCTGATGGTGGTACCAGAGTCTGAAAGGAAGCTGTGATTTCAGAGAGACTGATTCCTTCAGGTGTCTTGGCCTCATCCCCAAAATAGCTTTAAATCTGCTGATACTTGATCTCCAGTTCCCAAAGTCTCTCTGGATGGTTCTGGAATCTCTCTGGATGGTTACCCAGGGTAGCCTCCAAAGCCAGCTCCAGGTCTCCAGGAGAGAGGCCGTGCTCAGAGGTTTGAGTCGTTGGGGTGATGCGGGCACTGAAGTTGTTCTAGCCATGTAGAGTACCCATAATACTCGTGTTCAGAACTTTCTTTCTAAGCACTCTTAATTCAACTTATTTAACTCGTTTAAACAGCTATAGCAAAGCCTTTGTTCCTACTGACATTTTAGTTCTTACTGAAGAAACAGACATCATGTAATTACATCACTGCTATTAATTATTAGACCTCTCACTTCTCCTGTGATTGCTGCCATTTTTGGGCAAGCTGTTTTAGCAACAGTGGCACATCAGAAGAGAAGGCACTTTGAATGAAGTGTATAGTGCACATGTCAAATTCAGCTTTTAGGTATTACTGTCTTTTTCTTACACTGTCAAGCCAGAATGTTTCAATTTGTTTTATGTATAAAATTATATTTACTATGCAAACCCACTTAACCAATAAGCAAAGTAATAACTATTGTCAGATTGCTTAATAATATTACTTTATTTTTATTTGCTTCCCTTTCCAGCTCCTTTGGTTATCTTTATGAGGTCATGCATCTTACATTAGTACCCTGTATTTCCATTGTGGTGATTTGACTTGTAATCTTCCTCTCTTGCTCTGTCCCTCACTTTGCTCTCCCCTTCCTCTTTTATTTGATTCTTTTTCTGGGCACACTTTGCCAGCTGTGCGCAGCCATTCAATTTCTGAACTGTCTGTTCCATTTAAAAATACATAAATGGCACCATATTCACTTTTGCCTTTTCTCAGCCTCATGTCACTGAGATTTTCTTTTTGTTGCAATTACTCAGGAGGCTAAAATAAAGTTTTCAGCCTCACACCATTATAATCATTCCCTGCCTACACCAGTTGTTACTTTGACATAGTTCTGTGTGATTTAGGTGTTCCCCAGAAAGCATGAAGTCCTGATTTCTTCTACCAGCTCATTTCAAGGATCAGGGGAACTGCCTCACCCTTAGAGAGCACAGGGATACTTTTAAACAGTATGAGGTACATTTTCAAAATGGTACTTAGGAATTACACATCTCATTAGCAAATAAATGGGATCCATCAGCACAACTCACTGGCTCCTTGGAAAATGTTCCCCCATAACACCTATAATTTGCTGAAGTTAAAAGAGGGCAAATGATGATAGAGAGCATATGGATGTGCCTGGAAGTTTTACCCAGCTTTAACCCTTGGGTAAATGCTCTGACTGCCCCATCACTGCTGCCATTGGACATGGAGTTGGCATGGATTCCTTGTCTTAGTGCAGAAAGGCATTTTGGGGAAAATTATAGATCTTCTGCCCTATACACACCTGTACCTAAAGCAACAGAAAAAAGTTTGCCCATTTTTTTTGCACTGCCTGGCCCACAGCAGGTCAGGGAAAGTTTGGGGCTTGAAGGAGATAGGAGGCTTGATGCTCTGTAAACTGAAAAACAAACAAAAGTCCTGAGAAATTATCCCAGGAAAGAAATGTTCTTAAATATTAAAAAGGCTCTCTGAGTAGTGCTCCCTCACAAAGGTGTTCTCTGTGCTCCTGCTGTTCCTGGGGTTCAAAGCAATCAGGGCCAACTCCTCTATCAGGTACAGCTCTGTTGGCTTCTGCAGTTCTTTCACACGAGCCGGGGCCCGGGGCGCAGGGTTTGGTGTGCTGCCTTGGTGCCTGGTGTGAGACGTCCCTCCGGGCAGCGCGGGCTGCCCCGGCTCGCTGCTCGGAGCTCCCTCGGACGGGCAGCGGCCCAGGGCGCTCACAGTCTCTGCCCACGCCCGTTCTGGGCCGTGCTTCTCTCCCTTCGGCATGGCTGGGTATCGGTTCCCAAGTAACAGCTTGAGCAGGTTCTTCGTCGCTGCTGGGATCTGGTGTGTCACCCGAGAGGCATCGCTTACGCACATCCCTGCCAGTGTGAGCTGAGCACAGGAGCTCCTGAGCTGGTGGCGGCGTAAAGGAAAAAATAGCAACCTTGATTCCTGATACTATGTACAGAAATATTGCAGAATGACGAAAAAGATGTGCTCAACAAGAGTTTTTAAGTTTTCTTGGTAGGATGAGTGACTATATGGGGGAGGTGTTCTATGAGTTTTTCCATTGGGAAAGGCTCCTATCATTAGACTTGTATACATCTCTTAGTCTTAGCCAGACTGAGAAGATGTATTCTCTGGAACTCCATGGGTGTGTTCTAGCACAGTGTCCCTCCAGCTAAGATCAGTGGTTATAAAACTTGGTATGTCAATGTGTGACCAACCTTTCCCCTCCCCATTAATACATGTTATGTAAAACCCACATTTTGTCTAAAATTTGAATTTATTGATAGTTAATATAATGATAACAGAATAGAATCTCTGAGGAGTCCATCTAAGGAGAAGTTTCATGTGGAATGCTAAATCCTTGTAGCTGGAAAGATAAGAGAGTTCTGCATCTATGTGCAGCATCATGCCTGATAAAAGAAATGTAGTTCTCGGTAAGATGACCCTGTTTTCCACTGTTGCTTGTAGCTGTGAAATGCTGCTGCCCAAACATAATAACATTTTGTAAAAGGTGGTTAATACTTATAAATGTGCATGTATATTAAATCCTTAATCTGTATTCTCTAGAAAAATAATTACTATTTCTGCCTTTCCTCAGTGGTATATCCAGGCCTTACACTCCTTTGATAGGGTTGATAGGCACAGGTATGTGTCATGCAGCAAGCCAAGAAAAACATCCAAAGGGGGAATTATAGCATCCACAGGGACACGGTGAACTGAGATTAACTTCACATCTGTGTATAAATTGACACACAGCAGAAGAGCATTCCACGGAGCCTGGCACGTCTCTAAGTGAGTGGGACAGCTGTCCCAGAGTATAAATAAATACCAAACAATTGCATGTGAAAGATGCAGTTCAGGAACACTGACATTTGCCATATAACTGCTCTTTTATGTCCGCGCTTGACATTTTTTGGCCACAGTAAATATTGAGATTTATATATCTTTATTAGAGATTTCTTAGAATTTCTTAAAGTGAACACCTTCACAGAGACAGGCAGCTACCCTATCTGGTTAACTGAGTGTCTCTCCCCTTTGGCATAACTCTCCCTTTTCCTGCTATCTGATTCATTATCTTTTAGGCATAGGATGGACGATGAGGGGACAGAAAATTTTATATAAGAGTCCTGTAAAAGAAAATATCTTCTCAGCTTCAAACTTTGTTCAGTTTTTTTCTAACAAAGTACTTAATAAGAATCAGCATTAGACAATATTCTACCTTTTCTTAAATAAAAAACAAACCCTCTTGGCTGTCAGAAAAAGGGACAGTGAGAACCACAGGTTTTTATGTGTGTGCTTATTCACAGACTACAGAGGGGCAGGATGATTGCAACATGCTCAAACCAAACCAGATTTTAAAAGAGTACAATTGATTCTTTTTGGAACAGGCAGTTTATAAACTTACTAGGGTAATTTTTTTATTCTTCTGCTGATTTTTTCTTAAATTTGTTTTCTTTGTAATCTATTTACCTGGTTTCCCTTTACATCAAAAGGCAGGTTCTGTGCCAGAAATACCTGGATTGTGACCATTCTCAGTTGTATGACAGTCTGTGGGCATGTTTCTAAGGCAGGTCCACATGAGCTCCTTCAGAAAAGCTCTTGCCTTCTGAACCACATAACTGCTACTGAAATGAAGCTGAATTGCTTAAGTCTGGCTGCTGCTTTATGTACTCAGATGGAAGGATGGGAAAATACTTGCTGCTTAAAAGCCAAAGTGCCCCAGTGATTGACCTTTGCTCCTGGTGAATCTTTTCTGCTCCTACCAGGAGAGGAGAGAGGTGGGTTGGTTTTGCAAACTTGCCAGTCATTACTGCTGATCTCTAGAGAGGGGTAAGGGAAACTGTGAAGATGCAAACAGAGGGGACACAAAGCGCTGCAGTCACCAGTGGGTTACGGCCCCAGTCCTCCCAGCCAGGGATGACCACTGGTGCCACGCTCCCACTGGTGCCACGCTCCCACTGGTGCCACGCTCCCACTGGTGCCACCCTCCCACTGGTGCCACGCTCCCACTGGTGCCACCCTCCTCCTGGTGCCACCCTCCCACTGGTGCCACCCTCCCACTGGTGCCACGCTCCCACTGGTGCCACCCTCCCACTGGTGCCACCCTCCCACTGGTGCCACGCTCCCGCGTGGCAGCAGCTGCTGAACCTTGTGATCTCCTCCAGAAGTGCAGCCACTTCAGCTCTGCTTCAACTCCTGCTTGTAAGTGGCGCACTACACTCAGGTGTCTGCTATTCTGAAAAAGCAAAGATGTTTTAATTTTTAAACCACTGCTAAATAATTCGTAAGTGCTTAAGAGGTGCTTGACCAGACCAGGAAAGGCGAGGCAACCCCGCCTAGTCTGTGACTGATGAGAAGTTTCCATAGTGGTACAGGTTGAGAGGAAAGCCCTGCTGTTCTTACAAAATCGGTTCTTGAGAAATGTATATTTTGTATTGGAGAGGTGTATCTTGGTATCAAAGCACCTACAGTTGGACACTGAGGATTAGTTCCCTGAGTTAGGAAAAGAGTTTTGTGGATTATGCATCATTTTTAGAAAAACTACCTTGTGCCACTGGTAGGGAGAAATGTTACCAGTTTCTCTAAGCTGAATGAAAAAGGGAGTAGGAACACAAAAAAAAGGTGTGCCAGTGGTCAGAGGCTGGTTCACAGTTTTGGTCAGGCTGTGGGAGAGGGATTTTTCTGCAGTGTGTTTGCACTCCTGAGCTCTCCTTCAACTTCAGCATGGCTCTGTCACCTCTCCCTCCAAGCGTCCTGGAATCCTCAAGCTCAGAGCTCCTATGAGTAAATATCCCACCCTGAACCACCCAGTGATGTTCTGTTGTCTAAGTGAATATTGGCATTTGCAATTGCTAGCAGAAGGTACTTTGTGAGTTATGTTCACAGAATCCTTTGGAATGTAACTTAACTCTACAAGTGCCCACAAGTACCTGGACTTTAACAAAGAGACAATAATTAATACATCAGCCTACAACATGACAGTTGTTTCTCCAATTATAAAGCAGTTTCCCTTTTTTACTGGACAAATGGATGGACAGAAGGAACAGTATTGTAAGAGCTAAACCTTTCTTTGCAGAATGTTTGTACTTAAGTGCTTGCAGAGTTTTATGCTTATGTGCTTGAATTAATGGCTTCGTGGTATTTTATGTCTGCCTCTCTTTTTACCAGTTGAATTAGGAAAAACACAAAAACATCACATATCTGACTTTATGACTTGTATATTGTTGTCATTTTTGCCACACATATGGAGTGTTTTCCAGCTAAAAGAATGAACACTCCTGCTCCCACAGAGCCCGAGTGTGAAAAGTCTCTTTACCTTGTTACCCACGTGCACTCCCTAAGGGAGTGTTAACAAAGCAGACCTTGGGAATTGTGCTAATGCTAAGGTATAGTGCTTCAGGTAAGACATTAATATTTCCTTTTTTATCTCATTTTTAAAGAAAAGTACAGAACAAGAAGGTGCTGCAGCTTGTTAAAGACACCCCAGTGTTTGAGTGTGTTTTGAAACTAGCAGAGCTGAAAAGCCAAAGAAGCTTAGATATAATGCTTTTTGCATTCTAAGTTCCTCATTAGAAAAAACCAAAACAAAATAACCCCCCCTGAATTTATAATTAAGGGAAAACTGTGACTGGTCTTAAGTGCTTTTAATAATTATTTTTTCTTTTTTGAAAGACAAAATTTACTTCAGTGAAGAACTGCATTTAATTCTTACAGTTTTAGAGTAGTTTTACTGGTACATAGGTCCAAAGACATGAAGCAGGCCAGAGTTCAAGGGCCTGATGCTGAAAGCAAATTTGTAATCCTACAAATTCTTGTTGCTTAGAGTACTTCCCATGCATATCACTTTACCACAATAAGGGCTTCTTCTAGGAAATCTGTATCAAAGAGAGTAATTGCAGTGCTACTCCTCTCTGTGCTGCTCCAACCCAAGCAAGGCGAAGGAACAGACTCTTCTCAATATTACCAAGGAGCAGAAATTGCTGCCTTCTGTTTTGTTACATCCCCACAGGGACGTGTAAAGCAGAGCAGCTTGCCTGGTGTTCCACCCTAAAAGGACAAATATCTTCTAGGGATCTCTAGGAGTTGGAATCAGGGAGGCAGAACAACTGAGCTCTGCAAGGAAGGAAAAACCAACTGCTTCAGTAAACCTATATTTACTATAGTGAGAAATATTAATCAGAATAAATACACCAAAAACTACCATCCAATTAAAAATAACCCTCCCCTGTCACCAGTCTAGTGGATAATTATACAATTAGAAATGTTGGAAATGTCATTACTAGAATTAGATGAGGGAAATTTCACTTAATAGGATGAGAGTGTCCCCGGTGATGGTGGCTGGGGGTATCTGGCTGGGCAGGGAAATGCCCTGTCTGTGCCTCTGTGTCCCCCAGAACTTTGCTGGGAGAACCCCAAGGGCATTCCCAGGGTTACATCCCCAGACACTTGGCACAGCTTTACTCCAGGCCATAAATTGTATTTGCTAGCACGGATGTCTTGTGAGAAATAGTGCACTGGCAGTCTACAAATCTGAGTCAAGTATTCTCTATATTTAGTTGGATAAATATAGCAGTAAAGTCAACTGGGAAATCTTAAGCTCTGCTGTGGAGAGCAGAGCCATTAAGAAGCAACAGAGCTGTGCATATAAAATGGCAATACACTCACCTATAGGACCTTCATCTCATTTGCTCAGCTGCCCAGATTTGCAGTAGAGCCACAAGGTTTCTTCTCTTTGTTCATATGATCTTGTTACTGAAAATGTTCCCTGACAAATCTTTGTGGAGAAGATTTGTTCATCCCTAGGATGCTGGAGCACCAGACCAGTGGCCCTGGGAGCATCTTCTGCTCATATGGCTCCGTCACAGAAATGAGATTGAGAAGGGCTCTGGCCGAGCACTCGGGGTTGTTATTATTGTTATTGATTTCCTTGATGACAGAGGCAATCAGGATGTTTGTGCAATGTGTGTCTTTGACAAATAAGGGCCACAGGGGTGTTGAAGTTGCAGCAGCAGAGAGAGTCCATCTGCTTTACAAATTTCATAACATTGATCCAGAATGTGCACAAACTGCTCCCCAAATGCTGTTGGTTGCCAAGCATAGCTATCATAAGTGATGGTAGAAGACTTATAATCAACATAAATTACCAAAGCCATATATTTGTTAGGCAAGAGAAATAAATGACAAATTTTCTCAGATCTGTTCTTGATGCCCATTTGAGGATGACATTTACCTAGCGGGCTCTAACCACTTCAATCTGAAACTTCTTCATTGAAAGGACTGTATATTAATTTCCAAAGAGCTGTGGTTTTCTGAAAGGTACGTCAGAAAATCAGCGTGCTCCCTGAGAGAGGTCAGTGCATTGCAGCAAACAGAAACTTCAGCACGTGTAACAGTTCTAGTTGTGGTCCTCAGTATCACCCAGAAAAGTTTGTTTCGCCTTCACAGAACTTCCAAAACAAAATGTTCCAGTTTCACATCATTTTCTGAGAAAGCAAGTTCTCTCCTATACCTGTTCTGAGCAAATAATGAACTGATACATTTTCAGTTTCTTAAGCATTTCTTCCTATAGCAATATTCATGTCTGGGTTCTTTGCACTTGTTTATTCCCCCCGAGCTCTGTGTTAGGATTTGACATGCTGTCACAGCCAATGCACACGGACTGTAATTACCTGTTTTCCCTGGTTCAATTTCCAAATACTTGCATTTTGGCATAGTTGGAAGTTCTCACCTATTCATCTTTTCACTTCTATTATAATTCATTTCAGTAGAAAGGGAAAAAGACAAAGTAAAACTCTACTCACATCTTTAGAATGTTTCCTTGCAACTCTGTATTGCCACCAAAGCCTATTTCAAATGCTCCCACCTTCACCAGTGTCTTCTTTGTCCTGCCATGGTGCAGCCTATCAGCCACTCACACCGATGCAGCTGTTTGTGGGGCCACACAGTGAAATGGGTCATGACATTCTAGGTTTGTTTGGGATTTTTGGGTTTGTTTTTGTTTTGCTTTTCTTTGTTTTTTAAAGAGCAATACTAGAGAGAGGAGAAAGTGATGAGGGATGAGGGCAGGTCAGCTGTGCTCCTGAGGGCAAAATTATTTATGAAGTTCCATTCTTCCCAGTTGTAACCTTCCTCCTCCACAGTACAGACAATGCCATAGAGGGTCATGCAGTGTTGTGCAATAGTGGCACAGCAAAATCCTGTGTGCTGAGGGTAGAGGCACTGCTGTCCTGAGAGCTCCCAGCCCAGCACTCGCCATTTGGTGCATATTTACACTCCAGGGGTTAGGGGAGCAGCAGCTCTCTGTTAGGTTTCATCTCTGTGCCAAGCAGGTACCTTTCAGTGGCAGGAACTGAACCCCACTTCATCAGGGAAGAGCCACTGCAGTTGTACAGCCCAGGGGAAAATGAAACTGGGGATGACAGACTAACTTTGGGCCTGGTTTTGGCCTCAGGAGAAGTCCAATCAGAAAGTGTCCACAAGAACTGCACCTTCCAGCACTGCTTCCTGCCTTTCACTTCTGTTATTTTGTCATTTTCTCTCTCACTTTCCAGTATATGTAAATACTGTGTGTTCCCAGGGGTGCTTTATGTACTGCATACCATCACAAGTTCTCACACAAAATACCTGCAGGACTGAGTCTATCATGCTGTCATTGATTTATTCTGCTTTGTTGAGTCATTTCCCTTTTTAAAAATAGAATATTGCTTTAATTTTTTTTCTTTCACAGCGCTCTATCTAATGAGGTTGTTTTTTGTGATGAGAATCCTGCTATGATAAGGAAGACAGCAGCAAATCAGTCCAACCCCAGTGAGCTCTGTTCAACCTTGTAATTGTGAACTTCTGATTTTCTTTAGCTTCTCTACTTTGCAGTGCTCTCTCTGGCAATTCCATCAAGCTTTGATTTAAAAGCCAATGATTTTTTATTTGTTTCCTGGAAGAGTTTTGGGAGCTCTGGGTGCAGGGTATTGAGGACACTGAGTTTTATTGCTCAGAAAATACTGACACTGTCCTTTGATAACTTTCTTTTGTCTTCTGTCTAGTGAATCATATGACACAGGCACTTCTGGCAGACAAAATGCTGTCACGGGTGGACTTGCACTTAAATGCTGATAAAATGTCTGGGTGAGAGACTACATTGGGCTTTAAGCTGTTACACTCAAAAAAGGGAGGTTCTAAAAAAGATTTCTAAAAGGAGGTTCAAAAAAGTTTTCTAAACCCGGAGGGACTCATCAATACCCCATTGCACCCAGAGTTGTAACAAGTGCCAGATTTACTGCTGTGCATTTACTGTTCCTTTCCTCCATCAGCCAGAATGGAGCATCTGCCCCTCCCGTTAGGCAGACAAATGAAACGGCTGCATGGAAGTGATATTTCTGTTTCCTTGTGTTTTGTGCACCTGGAGTGCATTGCATCAAAGTGAGTAAGGAGTGTGAGCAGATTGGTGTTAGGGAGATAATGAAGACAGCCTTTAAGTTGGATGGTCACTAAATGTGTTGGATTCATGACACCAACAAAAAAGAAATGTTCCTATCTATCCTTATTGTTTTATCTTTCTCTTTAGATCAATAAACTCACTCTAGTTGCTTTACTCTGCTTTGGACTGTACAATTGAATTATGCCCTGTGCTTCCCTCTGTCTCCCAATGCATAATGCAGAAGATTCTCTGGCTCGTTACAGGAAATTCAGCTTCATTTAATTCACAGGTGATTTGCATTGCCAGCACCCAGTCTCAGTGCCTTGCATCTCCACTCTTTTCATTCCTTACTGTTTTTCAGAAGGCAGGGGGCTCATTTTCTACCTGAGTTTTGTGTAGTGACCTACATCTTCCCTTACTCAGAGAAAAAGAGATTGAGGCTCTCTACTATTTAGTCTTCATCCTGCTTCGATTTTTTACTTTCTCTTGATCCTTTTTCAGTCTCTGTTTTTTAAGGTAACAATAGCAATAGCACTGAGAGACACAGATCTGTTGTAAATGTCCATGTCTGTTCTGAATTCTTTTCTGAATTACTGAAAGTATTTCATAGTTGGTTGTTTTTGGAAAGGTGATGCTACAACATCCAATATTTTTGCCTCAATTTTTGTATCAAATACATGGTATCCAACTTGCAGTGTAAATCAGAAGTTGTTGGGTTTCTTTTTATCCACTAGACCTCTCCAAACTGTAAACAAGCTGGTTTTGTCTGCCTCAATGGTTGCAGTAGTTTGTTGTGGCAGACTGGAGTCCACGTCACTGTAACTTCTGCAGTGCTAACTCCTGCAGGCAGGTTTGGGGGCTCGATGCACTCAAACAGGCATCTGAAGCCTACTTGTTCTGCTAGAAGGAATTTATTTTCATGTTCACTGACAATTGCATTGGGCTCCAGTGTAAGGTCCAATTTAAGTTGAAACGGCTTCACCCTCACCCCATGTCACAAACTGGCGCGTGAGGGATACAACGAGAGCATAAAAGGAGAGGTTTCCTTCTGTTTCCTCCATCTCTAGAAGAAGGGTGGGCAGTTCCCCAGCTCTTGTTTCACCTCTCATTTGGAAAAGCAGCCAAAAGGATCAGCTCACACAGCTCTCACTGGACACCACCCCTCTGTTCCAGCGCCGGGGCAGCCACAGCCACAGCCGGGACCAGAGTGCAGGAGTTTCCCCCCAGGAGCTGGGAGAGAACAGCTGCAGGGAGCCCTCCCTGGCTTTGCCGGGGTGGTTCCCCGTGCCAGGGAGGCCTTTCCCCAGCCCTGGCCCGTGCCAGCACCCCCCGTGCCCCAGAGTGGGGGACGCTGCCCCCGAGCCTGGTGCTGCCCCCGCGCCCAGGCTCGTGCCCTGCCCAGGGAGCCGCGGCAGGGCTGTGCTGGCCCTGGCTGTCTGTGGGAGCTCTCCGGCCACCAGGACAGGCACCCCCAGCCTGTGCCATCCCAGCGCTGCCTTCGCTGTGCTGGGTGCTGTGGGATGTCCTGCTGAGCTGGGTGTGGCAGCTGCACCTGGTTTGTCCTTGCCCTAAGTCCTGTGAAGGCTGCCAGGACAGAACACAGCTCCCGTGCTGATCTGGCAGCGCACTGCACCCAGGCCTTGTTGTTTTGCTGAGTGCTGGGACAATTTATCAACCTATATCTAAAGTACCTTCTTCCCTCGAGACAGATATTTAAATTCAACTGCGTAGAACATTAACTTCTTTCACTAATACGAATGGTCAAAACGTGTAATTGCTCGAGATATTTTATTTTGAAAAATGGTTAATGTGTGTGTAATGTTACTAATTACCTACGAAATTTCAGATGCATGTTTAATGGTCACAAAGAGGTTTGTTTACCTTAGTGTAATTTAGATTCTTCACTAAAATACTGTGCTTCCACTCTTTGCTTAATTCTTTTAATACTGCACTAAGAATCCTTTTTCAGCCAGTCAGATTCTGGCCCACAGAATAACATCAATGCTGATGACATGACTACCATCCCATGTGAAATGGAACTTCTGTGTAACTTGTTGAGAATTAGTAGTTGACAAAAAAAAAAAATGTTTTTTATTACCTTTGGTTTTACTTAATGCTTATGAAGCATTTTCTTGGCTCACCCAATAGTGGCCTCAGGAAAACTGTCTATGTAGAAATTATATTAAAAAATATCACAGCTGCTAGTGCAATACAAAATATTTCTTGAAAATGTTAAAATGTCCCAAATAAAAAATTTGGAGCACATCAGCTTGGTGCTCCTACACCTATTTTTTCATACTGGGAGAGTTTCATGTGCCTGACCAGAAAACACTGACATACATTTCTATTTAAATATATTTTTCTGTCTCCATCTCCTGATTGTTCTAAGTAATATATTCCATACAAGATGAATTAAACAACATACTTCTCATCTCTGACATTTTTCATCTTATGGTTAAAAAATAAGTATAGACTGGTATTCCACAAAAGTACACACTGAATCATTCTCATTAATTAAGGATTGCTTTTACATCCACTTCAAATTACTTTAATAATAGTCTTGAGATTATCTGTTTTGTTAAGCTGAAATATATGAGCAGCTGTGTTACTCCTCCAGCTTTTGGCAAGTTGCAGGAATGCAGCACCTATGAGCAGCACCAGGGTCCTGGGAGAGCAGGCTCAATTGCTCCTCCATGCAGTTCTTTCACCTGCCTGGGGCCTGACTGCACAATTAATATTCACATTAGTATTTGTTTTATTGTTACACTGTTGCACTGCAAGCAAATACTTAGGGCAGGTTGGTAAGACTAGCAGGGCTGGGTCCTTTGTAGCTTTTTTTCATTGAAGAGCCTGAAGTTGGTGGTATTAGTCATCTGCTTAGTCAAGCATGTGCCTGAACACCTTCTGAACCGAAGCTGTGGCATGGAGATCACCATAAAACCCCCCTGGCTGCAGGTAGGAGTCTGAATGCCAGCACAGCCTACCCGACCTTTGGACAGCTTCTGTATCAACAACAACGAGCTGCTGCTGACTGAGATGGTGCTGGAGGGTAGTGACTCAGATCCTGTCTCATGCTGAGAGCCATGGTGACACCAGTAGCAGCAGGAATGCTGCCTGGGTGGCTGCTTTCCCCCATGTCCACAAAGAAAATACCTTTCTTTTGGGATTACCAAGGTGCTGATGGCAGTCACAGCAGGACTCACTTTGACAAGGCCCCTTGTGCTGAGGCTGCAGCGTTTTCAGGAGCTGGTAGGGGCCCGATGTCTTCTTAAGATAGTTTTCCATATGCATCCCACTTGGAGTTCTGATCCAGCTCCTGGCTGCCAGCCACTTCTCCTGTCTCTGATGTTAATCTTGTCAGTGACCAGCAGGGTAAGCTGCTGCAGCACATCTCCCTGTACATGCCAGCCAGGCTTGAGCCAGTCCCAGAGGCTGCCAAGCCTCAGGTGACAGTGCACAGAGGATTGGGCTTGCTGGGGAACGGCCTTTCACAGGCTGATTGTCTTTGAGGCCCACTTACAACCCTTTCCTAAAGCTCTCTTTCTATATCTGAAGTTTATATAATACTCCCAACATAATCACTGAAACGTGCTCAGTTTCTATGGTGACGGGTGCTGGTGGAGAACTCTGAGACAGATGAATTGGAGAACAAAAAGGTGCAGGAAGCCGACAGCCCCAAGTTCACTGTGCAGAGCTAATTTGTCTGGGCAATGTTTAAATAACAGGATGAGAAACCTACAGGAAAAAGTAAAACAGATGTAACTAACAACAGATCTCATCTGGTACTAGCAAACCTAACCAGTGTTCCTCCTGTGTTCTTTTATTTCTTGAATGTTAAAAATAGTTGCACAGGCTTAAGGATGCAACAGAAAAGTTGGCAGCAGAACTGGAACTGAACAGTCACTGAAAAGTGATCTGAGTTTGAGATCAGTATTGACAAGTGTTAGTGGGAATATCTGTGGGATCACTGGAAATACTGGGAAGACACCAGGGGTACAAGAGAGGAATGGGATAGCGTTAATCAAAATGACAGAGCCATAAGGGAGGAGAGGTCAAGCACCCTTGTACCAAGTCTATTTAATATTTAGTCTTCTGCTTTTCTCTTACTCTTCTTTTTGCCAGTATTTAACTGAATGAGTATCGCAGATACAAAAAAAGGGCTGTTCAAGTAGCAGGGAAGTCCAAACCACTCTATGTTTGCTACAAAAAGGGAAAGGTTTTTAGGCAGGGAAAAAATCTCTGTGCACATTTTCCGTGTCTTTGCAGTTGGTGCCAGCAGTCATTCCAACTTGGCATGGTTTGAGCAAAGTTTCAAGTATTTCTTTCACTTTTCTTGCCTGGAATCACTTTGTGTTTCCTGTAGCACTGCTGCTGTGATAGTCACTGTGCTGTTTGGGAAGCATTATGTGCTTGACTAACTTCCCATTATTTAGGGTCAACAAATGCATTTCCTCAAGCTCCGTACAGCAAGATTTGCAGCTCCTGTAACACAGCAAGGGGAGTAGGGGCTCGAGTTCCTTGACCACAGCCCTGCAGCTTCACATTCTGCAGCAGTTCCTGACAGAACTCCAGGAGGCAAATTGCAGCTTCACTGTGTCACTAGGCACAAGCAGTGTAGTAACTGGTGGCCTAGCAAAATCCATTTCCCTGTCAAAGGTCAGCAGTGTTTGTAAGTGCATCTGTTTAGAGAATAACAGCCTAATCTGTCTGTTTGGTGTTTATAACTCAGAGCTAAAAGATGACTATGTGTGTCTTATCTGGTGGAAAGAGAAGAAAATATTAGGATTTGGAATAAGACATGGGCCTAGGAAAAGAAAAGCTCATGCATTTTGCTTCTGGCTCTGTTGTGAACTTTAACATGGGATTCTGTTGAAAAGATAAGGCTGCATGTTGTCTGAAGCTCAAATATGGATTGGAAGAAAAGGAAAAAAGAAAAAGCATTCTTGCTCAGTAGTTCAAGAGACATATAGCAAAGATTTACTGGATTTATTGCTGGTATTAGTTCCCCTATGACAGACAGGAAGAGGGAGAAAGGATTCTTTGTACTTTTTGTATCCATGTACTTCTCTATGTGCACCACTTAAATATGTTGGAGGCGTTTTGTTGACAAAGAGAACAAATAGTTGAGATGTGAAGAAGGAAAGCCAGGAGAAATACCTCCTGCTTTTTTCACTGCTCTGATAGCAGCTTGGTCCCAGATCCAAGTCTGAGCTCAAGAACTCGTTTTTCTCTTGGGCTGGTGTTTGTGTGTCCTGGAAAGCAGCCCTACCAGTGCATCCCACTGAATTTCCTGAAGGATTGGAGTGGATAGGACACTCATTAGATTAAATGTAACTTCTCTTACTGCTTTTCCATTATTGTGTTCCAGCATGTTACAAAATGCACAGGACAAGATTTAGCAACTGTACCTTGTTTCAGAGTTCCCTGTTTTACTGGAGGCTGCCAGCCCCTAAACATCTCTGTAATATGGCAGAGGTGGGACCAGGAGATTAATAAAGTTTTAAAATCCCTCCCTAAGCATTTTGTAAACTCTAATATGATATGACTCAGTAATTACTAGAAACCTCAGAGAGACAACTGTTCAGATGGAAGAGTTTTTAATAAACCTATTAACTTTGCAAGTGAAGTGAAGTGAGCAAAACTCTCAGGAGTTCCATTGATCCTTGTCTTTTTTAAATGGTGTCATAACCTTCATGTTTGGTTTGTTGAATGTTTTGTTTTAAAAAGATGCTGACTCTAAATATGATCCTGACAGGGAAACCAAAGCGTTTGAAGTTTGACCTACACAGATAGTTACACTTAGCAAGTGTTTCTAGCTACCACAGAAATCACTAATTTCTAACTAATCCCTTCTGGAGAGAGGCATTGACTGGTGAAAGACTGTCACTGCAGGAATGCCTGCTGGGGTAAGAAATAAACATCAAGCCTACCAGACTTTCAGTATTTGTCTAGAACCATGTAGAATTCAGTGCCTTTAGAATTCCACCAGTGTGTCCTCCAGGAGAGACAGAGCACCAGAGCCATATAATGCCCATTATAGGGTGCATCGTTAATTCTGGAAAGTGCTTGCAGTCACATTCCTGTCTTCTGCTCTGTGATACATCTTTCTGCTCATTTTTACTGTCCTAAAAACATATTCAGGAAATGACTTAAGCTGATTACAAGTCTTTTTCAAAGGGACTAGAACTCTGAAACTAAAATGCTTAAAAACCATTGGGTTTTTGTGAAATTGAAAAAAACAAGATCAGTGGAGGTATTGTGCAAACTGAGCCAAGACTTTAAAAATGCAAATGCTTTCCTTAAGATGTACTCATGAAAATGTTATTCATGTGGCAATCAAATAAGTCTGTAATATACTTTTTGTTTTCTCATCTTTGGGACTTCTGTATTCCATTCCCAAGTTACAGAGCAGTTTCTCAGGTATAGCTACCTAGTTGGAGGTGGAGGAAAAGAGGTGGGCTTTTATTTTTTGTCTCTGAATTTATACTCATTGCTTAGCTTTTCAGTTGGTGGGGCTTTATTCAGGAGTGTGTAGATTGTGAGACATTACATTGCCTGAACTACTTAGTATGAGTCACCATTTGTAAACTGTTTATTGAACTGAGCATAAACAGTAAGTTACACAGAGAAAATGTAGAGAATAAATAACTATTTTTAGATTGCTGTAAGTCCTTCGAAAGTCTTCATTCTACGGAGGTAACATTGTCTTGTAAATGGATGTATTCAGAGCACAGTTCTGATACTACTGTCACTTAGAGCAGCATAAGAAGCAGCAACTCAAACAGTCAGAGTACTCACATTGCTGTGAAAGGCAAATGTCAGAGGCACTTATGAGCTGCTGTCCTCAGGATGTGATTCTGGAGCAGTGGGGGAACGTGCAGGACACACAGGTCTGGCTTGGTGTGGCAAAGTCAGCTCAGATAAGTGAATTCCCAAGCTGACAGGATCCCTGTTACACCAGCCCTCCCAAGGCAGCAGGAGAGAAGCCAAACAGCTGCATTAGGACTGAGCCATTCCCCTCCTGTTTCCCTCTTCTGTTGAGTAGCTGTGGTGGTTGTTGTGACCAGGGAATTGTGGGGTTGTGCATCTGATGTCAGATATCGAATATCTGGTGATATTCAGCTGTCGTGTTTGTCACATGTCAGTGCCTGCAGTTCCTGCCCCGTGCTGCCGTGTTCCACGCCAGGCCCCAGCACCGTGGGCGTGCCCAGGGCAGACGTGCCCGGGAGCAGCTTGGTGCTGCACATGGCACAAGTCAGAGACCCTCCCTGAGGGCTCTGTGCGGCCACCCTGCCACCACGGCTGGTCACAGCAACACTGCTGCCCCTGCAGGCACCATCTCTGGCCTGAAGGCTGTCCTGCCTTGCCTCCAGCTGCCTCCCTAAAAGCACTGAGGTCTGGTAAACCTCTGTCCACCTGCCAGGCTCACCAGGGTGTGGCAGCCACTCTAAGGTGTCTAAAACTACAGGAAAATGAATTCCACTCGGGTGTCACAGCTGAGGAGTAGTTGTAGCTCTGACCTTCCAGTTTTCCTGTAAAGGAATCTCTTTCTGAAGTCAGACCTTGAGCCTTTTCTCTCCTATTGCAGACTCTCATTGTTCTGCTGCTCTCTGACAAAATGCAAAATCTGCAAATTCCTGCAAATCTGTGACAGATGCAGTGACTTAAATGGGTTTTAAAAGCAGTTCTTGCTCTCTGTTTCACACTTTGTAAAGCATAGCTGGACTACCATGTAGAGTTTGAGGCTCCCCAGCAGACGAAAGTGAGTGCAGCGTGGGCCACCAGAGTGAGCAGAGCACACGGACTGTGAGGAGAGCCTGAGGGGATGCCATGGGCCTGTCCAGCTTAAGGAGTCTAAGAGGAGGTCTTCAGCTCCCTGATGGTGGAGAGAAGGTAAAGCCAGACTCTTTGGGGAGAAAAAGAGCAAGAGGTAATGAGCACAAGTTGTAACATGAGACATTCTGGTTATGAAAAAAAACCTGTGAGGGATGTGGTGTAGGAGGATTTCCAGAGGTGTTGTGGAATCTGCATCATTGGAGGTAGCTCAGAATTTGACTGGACAAGGTCTTGAGCAATGGGATTCGAGTTCACCCTGCTTTGAGCACAGGGTTAGAGCTCTCAAGGTCGTTCTAACCTGAATTACTCTGTAATTCTAATCACTGACCTGAATAAGAATAGGCCTATGAGCAACATTTCCTTTTTCTTTTTTACCAAATCTGAGCCTCAAGCACAATGCAATACACCTTCAGGATCTATCAGAACTGGCTGCAGTACTGTTTTGACTATAAATCACGCTTTAACTGAGTTTCCCAGGTAAATCACTGCAGGACTCTTAAGCTTTTAGAGCTCCAAGTTGTCAGTGTTATTCAGATAAGAACACTCTGCTCGAGCTCACTTGGGAAATTAAATAACTGTAACAGTGACGTGTGTATTGGTGCAGTAAATCTATTGTAATTCCTTCAGAGACTCTCAGAGGGGCATTATGTCATGTAGAACCCTCCTGTGTGATCCTGGTACTCAAACCTGTGGGGTGAATCAGTAATACAAGCCTCAGGACTTGCATTTAGTGGACTTCACAGTTTCACTGCAGCTGCTGTCTTTCCATGGGTGTTTGCTATGCTTTGTGCAATGTTTCCATGAAGTTTTAATGAATGTTTGTGTTTCAGGCAGTTTAGTCCTGTCTTGTTCACCATGCAGTTCAACAAAAACACTTGTGTTTCAGTTAAAATCCTAAAGAACTAAGAGCAGAAATGTTTTGTGTAATTGTTGAACTGCAACATTTGGCCATTATAGTGATCTTGTTCTGTTCCTATCCCAAGTGTTATAAACTGTAGTTGCAAAGAATTTTACAAAGGTGGGATTTGTTGTTAATTTCCTTGGTGGATGGTGTCAAGGAACACTCCTTGTTTTCTTGTACCATTGCTTTTACACTATCTGGGCAAAACCTTAATTTTGCCCCATTGTTCTTATTCAGAAATATTTTGAACCAGTATCTTTAATAGTATTTAATTTTAAAGAAAACTGACACAATCTCTTAAAAGCTCTAATCTTACACTCACAATTCCGAGGGTAATTTCTCAAGTCACATAAATGGTATGAGGCCATAATTCCACAGTGTATGGGATGAGTTGGCCACATTATTTATGTAAAGTAATGTCCAGTCAGTGGTCTTCTCCATGGTACCTAATTCAACATAAACCCAGAAAATTTGATCATTTTTCTATAACATTAGATTTAAAAATAAAACACAGCTTGAGAAATGCAAAAGGAAATCTATACAAATACCACTATTATTCAAGTATATGAGTCCTGACAACACCTCTCTTTTTTTCTGCAAAAGAAACAGCAGTAAGTAACTGAGATCTGTCAAATGCTTTTGCATGGTTCATTAGCTGTATTGCCTCCACATTTTTACATTTTTTAAACATTTTAAGTGCAGTCAATCAGATTTTGACAAATACAGCCTTGCTTCTCATTTTAAAATGTGCCATTTACAAAGGAAAATCTGAATCCTGAGATTTCTGATCAGATTGAGTTTTCACAGAGATTTTTGAAATAATGTATTTGTCCTTTGCTTGGACAAATCCATGAATAATCACACACTGTGGGAAAAATGCCATCATTTCAACCGTTCATCATTTCATGGCAACATTGTGATCTCCCCCCAGAAAAGGATTCTTTTTTGAGTAGAAGGCATTCAAGAGAGCAATAGCAGCCAGTCTTCAGAGGACATAAACATCCGTGTCCTGTGGTGGCCAGCTTCATTTCACAGTCCCCAGAAGCAGCTCAGACAGTTCTGCTTTAGCTTCAGCTCTCATCACACCATATACAACAAACTCTGCTGAT
The DNA here is from genome assembly GCA_013397795.1 of Orthonyx spaldingii. Lineage (NCBI taxonomy): Eukaryota > Metazoa > Chordata > Aves > Passeriformes > Orthonychidae > Orthonyx > Orthonyx spaldingii. The sequence continues at coordinate 638,609 of VZTJ01001955.1, forward strand.
ACTTTTCCATTATGAGTTTCAGTGGCACAGCCAACTCAGCTCATGTGGCAGAAATTATTAAGGTTCTTTAACTGGTACAAGAGTATCTGGAAATGAATCTTTTGCCACCACTTGCTGTAGCCAAGCAAGCAATAATATTAAATCCTGTAGAAGTCCTATAGGATAAATATAGTAAATGATGAAAATAAAATCTTATCAGATAGCAACAAAAAATCAGTCACATCACAGACTTCCCAGAGCAGATTACGCTTGCATTGGTATTTCAAGCATTTTCCTTTTAAAATTAACTGGTAATTTTAAGCCACACTTTTATGTGCCTTATTTCCTGCCCCTGCTGGAGCAGGAGGGGGGACCAGATGACCACTGTGGTCCCTTCCAACCTGACCCATTCTGTGATTCTGGGAATTTAGGGTCTGGTTTTGGAGTTTTGGCTGAACCAGTCTTGGAGTTACATGCAGCTCAGGGGCAGCTTCTGTCCAAGCTTTATGGTGGGGAGGAGGTTGCTTATTTGAATGGGAGACAGAGGACAAAGAAGGAGTTTTGATCACATGTTGGTCATTAAGCTCATAAAGGGGATGTGGTCATTGTACTGAAAGACACTGAACTTCCCCAAAGGACTTTTCTCCTATGCCAGTTTCTAAAATAAATCCTTTCCTCTTTCCCACTCTCTGAATTTCAAATACAATGCTCCAGTGTAGAATATGGAAGTAAAACACTTGCTCCTTCTTGGATCTCTTCCAGCTGTAAGGAAAGAAAAGGAGCTAATCAGCTCCTCTGGCTTGGGAAATGCTGGCTTCAATATTTTATTTATTTGTTGCACAGGAACCACTGTGCTACAGTTATTGTAATGTTTTGATTTCTTGCTTCTAAACTCCTTCAGTGCATCAGCACCTTCTCAAAGCTCTGCTCTATCCTGGAAAGTCTCTGACACAGAGCAGTGCAGAGTCCTAAGAAATCTGGAAAACAAACCTGAAATCTTGATGAGTTCTGTATTTGCAGGAACTGACAGTTCCCAGCTGTTTTCCTCTTACTACCACTGCACTCTTACAGAACAGCAGGGAAGGTAAAGGCTTCATCTGTGTATTGTCTGTGATTCTTTGCTAGGTGATCTAGAGATGTCCTGCAGAAGTAAGGAATGGGTGGGGAAGAATGTCTTGCAGTGTGCAGTGGTGGGTCACGGTTACTTTCTGGAGTTGTGAGTTTAGGAATGAGTTTACACCTGCTGTGTGCACCTGAGCTAAACCCCCTATGCTCAGTGTAATGTTCAGTTAGAAAATAAATTGGTATAATTGGAATATTACCCTACTTTTCCCAAACATGGGTGGGCTTGCTGTTCTTGGCAGAAGTGCTGCCTCTTTTAACTCTTGCCTCTCCTTTCTCCTCTCATGCTGTTCCACAATCAGAACTGGCAAAATTAAGCAATTATGGAAAAATCTCATTCATGACACATGGTAAGTTTTTGCTGACCTTTACTGCTTTCTTTTTTTTTTTCTTTGGCTGTTGGGAAAATAGAAATCAGGGCCTAATCTTCATCCCAGAGTGTTTAGCAGCTGCACAGTGCAGTGATATGTGATCTGTGATACCACACAGTCATCTGTGATACCAAAATGTGCTTTGGAATCCAACCTGAACCCAAGAAACAATATAAGTTGAAAAAAAAGTCAATAGTAGGAAAGTTTTCAATGTCATTATAAACATTTCTTTTCACAAAGGTCCGATCACCTTTACTTTTGTTCTTGGTTTCTCAGTTTTCCTAATGCCCACTCCAGGGTCTTTTGAGGGGAGGCATCTTGTCTTGTTTGCTACCTGCCTACATTTTCCCTAATGAGTTCTTAGGATCTGGTTAGTTTATCTGAAAGTCTGGATAAAAGCTGAGCTGTTTGGAAAGTCTGGATCCTGGCTTGAAGAAAAGCACCTCAAGAGATTTTGGTTTTTTCAGCCAGAAAAGTTAATGTCAAGTTTATCCAGACAAACAATCTCCCAGTATTAATATTTCACCGACTGGGACCTCTTTGGACAGCTGTAATATTTGTAGCAGTTCTTTTAAATCATCACTTCTGTCAATTTGAAAATGCCATGGTATAAAGTTTACAACCTTTTTTTTACAGTGCCACCCATTGTAAATGGTGCTGTACGAAGGAGTCAGTTAATGTGGCATTGTATTATCTGGTATCTGCTGTGACAGTGGAAGTAGAATAATATCATAGCTGGAATATGTCATGTTGGCTTGAAACGTCTGTGCAGATTGTCACTGCGATGCAATTTGCATTCAACTTCTAACAAAAATGTTAAAGCAGTCATTTTTGATGTACTGCTTGATTTCAAAACAGAATTCTCAGGAATGCAGTGCTTTGTGCCTTCTAGACAAGCTAAAACCAAAGCAATAAAGAATTATATGGTGTGAGATGGTTACCGAGGGAGGTGAGTTTTGCCTCCCTGGGTTCTGGAACACATATTCCAGTAACACTAAAGAACTTTGCAAAATGAACTGTGATACTTCAGAGGAGCACGGTGCTTTCACAGTTGCTGTTTCAGTCTGTCTCACAGGCTATCTGTGCCTCTTTCTGTCACCTGAAAGACTCCATGTATTTGATGAAATGGGTTTAATGTGTAACATTATATAATTGCCAGCCCCTGTGACTGTACAAGACACCTTGGCACAGTGGCTTTCAAAGTGATTGATAGTAAATGGAAAGCTGTAATTGAAATTAATGGAAGGTTTGCTGCTTTCCAGTAGGATTTTGTGTAATAGTAATAAACACTATACAGCACATTGTTTGCATTTTAAACTTGCTGCCTAGAAGAGTTCTCAGTATGGGTCATCCAGGCCCTGAAAACAGTCAAAATGCTTTTAAACTGCATGGAAACAGAAGATATGAAGTGCTGGTTCCATTTTCTGTCTTCCTCTCAACTCACCTAAATGCACAAGCCCTGTTCCACAGACCCTGTCATTCATGTGAAACTAAAAAGCTCTGTCAACATGGAAATTCTCCAGACTGTCAATTCCCTTAACTAATCCAATTTCTACAGACAAAGCATCTGCTGTGCTTTTAGCAAGTGCTGTATTTGCTGATAGCAAGGGAGAAAGTTATTGTTGGGGGATCAGGTCTGGGATCTTCTGTAGGAATCAGACTCCATTTGCAAATAACTAGTAAAAGTAAATATCAAATAGCAGCTGTTATGTTACAGAAAAGCCTTTGGAGGTACTTAGCAAGAGCCTGTTACAGTTATAAGGAATGTATATATCAATATATACCAAGGAAACTGCAGAATAAGAACTTGGCCTGAAACCCCACTGGTGGTGCTGATGGGTATGGGGGGATGACCTTCCTTCAATGGAAGGATCCTTCCACCCTTCCATGAGCAGATACCACTCTCCCACACTGCTTTCAATCTTTTACTCATTCCCATTGAAATGAATAGAGCTTCTGCACCACTGATTTCAAAACCATTTTATGTAGCAGGAAGATTATATAATAATAGTAAAAAGACCCTGTAGTAAGAAAAATAGGTTGTTTGTGTGTTACACATGACTCAGCAGAGTCCATATTTTGTAACTGTTCAAAGCTCCTTTGGCAATTAATCCTTCTCCCAGTGAAGTCTTGGCCTCAGGCACCTTGCCATATGTTTGAGGTGGGAATGGTGCAATGGGAAACCTACAGCTTTCTACAGTGCTGAAATAAAGCAGGAGTTGCAGCACTATGATACAGATTAAAATCACTAATTTACCTTATTGTTATTTAAAATGAATTTTGTGTTATGTAGCCTAATCCCAGGAACCTAACTTTGCTGCATTAACCAATGTCAAGAAAGAATAATAAGTGGTCCACTCAGGAATAAAGTGTATGTTCTAAAATGTGTTCAGGTGTCTATTGTGTGGAGCAGAGAGAGGCAGCAAGCTGAGCAGGAGAGGTACCTGCCCATCTGTCTTGTGTTCAACTAAAGTATCCAAATTGCTTCTTTCCATCTCAGTGCTGTCCCTCGCAGCCCCTCCTGATCCTGCCCGGTGACTCGGTCCCTCCCCCCTGGTGCCAGCGGTGCAGTTCTGCCCTGCTGCCCTCTGGCACAAGTTACCCACCCTGGCTGTGGCAGCAGAGCCTCCCCGGGCTTCCAGCACAGATTGCTGCCAGGAGCTGCCTGACGGGAACTCAGGAGACTGCTTGCTGTCCTGGTGTTCATGGTAACCTCCTGCTGAAGGCAGGAAGCCCCTGGTGCTGCTCACACGCTTGTGTCAGAGTTATTTGGTTTGGTCTGACGTGCCCCTGTCTTTTCACTGTAGCTGTAGCACCCCTGAGAGGAGCAAACAGGCAGCAGGGACAGGTTTTTGAAAGTATCAAAGTGCCCAGACAGGCAGAAAATCACACTAGATGTTGGGCTTCGTATTTAGGTGCCAAATATCTTTAAAAATCTCACCCCTAAAGCTTCAGTTTCTGAAATTGCATTTGTATCAGAATTCCAGCTCTTGTCCGGAAGAAACTCATCTAAGGAGGAGTGAGGAAGAGGAGGGATCAGTTGCACAGATGTTTGGGTCTTACTTACACAAAGAGATTGCAAGTTTTACAGAAGTATATCTTAAAGATTAAAAATATATTTTTTATAAAAATATAAAAACCCTCCAAAATGTATGCTTTAAAAAAATTATTATTTTAAATTGATCTAGTGCTATTCTTTTTTGGATTTTTTTAGATATACCTAATTTCTGAAACCTTGGCTTTGTTCTTAAATACCAGCACTGAATCATTACCCTCCTGCTGAGGTATACACAGACACTGGGAAGATGTTAGCACAAAGTAGCAGCTTCATGTCTGAGTGTCTCCATTTTTGGCAGCTTGCATCTCATTCCATTATTCAAACATGGGGGCAGGATCTGAATGTAGAGTGTTGGGGGTTTATTTTAGTTTGTTTAATTATTAGCTTAGAACCAGAAATAGTGCAAGTCCTGATTTACTTTAACACTAAGGGTCCTATTCATAGAATCCAAGCCACAACCATGCGAGAATTGCATAACTTAGGAACATAATAACTGTAATTACTGGAACAGCAAAGGTCGCTGGGTCCATCGCCATTATTTCTTAATTTCCCTTTTATCCATTTCTGCATATAGTCCTACTTTATCCGTTCCTTCTCTGAACATCTTCTCTTGTTATAAGCATGAGTGGTTTCGCTGTCCCTGAATTAAGCACTACACCAACTTTTCCTGAATGTCTCTCCTTTTTTTTTTTTTTTTTTTTTTTTTTTTTTAATTTTTTTTTTTTTTTATTTTCTTTTTTTTTTTTTTTTTGTCTAAATGATGTAATTTTTCAGTGCTTCCTTCTTCTGCTTCAGATTTTTGTTTGAATTTTTAATCATTAGGGATCCACTGAGAGTGGTGGTGTTCCTGTCACCAGCTGTCCTTAAAACGATGTCCATGGAATCCTTCCACTGCAGAAAAGCATTTACTCACCTTGCTCTTCACAATATTAATCTGGCTAATAAAAAATTGCTGTATTTGCACTCCACCCTTACTTGTTCAAGGCTATTTAGCTGTTACCCCTCTGCCTTAAATCTGGTTTATTTTGGGGTCATGGGTCTTTCACCACATCCTGGAGGCTGACAGCTGCTCCCACTTAAGAAAAGAAGCCTCGTCTCCAATCCAAGGTCCTGTTCTGACACAGAGCCCTGTCTGCAGTGCTTCCAGTACCCCAAGGCAGGGTATCCATGGCACAGTTTAGATTTGCTCCCACAAAAGACCATTACCAAGATAATTTAGAATTATCTGCTGTACAACATGAGATTTTGAAATATTTGTCTATTTAGGTCAAAAGCAATGCTACCAAATCAGAGCCAAACTGCGTAGGAGGCTCTTTGGTTTGCATCCTCATTTATCTCAGTGCTGCACTCTGCTCAGTGCAGTTTCTAAACTTGCCTGAGCGAGGGTTCCCTTCCATCAGATGAGGCACCGAGGCTGAGAGCATGAAATAACTTCTACGGAACTATAGTAGGGACCTGCATCTGCCACAAACCAAACATAAATCTTCTAAATCCCATATCAGCAAAGCCAGCATAAGTTATATCCCTCAGAAAAAGTTTCTTGGTATTCAGCATTCGACAGAATTTGCAGGGGACTAGTTTTGGGAGAAGTTTGTCTGCTTCTGTTTTAAAAATTCATGTCTTCCCAACACATTTTATCACAGCATGTCACAGAAACAATATGACTGACTGGCAAAGTAACATTAATCTAGGATGAAGTGTCAAACAGGGCTTTCTCTCAAACCAGGAACCTCTTAGTGGTAAGCAAATTTACAAGAACAGGGCTAAGAGAAAGCAGGTCAGATTATTTTTACTTATGCTCCGACCTGGATCAGAACTTTGGTAATAATGCCACGTCACCTTTCTCGACAGTTTCATTGATCTGGCACACTCCCCACACGAATGCCTTTTCTTTTACCACTATTTTGAATGTAAACTTTTCACTCGACCTGAAGAGCTTTTTGGAACATTTTCATTCTTGTCTTTCCAAAGAACTTTGTGACTAGCACAAGTTTTCGTTCCTCCTGTGGGATTTTGGAGGGAGGATTCACATATTTCAGCCCTGCCTGGGGCAGTATCGTGTCAGGAGCCCACACGCAGTGGAATAGCCTGGGCGTGCTCATGGTGGACCTGCCTTACACCTGGGTTTTGCTCCCAGCTGGACAGTGCTGGGAAGCTGTGCGGTGAAGGTTTAGCTGCAGCTGATCCAGCACTGGTGGGAAGGCTCAGTAGCTCAGACATTCAGTAAATATTGGGGTGAGCTCCCCAGAGTCCTGCTCAGGAGAGGAGGGCGCCCAGAGTGGGTTTAAAGAAGCAGCTACACAGAAACACTGGAAGTAAAGTCAGTCTTTTCCTGGGTTTATAGCTGAGCAGCAATCATGGATCCTGAAACCTCTGTCTCTGAGTTTAAAAGTGCTTGTTTGACCTGTAAACCCCCTCAGGCTCAGTAAATTAGAACTAACATTTTTTTCTTAGTCATCCCTTACCTGACAAGGGATGCTCTGAGTACAGCCACTTCGTGAGTAAAAGTCCATTAATATTTTATATCTAAATGAATAATAAAAATAAGAATAATATTTGAGGACATGAGAGATTAGTCAAAAGTAATTTAAAATACATATGCACATTTTAATGTAAATTAGTACGAGCTATTATGACTAAGTCTGGATAGACTCTCATGTCACTGTCTAGATAAACTGCTTTCCTGCAGGTCTCCAAAGTGAAATCAGAAGTGTGGAATGGATTAGAAAGTACATGGAGGGCAAAGCCCCTACACTCTGGGGCTGTTGAGGGAAAAAGGAATGAAGTGGGACATAGGCTTAAGGTTCTGTTCTTGGTGGAAGGCAGACTTGGTGTTTGGAGGGAAGGTTTTTGAATCGTGCTTGTTACAGATCAAGCCTGTTAATAATTCAATTCTCAGCAGTTGGTGCCTGCACGTTCTGTGACTCCCTTTACCTGAAATACTGCACTTGCCAAATGATAATATACTGAGCATTGAATACTTATAATAGTTGGTTTTTAATTGAACTTGTAAGACATTAATCTTCATTGCAAATTCCAGAAATAAGAAGGTTTTCAAAGTGCATTAAGCCACAATATTTTCTTCAAAATATAGGCTAAAATCTGTATACACATATGGCCATATTTTCAAAACTGTGGGACTCTTACCTGGAGATGTGTAACACCTCTGCAACAGGAGCTTGGCTTGGTGCAGTGTAATAAATTGCCAAGTCTGTCTGCAAAGGACTTTCTTGCCCCAGCGGGGTGTGCTGACTAGGAAAAGTCACAGCTGAGTACTTGCAAGAGCCAAAAAGAGAAAAATGATATGAAGAAGTAAAAAAAATACCCAACCCTGTTGTAAAGGAGTTTGATTTCTGTCAAAAGGAATTAATTCCCTTTGAAAGGTACTCCCTTCATTGCTAATTAATTCACAATCACCTAATGTGTGATTTCAATTTAAAGAGCTAATCCCCTTGTGTGAGTTCAAAGAGGGTTTTTAAAAAATGGAATATTTCAAATGCCTATGAAAATGCAAAGAAAATTGAAAGGAGTTAAAACTTAGAGACCTGTTATTTCCCCAGAAATACTTCTAGAAAGGATTTGTGTGAATGGGTGTGTATACATGTTTATGTAACACATATCATACATTTTTATATATATATATATATATGACAAGAACTGAATGAGCTGATCTATAATAATCACGATGTTCAAGATGATTGCTTAATATTTAACCTTACAATGGCTTTGAATAGATGTAAAAAAAAAGAATCTTAAATTGCAAAACAGACCCATACCAAAATGTGAACTTTAAAACCTTTGTGCATAGAATTCCTGTGGTGCTCCAGTGTGGTCAGGGAGTTTCCTACAGAGGGATTTGAATGGACCTTCTGCAGAACTCTGCCACTGAGAAATGAAGTGCAAGAGCCACAGGCAGACCTGCACCTAGCTGGGAGAACTAAATGCAGCAAAACAGTTTTGTGCATATACAAAGCACTTTCGTTCCAAATGTTGATCTTTGGAGAATAAATACCTTTTTTTCACTTTTTTTTTTAAAATTTGAAGACTTCAAAGAACAGAATGAACTAGAAAAGTCAATTTCAATAAACAAATAGACATTTTTAAATGGAAATTTAAAGTTTTTGTATCAAGTGACACAAAACTTGTATTTCTTGATTTGGAAATGCATGGAAAAATCAGATGACAGTAGCCACCCAGCTATTTTCAGAAAGCTGCATATTTTTTAAGAAAATGCAATAAATCTTCCCCAACCTATTGCATACTGCAGTGCTTAAATATATTTATTTTCTGCTCTATTATTTATTACTTTTGTCCTTCCTTACACTCTCATGCCAGTTTCATTTATCTTTATTCATGATAACTGGAGATGGTGGCATGGAGTATTTGTTTGAGGACAAACACTTTTGGAAGATAACAAAACTAACTCCTGACCTCCAGCTGGGAAGAGACACCGTGGGAACAATACTGTGAGGAAAAACTCCCAAAGAATTAACAAGATTCCCCTACAAGAGCTGAGCACAGGCCTTGGGATGAGGATCCAGGTGTCTGGGACACCTGCTAGTAATGGCTTTATTTGCCAACTTCCCGTTTGAAAAGCTGAGAATTTCTGGCTGCCTCTGTTCTGTCTCCCAATCAGACAAGATCTCGGTCTATAAATCTTGAAGTCTTGATGTTTGTTGAACCATTTTTATCCTTATACAAATGCTCCTTATGTAACTGAAAAAAAAACCCCTTCATCCCTCAATGTAAGCAACAACCTGATTTTTGCTGGTTAGAGCTCCATGTATGCAGGGAGCCTCCAAATATCCACTTATTACATTGCTGTCCTCACAAAGTGTTGGAAGAGGATACAATAATAGGTCAGGACAGAGAGAATATCAGAAAATTCCAAATAGATTTTTCATGTAGCTTATTGGAATCAAATATATCCTGGGGCAGTGAGAAAGAAAGGAGTTTTCAGTCCAAAATAGAACTTTTAAGATTTTTTTCATCCTTTTCATAAAGCATCTGAAAGTCTGAGGAAAAGTAGGGGAAAGGAGGATGAAGTAGGAAAATACCTCGAGGGATTAATGTTCGTGTCTCAAATAACACTTTCATACTTTGCAGCTTTCAAGCCTCCTGGTTTGTTTTCTCTTTCTCTGTTGCTGTTCTGGGAACAGCAGATGTGTGCCCCGTGGGGCGTGGGGCGGGTGCTGCTCCGGCTGAGGCTGCCGAGAGCAGGGACAGGAACTGGGACAGGGACTGGGACAGGGACTGGGACAGGGACAGCGACAGGGACGGGGACAGGGACTGGGACAGGGACTGGGACAGGGACTGGGACCGGGACAGCGACAGGGACAGCGACAGGGACGGGGACAGGGACTGGGACAGGGACAGCGACAGGGACGGGGACAGGGACTGGGACAGGGACTGGGACAGGGACAGGGACTGGGACAGGAGTCGCCGCTCCGGAGCCGCGGGTGGCACCTCCCGCAGGGCTGGGTCGCTGGGGCCTGCCTGCTGCCCCCGCTGGTTCTCCTGCCCCCTGAACTCCCAGATCCTGCCAGCGCTCCCAGATCCTGCAGCGCAGCTTTCCAGGAGCCGTGGCGGCAGCTGCACGGCTTCCCCCGTGTGCTCGCTCCATCCTCCGCCCTGCCCCGGGCAGCCTGACTTCACCTTGCTGCTCTGAAAGGGTTCCCTGAGCTGCGGAGGACAAAAGTCTGTTGGGGCCTTGTTAATATGATTTGGGTTTCTGTGTAGCAGCAAAGGGTTCAGCTGCCTTTTAAACAGCCTTTCACTTGGTTTCAGTTGATGAGGTGTTGTGTTTTCTTTGTGGTCCTGTAGTGAGATGTCACATGGATTTCTTGTGTCCTTATCCTCCCTTTTCCTATAGAGGTACATGTTTTTTCATGAATATTTTGGTGTTTATTTCTGTGCTCTTTATCACGTCTTATGTTCAACTTCCGTAATTTAGAATCGTACTGGTAGCTAAAAATCACAGTCTGTATCCCAAGTGTTCACATGACATTTTCTATTTTCTACGTACAAACATTACCTAACACGTGCAAATCAAGCCTCTAGACACAAGTGCCTATTATCACAACGAAAATTGATGCATCTTTCATTCTACGAGTGACTAAATACAGGGCAAAGATTGAAGATGCATAATTTTGGACAATTAAGTTCAAAAAATATCGCATGTTTTATTTTTAACCGCTTCTGATTATTTTTTTGAACTAATTGCTCCTGCTCTGATTCATATCCCTGCAGAGCTGTGTGTGTGTTTGTAGCTCAGCTCTGGCTTCACAAAGTGAGCAGTCAGCAGTGAGCAATTAGTCAAAGTCTGAGAAGCTTGCTCAGGATTTCTATTGCTACAGCCCTCACTCAGGGCTGCACACAGGCCTGTGACTAAATGTCTTTCTTGGAAATACTTCTTAGAAGCATGAGGCTGGAAACATTCTCCTGCTTCATAATAATTGGTTGTCTATTGGTGGAAAGGCAAGAACAATTTAGAAATAGCATAAATATCAAGCTGCTTTTGGCACAATAGGGATGCACTGACTGTGACCAGCAGGTACAGGACACAGTCCTGTCAGCTTACCTTATAAATGTTTATAGTGCCATCCTCACTTTGACAATTATCACTCAATAGCACGTTTTTGCTTCACAAAAGACTACAAGGCAAAGATGTTAAGAGATGGTTAAGGTTGAAAAACCAAGCATGCAGAAATGAAGAAGTACCCTTTATCCAGTTAGCTCATTGAGTGCATTGTAAGCCAGTATTTAATCACACAGACATGTTGTGCTTTCTGTGTTTCCTAGTGCTAACAACTCATTCAGCTTTTCAGGTGAGGGTGGGTAAATACCTCTGCTTATTCAATAGCAGAGGCTCTGGGGGTGCAGGAAGGAAACTTTTAACCCACTCAGTGCTGTGTTGTCCCAGTAAGCCTGAGTTTGGCCCGTGTGACTGCTGGGAGGAAAGCAAATTCTCTTTTTCTCTTGTTCCTGAGGAACCTCATTACACAGGGTGTGAAAAGACATGGGAACCATCCAGTGCATACTAAGTCTTTTTTACATTTCCCTTTTCTCTGTTAAGGACTGTTCTTTCTGTCCTGTCACAAGGAAATGCCATACTTTAGTTTTGACAGTTGCATAAAATAATCTCATTAATTTTGGGGGTTTGTAGAGAAGTCACACTCCCCTCACTACAGGGAATAAAAGGTGACCTTACACATCCATAGGTCTATAAGAGCTGGAAAGGTGTGCCCCAGGATACCAAGTGACACTCTCACCTCCTCATGAAGCACATGGGATCTCAAATGCTCCTGTCTAAGATGTGGAAAGATAAACGGGGGATTAGTGCCTACAACTGTATCCATTATTTGTTTTGAGTTTACACTTCTTTATAAGAACCAGGCAATCTTTTTGTGACTGTTTCTTGTCTAAAGCAGTATTACTGAGAATACATAATCATTGCTTGTATATGATAGATTTAAAAACCTTTGTTTATGATAAATGTTTATGATAAATGGTATTATTTTTCTTTTATCACTTCTGACAATATAATACAGCAATGCCAGGCGTGACTCAGGCCTTGCAATGATTCAGCAAGCTTAGAAAGTCAAAAAGTAGACATAGCTGACTTGAAAAATGGGGACGCTGAGAGTAGAGACATCATTTGACTGCATAAAACATAAAGCAATCTCAGTGACACTGTTATGCATTGTGTACATTTACCAAAATGTGCATACTGGTTGATCAAAAATGATATTCCAGGGTCTGATATTGCAGTTAATAAAGACAGATCTGCTGTAACTTAAGTGCAAGCAGGACTTGACTCTAACTTCTTAGAATATTCCAAATGTTGAATAATATGAACAGCTACCCCTGATATACCTCAAGAATCAAGACACCTACAAGCAAAAGCTTATAAAAATCCACAGGATGAAAACAGAGATTTTTGCACAGAAAATTCTTTCTTGTTGCCACTGGGTGACATCAGGAATGGCTTTTCAGACAGTCAGCTGATGGTCAGTCCAACTGCACTTCTTAACCTCCAGAACAAATCCTGTCCAAAGACTTTCATATTTCAGCTTTGGGAGATGCAGTCGGATTTGCAGAGTAGATGCTCCCAAACACAGGGGACCACTTAGGGAGTAATAAAATAACAAGGCATGGCCTCATTAAAGGGGGCCAGTCAAGGAGAGAAATATAAAGGTCCCTGAGGCTGAGGGCAGGATTGACAGGAGGAAGAGGAAGCACTAAAAAAGAACTAAATGGAGAGAGACAGATTCAATTTAGATGGCAATTACTGAAAACATATCATCCATGTCCTTCAAATGATGTTCTCTGTGATCCAAGTGCCTGCAAAGATCTAAATACCCATTTGTAGACATTGGGCAAATTTAAATGCTGAGCATTTGCACTTCTGACTCTCCAAATAGTTTGGAACAGTCAGGTGAAATCTTCAGCAAGCATAACTCGTTTTTGCTCCACTGGCAAAGCAGCATAGGGTGTATGAAGTCACCAAAGCTGAAAATGTTTACATTAACTGAAATTCTGGCCCTATAGCTCTAAATTTATATAAGTCATCTCCAAATCCCTTTTTCATTGGGTGGGCTACCTTCCTATTTTCTGCAAAATTATCCATGAAATTATACTGTCCAAATTACATATGTATCCCTTCTAGATGAAAAAGGGTTAAAAGATTCAGAAATTGATGTCTGATTGTGGGTGATGTTAAGGCTTATGTGGTAGGTAATTGTCTAAAAGCCTCTGCTGGCTGTTGCACAACCTCACAGCTCGATGCTTTTGTGAGTTTTGGGTTTCATCTCTAACTAGCAGGGATGAAGATGTGCCTATGATGAGAGGACTCTGCCATCTCAGGTTCCAGCTTCAGATTTTTAGACCTCTGTATCTGACCTTTCCAAGTCCTGGTTCTGTCATGGGCTCAAATCTGCATAGACTAATCTGAGCTATCAGTTTGAAATTGTTGGCATCTTTTTTTATGGTGTGAGCATTTAGTGCCTTTTGCTCTTGTCTGGACTAAAATACTATAAAAATACACCATTTGTTTTATTGCTTCCTCTCAGGCTGCCAATTCTATTCTTAGCTGTAGCCTAAAGTAGTATAGACAGACAAATAAGTGTTCCATAGATGTTGGCTACCCTCTAAAAGATATTCTTGTCTGGGCAAGAAATTCATTTGAAGTATCTGTATTCATTTTATCGGGGCATTTTCCCTACTGCATTACTAGAACAAGGGATTATCCCTGTCTATGTTGTTGTTTTCCCCCTTTTAGAACTGATGTTTCATACTTTTTTCTTTATCAAGGGATCCCACCTGGGAAAACCTTAAAATGTTCCAACATGTATCACATAATTTTTATGCTGTACTCTCTTCTCACCTGTCAGCGCTGATGTTTTTGATACATCAGCTTCCAGCCTCTCCTGTTCCAGTGACATCAGCCTGATACCTCATCTGTTATGTTTTCAAACGCAGATCTCCCTGCTTAACATGAGCTTCCTATCAGCATTCACAGAGCTAATTGTTGTCTGCCTTCGTATCCCTTCCTAAAGCCATTTTCCCATATGATGACAGAAAATTTTGATGATGATGCAGGTGCTATGCTTTGACCTCTCCTTTTCTTTTCATCAAATATTGTCTCACTGTGATATCTGACTCCCATTTGTTTCCTGAATCCATCTGTTGCCTCTTTGTTATGCCTGGATGATATTCCCTGTGACAGCTCCTGACCATGACTGTGTAGGTGCTACAGGAATACAATGTAGACATCAACAACAACAGCATTCTTATCGCTCTTTTTTGATAGAAGCAGTTTCATCAAAAAACGTGCCTTGTTTAGTTACTCTGTCTTAAGGGAGAAAGGATTAGAAGCTGTAAAACCAGCAGACCAAAGCAGCCCAAACACAAAATTTCAGTGCTTTGATCAAGGAGACAGAAGCACCAGGTTGGGAAAGTTTCCCAGTACAACATGACATAGTCACCAGCTACTCGTGTATTCAGAGCTAGCAATGAGTTATAGACAGAAACTATTGATGTAAATTGTGCTGTTGTAAAGGTTTCCTGAAGGAAGGTCGTTCTGCCTCTTGCCCCAGTTATTATGACTGAAGGAGTGAGAAGAGCAAGGACTGTCAGGTGCCCTCTGTAAGGGATGTAAAGCTCACTGAAAGATGATTTATTGGGGCTTGGGCTTTCACCAAACCCGTGTCAGGTGGGGGGCGTCCCTCACGGACTGAGAGCTGACCGTGACTTTGCTGAGCAGGGTGAGCAGATGGAACACATTTGTGCACACACTGACCCCAGTAGCTGTGGCTGCAGCTGCCCCCTGAGACACCCACTCCTGCTGCCCCCGCGTCTGTTCCGTGGCGGGGCAGTTTCCATCTCAGGTGTGACCAGCACTCCTTCACCAACCCATTTGTTGGAACCTAAAGGATAAGGGCCCTTTGAGCCTACTGGTGTTTGTTTACAAAGGAGAGAAAAGATGTGTTTAATGAAATGCAAAACACAAGGCACTTCCAAGTACCTCTCCTGCCTACAGACGGAGTTAACAAAAGTGAAATCAGCACAGGCTTTCAGAGTTATCAGAGCATGACCACAGGCACAGTTCCTGGCTCAAAGTGTTTGTGGCAGATGCTGCAGATGCTGCCCTGATCTAAGCAAATGCAGGAAAGGGAACCACACAGGGCACTGAGAAGCTGCAGCTCTGTCCCTTGGGCAGGAGCACATCCCACACTGGCTCCTAAGAACACAAAGGTTTTTCCTTATCGGAGAGCTACGGTCATCTCCAAAGGGAAGAGGTGTGTGCAGCCTGTGGCTCCCCCATGGGCTGCCTTTAGTTTGTAGCCATTAGGTACCTCCAGGGGCTCTGTCAGGACACAGCCAAAGCCTTTGTTAACAGGATGCCCTAATTTTCTTCTTTTGCTGTGCAAAATCTGCTGTATTTTCTAATTGACAAAAGCACTTAATGAAGTTCAGTACTTTGTGCTATACACTAATTTCTTTTTTGCATATGCAGCCACTTCAAAGGTCTGTTCTGAACTTCAAAGACTACCTTTTGAAGTCTCTTAAATTGTGAGCTGCCTAAAAGGATTTACATCCTCCATTCAAGGGGTGTTTAAGTAAATACTTCCACTGGAATACATTTTTTGTATTTCAGCAATGTCCCTCCACCAAGAATGAAAGATCCCTCACAGCAGGGGACTTGCAGCTTGGAGGGTCCCAGCCCAAACCATTCTGTGATTCTGTGGTTCTGTGATATTTGCTGCTCTAAAAATTCCTGTACTCCTCTTTAACAGAGAGGCATGTTTTAGCAAGGTAGCTATTAACATATGAATAGTAAATATTTACAAAAATACTACATAAAAAAAGAACCTGAACAAAAGAGGGACTCAGCCCCCTTCTGATATTGAGAATGTTATTTTCTTAATTCCAGTGAAATTTAGGAAAGTGCAAACAGACATTTGCTACTGCCAGTGAAGCCCTTCAGTGTCTTGGCAACCCAACAGTAATTATAACTTGAAGTTTCTGTCAACATCCTCTGAGAGGCAGTCTGTAAGCCATGGGCCACAGGGACACTGTGGATATGCCTCTTCTTCTTCCACTGTGTTCCTCCACAGACACAGAAGAGAGAAGCAATAATTTCTCAGCAGAAACAATCTTCCTACTTTTACTTACACAGATTTTCTATTCTGGATTGGCAGAATAGAACAAAAGGTCAATAAGACAATGAGGACTCCTATATCTGGGACTCTGGTTCAAGTTAATCAATCTCAAAACAATAATTATAGCTCAGGAAAAGTCCCAGGGCAGGTGTTCTCAAGCATTTCAAACTAGTTTGTTTTCACTAGTTTATTTCTAGTTTTTGCCACTGTGTAAACCATGAAAGGGAGTCTGGGCATATGATAGTTTACATTGTCTGAAACTGCACATCTCTCTAAACCTCAGTATCTGGTGAGTTTATCTTTCTGGTATCCTGATTATGAACTTGGTTGGAATTCTTTTTCTTTAAGAGAGTTTTGAGTCAAAATCCAAAGATCTCCAAAACTGAGTTAGCCTTGACAAGAAAATAAAAATAGGAAATGAAAGAAGTCCAGCAAATTATAAAAATATACTTTAAAAAGTGTGAGCTTATTATTTAATTTCATAATTTTGTTTTATATGAATTGTTCAGTGCTTCATCTTCTCTATTTACAGATGTGTCAATAGCAGTGGTGTGGGCTATCAATGTGCCCAGCTATGTGCAGGCATATGATAGTTATGTGACAGTTAAATATCAAGTTATGTTCTTTAAACCATTAACCTCAGCAGACACTTAGTACTGACTGATTAAATATCTCAGGCTTTCTCCCTAACTTGTGTTCAGCACTGTTTGTTCTCCATCCAAAGTGACAAGAGGCAGACCCCCACTGTCTCTGTCTCGTTAAGAATTCCTGGGTTCTGCCTTGCCATTCCCTTGTACTTTGGCTAAACTCTGCCGGAGCATGTTTACCCCTTCTGATTATCACTTAAGGTAGTTAATACCTGAGACTTCATCTCTAAGCTTCTTTTCTGCTGGGTCTATATTTAGCAATGAAAGTAGAAGATGTCTTTGATTTCCAATCACACCTTTGCAGTCACAAGAGGACAGAAATAGTGTCTGTCTGAAGTCCTGTCCCAGCTCCGTCGCTATTGGTTGGCCTGGCCCCACTCCCTCCAGATGCCAATCCTGAAACTCTCTTCACAGTGTAGAAATATCATCTTAGGCACCCTAAATAAAAATGATACAACTTTCAAAGAGGCTGAGTGCAGCTCCCTTTTGATTTCCCTGGGATTCATAAAATGTAATTAGGCCACTCACACAGAAGAATCCTTGGATGTGAACACATTGTATTTATCTAGGTTAGACTATTTTGGCCTATTGTTTATTTCATAACCAAGGCTGATCTACTTTTTACATGCACTAAAGGAAGTAGGTTTCTTCCAGTCCCCTTTAAGCTTGTTGTTTCAGAAATATTACCAGTGTTCAATCTCAGCTCTAAATAATGGCTCTCATCTTTAGGTAGACCATAGCTTAATTGGTAAAATTGCTTAATTGTCTTACTTACACACTGTGTTCTCTGCCGAGTTATTTAGAGCACTTTCTATACAAAATGCATTATTCAAAACACAATCTGTGCTCTTGATTGCAAACTTCACATACATTACAGAGGCTCGTCTAGATTTTTTCCCTTCCACGTTGCAGCACCTACATCTCTTGATACTTACATTCCTTGGAAAAAAAGTTCAGTTAAGAATTTCTTCACCCTTACAAGCAGCTAATCTAAAACACGTATCAGCAGGACAGGTAGCACGAGTACACTTTAAGATGACAAAACTCCCTCTGCTGTCCTTTCCAAGTCATTGAACAATAATGGCAACAACAGCTTTGCTCAGTTTTCTGCCGGGTTCCAGCACCTGAGCACAACCTCTGTAAGTAACAGAGCAGAAGCAAAGGCCCATGTGCTGCCTGGAGCCTTGCTTTACCTGGCACATTGCTAGGGAACACTGTGCTGCAGTAAGTTCCCATTCCCATTGGCAGGAGTGACAGTGGATGGCATCGAGCTGCTCTCCACAGCCGTGGGTGCTGTGTGCTCATCTCGAGGGTGAGCACTGCTGTTTTCAGCTGCAAATGGCAAGAATGAAGATTCCTGGACTTTCTGCCATACCTGTTCTCACTCAAAAGCATAGATGAGATACTATTATAAGATAATAATAATTACATGGAAAGTTAATTAATTATTTAAGACCTTAATTAATCAGGAAGCAACACGAAGTACTATCAGCAAGTGCCAGGAAACAAGTGAAATCCCTGTAAGTTCCCAGATTAATGCCTTGCTCAGCAGTGTCTGCATTGCACCACTCTTCTCTTCTCCTGTTGCATAACAGCCCAGAGCTGTCCCACTGTGATCTGCTCCAGCTCTCGGAGGTTCACTCCTCTTTGTCACCTCCCCTCGCTGGCAGCCCTGCTGCTCCCTTCCTGGAGCTGCAGACTGCTGGTCTTGGGACCCGCTGGTGCTGGGCGTGGTCGTGGACACCTGCTGCCTTGGACATGGGCTCTGTTTGTGTGAATTCCAGTTTTATGAGTTTCTCCTCCTTCAGTCTTTAATTAGTAAGAAATGGTAACAGAAGTGTCTCTAATCCTTGAGGTGTATAGCAGGTAGCCCCAGAAATAATCTTTGGGTCTGAATTTCAGCACTCCCCAAGTGCTGGCTTGCTCCAGTGACCATGGATCTAGAATTCTTTCGAAATATTTCATCTAAATATATCTGTCCTAAAGTGCTTCAAAGAGAAGTTTCCCATGTTATAAAAGATGGAGAAAAGGAAGAACAGTCATTGAATTAGTGCTAAAGAAAAGTTTGCTTTAGTCTGAGCTTCAGGAGAGACTTACATTACTGACATGTTCCCAGCTGATTTGACAACCTCAACTAGGTTTCTTTCCATCAGAACATTAAAGCTGTCATTTATATTTTAACATGTGCTTAAGATGTTATGTGGTTAAGCCGTGAACAATAATTCACCTTCAGCTGCAGTCAGTTTCTGTGCCATAACAAGACTTTCATAAATCATTTCTAACAAAGTAAATAAATCTCTCAGTTCCCACTATGCACCATTATTAAATTTCAATCTTTCCTTAAAAATAAAGATTAATGCATTTAGTAACTGCAAACAGCTAGGACTGCCATCCTTTAAAATATTATCTCCTGCTATAGACTCTGAAGTAGAGAAATGCATTTACTTTAGGAATTTGAACATTAAGCATGTGGCAGAAGTGGCATACTATATACGTGGAAGCTGGCAGTGGAGTGGAGCTCTATTTGACACCTCTAGGGAACATCTACAATAGCCTACAAGAATGGAGGAGAGAAATATGATGAGGCTTCATACTGAAATATGGAAGTGCTCATGATATACAATCCAGTGCTGACAGCCCTTCTGTGCCCTTGGGAATCTTTTGCATTAGTTTGTCCATTAATTTTTGTACTGTAAACACTTGCACAAGTTCACTTTCATGTGTTTAATGGCCATAAAATCCACAAGTCCCCTCAGTTAACCTTGCATGGGATCAGCTCCTTTTAGTGTCTTCTCCGTAGGACAGATGAGACTTCTTTGTTTATGTGGAATGAAATGGTCATCCTGAGAAGATAATGTTGAATTTATTTTTTTGTAAATGTTTATAATACTTCAGCTGTGATTTTTTCTGGGAGTATAAGGTTTAGGATTTTTTGCTTTTTCTCCTTTTTGCTTGCTTTTATTTTCATTAAGGTTTATTAAATTTATAAGATTTACTTTTAAGAGTATCTGCTTCTACATCAAAAGTGAAGGACATGATCTTAAAACACAGCCATCAAGACATCCAAGAGGTCTGCTTCCTGTGAGCATGTGGTGTATTTTAAATACAGTTGTATTTAAAATTTGGTGCAGGAATCAGTGACAAGTGTCTGTGTCTTACCAGCAGCCACCACAACCCCAACTAAAAGCTGCATTCAGGACCCCTTCACCTGCAGCACCTGAAATACCACAACAGTTTCACTGTGCAGGGCTGTGTGACGGGCAGGGAAAGCCTCGCCGTGATCCACATCTGAGCCCTCAGTGGGGAAACACGTGAGGCCAGAAGCACCTGGAGGTTCTGTGCACGTGAAGGACACTGCTGGTGGAGGGGCACTGCTGCACACTCACGGGCACAGCACACATCCAGGCAGATTCATGTCTGAATGACACTGCAAGAGAAAATTCTTCAGCATTCCACTTACACTTCTTCAAGGAGCGACACAGCCGAGCTAAGCTCAGAGCCTGTGCATTCAGGGACTGGCAGAAATATTTATTTTTCTGTTACCAAAAGAAAGAATTTGGTGATTGCATTTCAATTTGTTTAATGTTTACAGTGTAACAAATAGAGTTAGAGAGAGCCTTGCTGCAACAAGAATCAGTGGTGCCTAAGAGCTGTGTTACAGGCAAAGACCCACACTACAAATCTAGTTCAGATCTCTACACATATTACAGGTATACCTCTGTGAAGCTGGAAATGCAAGCAGCTTCTTTGTCACAGCCTAATTGAATAGAAGGAGCTTTCCACTGAAACCTTTCAGCATACAATTGCTATTGTACATACTTTGGTTTGTGTGGTGCAGCTGTATGGGGCACATGCTGTTATCATCCACTGTACAGATAACACTATGGGAAGACCTGGAAATGTGACAAGAAAAGCTTCTCTTGTAGTTGGTTAAGCTTGCCAAAAATTGCCATGTTGTGAGTTTGCTTTCTTTTTCTGATGAAAAGAAAATTCATGTCACTGCAGTTGTGGCAAGTGACAGAAATAGCCTGAGGTAAATAAACACACAGAGCAGTTTTCCTCAAAATTTTTCACAAAATAGTAATAGCATGGCTGCCTTGCAGTTAACACAAAACCTCTCTGACAACTCCACTGCTCAATAATTTAGCACCCTCTGTACAGCAGGTGAGGTAGTCCTGTGCTGTCTTGATTTTACAGATTTCACAGGTTTAATAATTTTACAGGTTTAGTAATTTTCACTCAATAACCAAAAGAAACCATATGTGACATAACTGTCCACCACTTCCTGGTGATGTTAGTGAAGCAATCTTTTGCCTGTTTACCACGTTAAATGCTCGAGAACAGCGTGTACACTCCTTACAGCCACTTCAGCACTTAACAGAGTGTTCAGGTATCGATTTTCCAGTGTCTTTTAAACCACTCAGTTGAATTCATACAAGCACTGGGGCATCTGTGAGTTATCCAAATGGACATTGATCACACATAATGACCTTGCTTCCACAAGGATCATTCTCTTTATTCCTTTCCTTCCATTTTTCTCTTTAGTTGTCTAACCAACATACATATATTGCATTCAGTCCCCTAGCAGCACATGTCTTAAACATTTTTGTCTTAATAAAAGAAAAGCAATTATATTCCACACACTTGTCCAGCGTTCTGCATTAACTTCATGATACATTTATTTCTCATTCAAATCAATGTAAATTAGAACACAAGAATTTTTCTTTTTAAAGGACCATTCACTATGAATATGTAAACTGCCCAGTGAACCTCACTAAGCCTGGGAGCAGAATGCTGGCAAGAGAAAAGCTTTCCTACTCAGCCCATACAAAAAAACCTGAAGAATGCTTCATCTTTTAAGGCTAGCAAAGCTTAATACTTCTTCATTGCTTCTTAAAGTGTGCTGCACCTGCTTTGCATTGTGAAACAGTTTCTTCAAAAGTCAGGAATGGCTCCAAAAAGTTTCTCTGAATTGTGTCAGCTTCTAAAAGGTGTGTCTGGCTGAGGTTGGTCTTAAATGTGTGGCATCATCAGTGTGGCAGCAGCCTTTGCCTCCAGGGGGTTCCTGGGTGTGCCGGGGGCTCTGCCCCTGCAAGTCCTGCTCCTGCATCTGCCCTCTCACCCTTCCCCCCTCCCTGCTCCTGCCGCATTTATACTACCTCAGATCAATAGGTGTCGGCAAGAAAGCAGATTTGCCTTATGAAAAGGGTCACAAAGATGTTAAGTGGCCAAGCTCGTATAATTTAAGCAGCAGCTCAGTGTGAAATCTTTAACACAACTTTATCTCGTGATGTGCAGTCGTGTTGAGGGCTGCAGGGTTCTGTCCATTCTCACAAAAGAGCACCTTGTTTAGCAGAAGTGCTGCAGTTATTCTGATACACAGAGGAGACTCCCAAGCTGCCTTTTTCAGTGACTCAGGCTTTACTGTCTGGGCAGCTGTGGTTTTTCCTGGTTAGGTAAATCCACACTTAGTTGAAGAGTCAAAATGTTGATTTACTTTAATAGAACTGGCAACAGAGAATTCATCTACAAAATTACAGGCCTCTGCTAAAAATCTGGCCTCCCCAATGGTCACTGAACACAAGTTTACTTCTGTCTTTTCCTGCTGTTATTCAAAGCTAAAGAAATACATAGAAAGATTTAAAAATACATTTTGTTCTAGAAGTTTACTACAGGGGTGTAAGTTAAAACCATGTCTAGACAGGGGCACCTAAGCAAAATTAAGCCAAATTAATTTCCTGCAATATTCACACATTTATTTTAAGTATCCCTTTCTATGATATTCTCAACAGAAACAAATTAAGTAAATTTCATTTCACTTTACTTAAACTAAAGCTTTATTTCTGAATTACAGTATCCATGTGAACTCCAGGCCATATGGAAGATACTTAAAATTACACTCTTTAATTAATTCTGGTTTGCTTTCCTGCTTATCTTTCCCCATGTAGACATGGCATCAGCGCTGCCAGAACAGCACCCGGCGGGGCTGACCTTGGCGGTGTGATGTAAAACCTCTCTGCAGTCTCTTGCCTGGTACTCGCTGTTCCCTTCACCTCTGCTGAATCACAGTGATGTACTTTGTAACAGGAGCTGATAGGGATCATTTATAACTGGGACTGGTTTTATACACATAAGACTATAAGATAGGTACATTTATTAAAATGCAAGAAAAAAGGTGGCGGATTTTTTGTTGGTTTTAGTTTTGTTTGGGTTTTTTTAAATTTGCTATTCAGTCTTCTGTGGAGCAGTAATTTTTTAATGGATGGATTGCTAGATAGGCATCCTGGCCTTAGTGATCCAGAATTGTCTGTCTTCCTATGTTTCTGTGATATAGTTTGTTTCTTAAAATTAAATAATCTTTTAATTTTAAGAATACTTAGAAAATATCTTAAGGTTTCTACATTTATGAGAAAAAAAGGTCATAAAAATAGTTACTAATTCAAATTGTGAGAATAGCAGCAAAGAAACTGAGGGATGGGGTAGCAAACCATCCTTGGATATGAAAAGGGAGATGTCCTGCCCTTGCTAAAGGTTAGGGAGGGCACTTCCCCTGCAACAGATTCCAGTGGACAGAGGACACATCCCGGCTCCTCGGAGTGCAGCAGGAGAGCCAAGGCAGGTGTCAGCCCAGGGCACTGGGCTGTCTCTTGGAGACTGTGCAGGAGCACGTGAGAACAGGCAGAGCAGCAGCGCCCAGGCCTTGTGCAGGGCTGAACTGGGAGCTTCCCATGCAATGCCTGCAGCCCTGGCTGCACCTCTGCTGCTCTGGCCTCTAAGCTGACAGTGCCCAGCGGTGCTGGACGTGGTTGTTCAGCCACGTCAGTCAGAGTCAACAGGAGAGCACAGGGGAGAAGGCAACGGGATGTGAAAACTGGCAAGGAAGTCATGGCGGGTTCGGCACCCTTGGCTTTGCTTTATTTTGGTTTCTAAATCATTATGTTTCACAAAATATATCTTGTACCTTGCTCTTCTGTGCTATCTTTCATCCAAGGAATCTCAGAGCACTTTACTCACATTATTAATTAGGCCCCAAAACAACCCTGGAGGTAATTAAGTATTTATTATTATACAGATGCATGAGCTGAAATAGTGTCTGAGATACAGGGCCTTGTTTACATTAAAGGCCCCTTGGACTGCTCTGTTAACATAAAATGGCTTTAAAATTGTTACAAATTGGATTCTTAGGAATGTTAATGCTTCCTTATCCTTGTTATTCTTGATGCTGGCTTGTTCAGTGAATGTTCCCAACCTTACACTGTGAACAGGCAGTGCAGAACCTGTTCTGGTTTAACTTCATACGTGGACATCTGCACTGAGCCTTCTGCATAGGAAATCCAGCATTTACATCAACAGCTCCCTGCTGCAGAGTGGAACCTACACATTTAATCACTGTCATGATTTCCCTCTGGATCTGCATTTCCTATTTACAGTGCAGAGTTCCAAGAGGAGGGAGGAAAAGTGTCCCTCTCCTGGTGTGTGTACTCTGAATTGCTGAAGGTGACTTAGGTACAGTTGATTAACTCAGCATTGCAATGAAGTAAAAACCAAGTGTCTGTTAATTTGCCTCAGAATGTGGGTGATAAGATTTCCATTTGAAAAATGCTCATTTCTTCTGTTTGTATTTTCTGCTCTTGCCTTGCTGAAATTCTGCCCAAGTTCCCCTCTAGGTATCTCTGTTTGTCATTTAGTTTGTCCCTAAATGTATCTCTCAAGGATGGCTTTTCATTGTTAAAATTTTGGGGGCTTGGTGGGGTTTTTTTCATTCTCCCTCTTTTTCTTGCTATTTCCTCAGCAAGTCTGAAGCAAGAGAGAAAATAATATTGCTGTTTTAAACACAACATTAAAAATACTATGCTAGAAATTTTCTTTCCAGTCTGGCTCTGCCCTGCCCAAGGACTCCTTGCTGTAGGGACAGCAGGAATTTGTTTCTGCTTCTCACTAACAGCTTAACTGAATCCATACCTTCCCAAAGCAGGTACAGCAAACTGCTTTTTCAGCACAAAGAACATGAAATGGAAGTCTGATGGTAACAACTTTCCTAAGAAACATTTGTAGTATGAAAAAGGGACTGGTTTGCCTGGTGAGTCACCAATGAGACCTCCCCTTCCTCTCATGTGGACAGTGATTGAGCAATATTTCAAAAAAGTATTTTTTCCTAATCAGACAAGTAGATCCTGTGGATGATAGCTACACATTTCAAATGAAGAATGGAAGGTGAATCCAAGTACAGAACTTCCTTTTTTTGAACTTAGTAGGCACGTTTCCCTCACCAGCTGAGGCTCAGGTTCAAAATGCCCACATCTTCAGAGGTACCTCTGAGTATCAGCTCCCACTAACCCAGCGTGACTCTGGATTAGTGTGGCACTGTGGAGAGCTGTATAATTCTGTCTGGTTTTGGGGAGAATTGGTTCACAGCGTCAGCGTGCCACAACTCCTGCTAGTCCCAGGGCTTGTGTCGTCAGTACTGATCCAGGATCTTTGTGCCACAGACATCCCTTGGGGTTTCTTCCCATACAGAGAACTTGTGGTGTCAGATGCTGTTTAGAAAGGCATGTAATTCCTCTTGGCTTTCCAGTTTACACTGATGATGTCAGGGTAGCTTTTTATAGTTAATCAGGGTACCTTCTGCAGCTATTGCAGTAGTAGAATAAAAAATACAAGCAGTGTTTATTGCCAGTTGGTGTTCTCCCTCAACAAGCAGGCTATGAACTTAAAATACATAGAGCTTAAATGTGGAGGACATTCTGTACAAACTGCAAGGTTGATTTGAATTTTGGGCATAAACCACCTGACAGCTTCCATTTCACATTGGGCAATTTTAGCTTTTAGTAAGTATAGAGTCAGTGAGAAACATGTATACAGCTGATGCACACACTAGAAGATCTTTGTCTCTTTAATTTGTCCTGACAACAAGTTGCTGCTGTTCAGTTCAGTTTAGGATAAAATATCCTTGTATCGATCCAAGTGTATATATAAGAGAGCTCCAGGTTTTAACTGGAGGTGTTTCACATTTTCTTTCCTGTGACCAAATCTTTAGACATGAACTTAGATATTTATATATCACAAATACTCTAAGGCATTGAAATGAATCCATCTTTCTCATCACTGCATTACCATGGCAGGAAAATTAAAATAAGGTTGTACAGGACTTTCTGATTATCACATCCTTTTGTTTACTTTCTAAGGCAACTATGGGATAAATGGCTCACGTTTGCTTTGAGGCCAATTGCTTTCCTTACTCCAATAGATAAATTGGTTTGGCAACTCACTCCTTTAATGATTAGAAATCTATGATTTGCAACCTCTGGATATGCAAAGCCAGTCTGTACCATTTGTACTTGTACCAGTTTGTTCATCAGCCCAAACAACACTTCTGCTTGGGGTTTCCTTCCAACACACCGATGCCAAAAGTAGCTTTGTCTCTTGTTCAGCTGTCCTCTTGTTTGAGTAGCCACACCAGCTCCTTTTAATCTTATTCTGTAAAGGAGATTTTTGTTTTTCCTTGATCTCTCTCATAGTCCTTCTCCTCATTTGCTGTACTTTATAGAGGTGTATCTTGCTTGCTCATGATCAGATTCCCAGAGCTGCGTCAGAAGTAACCAAGAAGCCTTTTTGTGCCTTGGGCCACAGCATGAATGCATCATATGTCATTAATAGCCCTTAGATTTCAGCAGAACTTTATATAAAGTCCCAGGTATTGGCATTCTATTTGATACAGGCAGAATCTGTCTGATTTTTGTAATTTCAGTCCTCAAGATCATGCTTCTTGCATGAAACCCCTCTCTCCCATATGGGATCTGTTTCTCACCTTTTGTCATCTGCAGAGTCAATTAACACTCCCAGATTTTTTGTGTTTGTGTCAATGAGAAGATCAAATAAACTCAGCCTTCACACAGGTTCTTGAGGGATTGTCCGTGTAAAATCCCTGCAGCCCAATAGCTGCTTTCAGGATGACCTGCAGTTCTTACAGTTCTTATCTGTAAACTCTACATTTCTAACAGGTTCTGACTTGTCCATCTTAAATAGTAGTTGCAAATACAGAAACTTTGGTTTGCCTTGCTGAAGTCCAGTTGCTTTTTTCTAAAACATGAATTATCCTTTCTTAGCAATGTTAGTTGAATTTAGCAGGCAAATCTTGAAAGCATTTTTTAGAATCTTATTTTTTGCCTTACCAAGCTGAAAAAGAGAAAAATCTTGTTTATAATTTGCAAAAGAAACAGCTGTCCTGTGCTCCTCCATAACACAACCATGACGACTTTGGATGAAAGCGCGTCATGCCACTAATTAGTCTTTAGTGCACATTACTCTGGGAAGAGTGAGTAACTGCTTTCATGGGCACAGTAGCAGCTCATGCCTTATGTGCCCTAAATTAGTGTAAGTCGTGGTTCTAGGGGATGTGTCACATCTCTGATCCTTTACAAGCTGTTCCTGGGTTGTCCTTTTGGACCGTTGCTGCTGAATTCCGTCCCCCTGCTCGGCACTGGTAAGCAGTGGGTTAAACTGTCTAGCCTGGATAGCACTCGAAGAGAGTCGGGGCATTAGTCCACGGTTGCTCCATTTCCTGGCAGTCACGCTGCTCCCTGGTTCCGAGGCCATTCCATCCCAGATGGTTTTCTCTGACTCCTCCACTCTCACAGGTCCGGGAGCTGCTGGGTGCCGCCAGCCCCGGCTCCAGGGATCGGTCCTCAGACCTCATTTATTCCGCAGCAGCAGATCAAGTGCTTGCTGTGCAAGTTCCCTTAAGACCTGGGGACATAATTACTCTTTAATACGTCTTTTGCATTCAAAGTGCCTAAAAAGCTCTTAAGACTGTGCTCTTATTGTGTAATGCCAGGTGTGTATTACGTGTCCACTCTGCTGTGAGGGCACATGAGGGCACCAGGACTATTCCTGAGAAATTGTCCTCGGAGGACTGAACGGAACAGGGCGGGATCAGTATTCACAGTGCCTTTTTGGTGGAGGATAGAGAAAAACAGCGTAGCAGCTGTGCTGGGGTATCCTGTCAGGGAGAACCGGTGGGTGACTTGAGGAAGGAAGCTGGGAGCGCGTTACTGTGAGGGTGGTGAGGGGCTCAGGGACCGCTCCCGGCTCAAGGAGGGAGCAGGGCAGCTGGCAGTGCAGAGGGCATGGTCCTGCACCATTCCCCACACACCTGGGCGAGGACAGAAGATGTCTGCAACACCTGAACTCTCTGTCGTCTCAATGAAACCAAACCAGCTTGATGATTTGGAACCTGATCTGATCCCATTATAGCTTTTAGATCTTGAAAAGAGGTATCTAAAATATAATCCTTTGGGAACTTAGTCTTTTGTCCACTGCTAGTTACCTACGTTTTCTGCACTGGGTATTTCCTCTAAGGAATACAAGGAGACATTTATTTCTGAAAAGTAAACAGGACCATGATAATTTATTTTAAATTTCAGACTAAAGCATTTGTTTAGTCTGAAAATCTGTGCACACCAAAACTGTTACTGTTGCTTTCAATTAGAAATAATAAGGTTAAAGAAGCAGCCTCAGTTAAACTATACAGGTAAGAAAATAAATTATTTTCAACTAAATAAGAATGAAAAGTCTAAATGTGGCACTAAATGCTTAAAGTGTACAGTGAGAATCCCCAGTACACATTTTAATTTCCATTTAATATCTGAGTTCCTCTGAGTGAAATCCCAGTTGTTTATGAAAAGCTGAGGTTTAAAAACTGTCTGGTGGCTGTAGTTTTGAGGTAGATGGTCACAGGCTATTGCTGAGAGAATAGTTAAGTGTCTGGTCCTCAGCTTGGCTAATTTGATGCAATTTCTCTGAGGTTAATTAAGCTTGACTGACTTACATGAGCTGATAAGTTACCTTCAGCTCCATGTTTTTAGTGAGAAAAATAATTCCCTTGTCCTTTAAAAGCATAACTGCAGTTATTTGCTGAGAACTATCTCATAGCCATTTAGGAAATATTCCACAATGAGGGAAAAATGCACAAAGAAACTTCCTGATATAAACCACCAGGACACCAAGCAAGAGGGAATGACCACAGAGATAAAGACGAGGGTCTGCTCAATTTTTAGGGAATCTGTAGGATGTTTCTGTGCACTTGATGATGATGAGCTGAGTAACAAGGTGCAAAATGTACAGGACTGCTGCTAATTCCAGATGCGTTCCTTATGTGAGTGGATTGAGTGTCACTGTGCTATCGAAATACACAGTGTTCATATGAACTAAACACAGATAATGACTGCGTACCAGCTGTCCAATGTCAATGGAATAAATAATGTCACATGGAAAGATCAACAGCTCCTAAGACATGGATGTTCCGACACACCGCACGGCGTTATTCCGAATACCATTAGTACTTGCTCTCTCGTTTGCTGAAAAATTCTTGAGTTGTTAATAATGTATGGGATTATCATAAATCCACCAACAGGTAGTATCTGTGAGAGCTGCTGAATTAAATGAAAAGCAGGATAATTCAGATGTAAGCACGTATTAGGAAAGGATTTAAAGGAACAAAATGTCTCAGTGTTTTCCACTGCTCTTACTGGGGGGTTAGGTTTGAGTTCAGCAAGAAGCATCCAAAGTTCAGGAGTTACTCTTTCTTAACAATGATAGCCAAATTTAGACGAGTAAGTGATGGTATTCTATGAGAACAGATGGATGGTTTTGTCATCAAAACATCAGATCACTTTCTTTGCTGTCTTCGCTGTACACTTAATGTGAACAGACTATTCGTGTATGTTCCTACATCCAGATTCCCCAGCACTAATTTGCAAATAACATTTGCTTGAAAGCACTTGTTTCTCTAGAAAGTGGAAACTGTTACAGGCTTGTTTAATACATTGAATATATATCTATTGATACATTCAGCGTGCTCAAACGTGACCCAAGTGTGTGCATGAGAAGGGCATGAGAAGTGCAAGTCTGGCTGTGGGGGGTGAGTGGGAGCCCAGGCTGGAGAGCACCTGAGCTATTTACAGTGCAGCACAACACAGCCAGAACTGCTGCTTCAATTCAGACAAGGGAATATTAATCCTTAGCAGGAGCATTGATCTACCACAGAGGTCCTTTTCCTCTCCTGCACGCTGCAAACACGTCACTCCAAGGAAAGCTTTGTCATGGTCATTGTTTTCCCTGGTGGTTCTGACCAGACCTGGCCTGAGACCTATTCCAGTGTACTCTGGAGAAAGCAGGAACTCTGATGTCTCAACTTACACATTTCACCTGAATCCAAATTTTCTGCAGCTCAGTTTGTATACAAAATAAAACTCCAGGAATTTAGAGTACAGTCAAAGATAGCTGAATAATCAAGCAAAGCTGTGAACTTTTAAAACAGATTTGTTTCCACATGTTATTTGTTTCAGTCCTAGCAGAATAACATGTCTCCATAAGAAAGAACTGAGTACTATTTTGACTAATGCATTTTCAGTAGAAATATTATGTTTGTTTAAAGCAACTTTTTGCTTTTAAAGTCTGGATCAAATTAAAAAACCTAACAGGCATATCATAGTCTGAATTTAAAGCACAGAAAGATAGAAAACCAGCTTGTAACTGAAATCAGGAGATCATAGAGACAATTCACACAGAGCTCCCCAATCCTCTTTTTCAGGAAACACTGATAATTGAGATTTACTTCGATGGAGTAATTCTTTGGCTTATACATGGGGTGCAAATAATGCTTTTCTCCAACTGCAAACATATAATTTATAACACTGCAATATTTTCATGCGGAGTCTCAGAGTGAAAAAAAAGCACAAATGTGCTATTGTTTTGGGAAATTACAGACTGGGAATAGGATAATCTGATCCATCTGAAATACAGGAGAGTTTCTACAAGCGTTACTCCAAGTGAGATTGCTGGAGGACCGAGAACTTTCACTGTTGTCAATGAATGTGTGTAATAATTTCCTTCATATATTTCTGGTGACAGTAGTATTTTTATTTATTAGGTAGAGCAAGATAAAGGCAGGGCTGTGGTCTGTGGGCTGCAGTCAGTGGGGTCAGGGCTGCCCTCAAGCAGATGACAGAGCATCGCTGTGCAAACCATGATGACCAATATCCCTGCACTTCCCAACGTCTTGGAAAACTCTCTACGACTTTTTGTTAGGCTTCACAAAGCCTGGTGGGAACTGGGCTCTACCCCGTGGGCTTCCAACTAACAGTGTATGGAATTCAGGCAGGTCTAGAGGATTTTATTTGAGGGAGAAAATACCAGATTCTCATCCACCGTACACAGACAAAATAAGCTCAGAGACCCAATGCACAAACTGAGCAATCACTAAGAAATTCAGCCAGTATTATGTGTATTGGAGATGCTGAAATTAGGGATAATGGCAATTAATAATATCTAAAGCTTTTCAACTCTGTCTCCATGGGAAGGTCAAACAAGCCAACATATAATCCATGAATAGAAGGAAAATATTATTGCAGAAGTCTTGTAGCCCATCACTGAAATTAATTAGGACATTTTAGTTACTCAGGTCCACTCTTACAGGAAATCACAGATTAAATGTGAGAATCCTGTGTTTCTGGTGATAGCAAAGAGAAGGGAAATGCTTGACTAATGGTTGAAAAAATGCTCTTTAAAAGATAATGCTCCAGTTTTCTGTCATGGCAGTTTAATAGCCTCTGACTGATGCAATGAGATTCATTCTCACAGACTTACACCAAAACCTCATGTAAACAGACACCACACTGCCTGTTGCAGAAAGCAGTGTCTTCCTAGGAAAGAAAAGGACTTAAAATTATAAAATAGCAACATTCAAATACCAACACTTTTGTTTTTCTTTCAAATTCTTCCCAATTCCCTGAATGTCAGTCTTAACTTGGCACAGTGTTCTCCACAGCACCAGGTAATATGTTAATATATGACTGATCACAGACCCAGAGTGACTCCTCCTCCTCCCAGACTTACAGTTTCTCAGGACAAATTTCAGTTTTAAAAATAATGGTTTCCATTCCTCAGGTTGTGTGATTGGCAAGAGTTCTGGTGGAACAAACTGCTTGTTCCCATTAATTATGGGGGGGTTATATAACATATGCAAGACATATAGTTTTGTGGACAATTCTGATCATTGCCAGATGTTTTAAATACCAGAATATTGCTTCATTTGCAGAGCCCAATTTTTTATTTTAGCAGTAAAGCACCAGGGGCAGCTCTCACTGAGCCTGCTGACAGGTCAGTGCAGGTACTGTCTGTACCACGTTAAGTGAATCCAGCTCTCATCCTCATCTGCACCACGTGAGACAGCCGGGTTAGGCCTGCTGGTCCCAGCCGGGTCACTTAGAACGGGCATCCTGTCAAATGCTTCACTGGAAAGGCTCTAGTGTGCTTGAACTCTATCTTTGGCTACATATTCCTTTAAAATATCATCAGCTTTTAGAGCTTTTATCAACTAAACTCTCTATGCACTGTCTTAATTACAGACCTCTTCTCTTCCTTTTTTGGTTCATTTGAATGCAAATCCTGTTCCTGCTGCTGAACAATGGAAATGTCCACAGCCCTCACTTCCTCACATCAGGGTTCAGATTTCAGGAATCAAATTAAAAGAACTGTGCCAAGCCTGAAGAAAATGAGACTGCTTAAAATGCTTTTGAAATGTAATACTGTGCATGCAATATGATGATAATAGTACTGAGCAGTAATTAGAAACCTATTGTGTGTGTATGTTGTGCCCTACTACGTACAATAATGTGTCAGCTCTTAACTGAATACTGTTTGCATTTATAGAAACAACCTTCTGGGTGCTGAAATAATCTCCAAATACATTGAAAGAAAACAACTGTATTCGTAACTATTCTTATTAAGCTCTCCAAAGGAGCACTCCTGATAAAGACAGTGCAGGCAACAGATCTGCTTCAGGTGGAACTAGGTCAGTAAGAAATTGTAAGTCGATAGTTGAAATCATTGAATAGTTTAAATCAGAAGACAATAATTGAAAGGTTCAGCCTTCTGAATCTATGCATCTACGTGACTATGAAATGACAAAGGGTATTACAGTGGAGATCCTCCTTTCTGAGAGATATGACAACAGAAATGATACCCTTCGAAAGACAGAGAGATTTGGAAGGTATTTTCTGGATGGGGGTCAGTATAAACAGATGACTAAGCTCCCTGTCCTTAGGCATCCCTCACACCCCATGAGATTTATACCGCTATTTACTGGAGAGGTAGTGCATGTTAATTTTGATTAAGCCTGTTTTCTACCCATTTGAGAGGGGCTTGTGTATCCTTTGGGTTCCTGGGCAAGTTGTTAATTCATGTATCAGGAAGGAAGTTGAAAAGAATGCTGAAGGAGTGTGGTTTTTCTTGGTTTGATCCTCGTCTTTTATGGATGTGCGTATGGTCCAACTCTCTCTTTATTGCCTCTGTGCCATGTCATGGGCAGCTTGTTTCAGCTTAGCTGGGCTCCAGAAGGAAAATCACTAATGAGCCAAAGTGGAAGATAGTCCTTGTGCTTTATAACCAACATTTAACCTGGTGCTGTATTCCTCTAAGGATTACATGGTTGCATTTGCTCCAGCTATGTCAATGAGAATCCTTGTACAGAGTGAGGCGAGCTCCAGATGAGACCCTAAAAGGGAAGAAAACCTCACCCAGAATCTCAGAATCAGTCACATCCCCATGAAGAAGAAGCCTCCTATCCTGCATGGTTGTTTACTTAAAAGTGTAGAAATTGATGGTTTTCTCAGAAGCCTGTTGACAATTAAGAATGTGGGCAAGAAATGGGGAAGTAGGGAACTCCCTGATTTCTGACTCTCATTAACAACTCACAGTCATGGACTGTGTTTCCTCTACGCTTCAGTGGCATCCTGGCCTTTGTGCTAGATTGGTTCTGGAGAGCCAGGATCAAAATGTTTAACTGGTTTGTGTGGCCCAGGGGGCTGCCAGACCTTTGTAAACATAGTGGGCCAAATCCTTCTGTATTTTGATCACTAACCATCAACAAATGATTACAACAGATGAACTCATTCAGTAAATGTCTTGGACATCGATACTGTTAAGACAGATAACAGTGTGCAAAACTCAAATCTTTTAAGCTAAAATAAAATATGTTACCAGGTTTATATTCAACGTTTGTTTTCCATAATAAATGAGACTAAAGTCCTTTCCCATAAGAAGCATTCCTTCCTCAAACTTAAAAATATCAAGTTACAATAGTGGAAAAATAACATGTGCTTCTAGCATATTGTGATTATATTCAATTAAAGCTTTTTTCTCCACTTTCCAGACCATAGTAAAAAGAAAAATGTTCTATTTTTGTCAGCACTGCACACAGAACAGCCAAAGTGAATTAGTTTTCACTGATTTTCACTGTAATCTGTAAACAAGATTTATTAAAGTAATTAAATGAGGATTTCATAATTTGTAAAGCGTTTAACTCAGAATTTGGAATTGTTAAAAGTACTAATATACTTAGAATTGATTCATCTTTAGATTATGTAAGACTTGCAGATATTGCTGTTTCCTAATGGAATTGTAATCAATTATGAACGGTGGGATTCGTGCTCATTTTTGTAAAGTGTACATTTGAGAGAAGACCTGTGACATTGCCACTGGGAGAAAAGGAATTGTATAAAGTCAGCCTGGGTGGGAATGCCACACACAGAGCTCGCTGGAGGCCTGGCCCACCACCTACCACAGGCAAAACATCGAGTGCTGTTTCCACCAAGACTTAATCTGAGGAACTGGACCATTGACGCCTTTTACTTTACGTTCCTTGTCCTTCCCTTCCACCACACAAAATTCCCTTTCGCAATGACCTGTCTATAATGTGCCAACTGCACCAAAGATTTCACTCCCAGTCTTCCCACCTTGCCATCCCCTGGTTTGCTTGGTGCTCGCGGTGGATCTCAGTGCGGAGCAGTGACCCAGGAGCCGCAGGTGCTGCTGTCCAGGCTCCACCAAGCCCTGCCGGCTGCTGCTCTCTGCAGCCTCCCGGGGCTCTCACAGCTGCTGCGGCTGCTGCTCAGCTTCAGCCACTGCTGCTGTGGTTGCATCTCCAGAGATGCAGCTCAGGAATCACCTTCTGTCTTTTTGTCAGCCCCTGGTCTGGTTATTGTTCATTGGAACTCCAGCCAGCTCCTTTTAACAGTCTCTTCTAACCCGGTGTGTCAGCACCAGATGTGTGGCTAATTCTACGAGATTTTAATGCTTTCAGGGGGAAAAAAGAGTGTTTCTCCAGTAAAAACATGCATTTTTCTTCCTTTTCCATACCTAAGTGAGTTTTTTGTTTGTAAAATACAATGTGATTCTTTACAAAGGAGGTACTGTACTCATGGCATTAGGAAGTTCTGGGAACTGCTCAGTTAAATGTTGCTCTGTGTTACTGAATCCATCACTTCTATGAGTTTCTTAGTACTGTTTCAAAACCTTCTGTATGAACTGGAAAACAGATTGTTATTCTGCCAGAAGAAGAGTGTTCACTTCAGGTCTTCTCATGTAAGCACTGACGAATTTCTGATCTATCTCTTGCTCGGCTGCTGCGGCAGAATCCCCTGGAGGGGTCACATCCCGGCAGGAGTCACTCCTCACCAACAGGCAAATGAAGGAAAGTGCACGACACTTTCCATTGCCGGAACTGTTCCTTGATCAGTGGGAGGTTGATTTAGTTTGGTTTTCTTGGGGGTTGGGTTTTTATCTTTTCCTTTGATCTATCATGTCATTCACTCTTAAGTAGATCAGTCTAATGTCTACTGGAATAAATATTGACTGGAGATGGTGAATTCTCTGAATAAAAACCTATTGCTTCTAGAGTGGTGTAATGGGCGTAAAAATTAAGGGGATTGTTGCTAATCCTTCTCTGTACATCATTCAAATATGGAAGCAACTTGCCTAGTAATTTTGTCTGATCTTTTTTCCCTTTGAGTAATATTTGCATAAAGTTATCTTTCTGCCTTTCTCTGACCATCTCACCCTTCTGTATCCTTCTTTGACTCATCTCCTGCTCTTTCAATTTCAAGATCCTCAGTAATTAAAATATCTGCCACATTTATACAGAATTTAGGCAAATTGAAAATAAATTTTTAGGAGAAAAGTCCGTCTTCACATTTATGTAATGGATATGCAAGTAGAGAATAACATTGGCAAATTTCCACTAATTAAGTAATAGCTGAGACTGTTTTATCAGCAATGATTTTATTCATCATTCAGTCTCTATTGGCAAAGAACAGGGAAAGCTGCAGAGTTTTTTAAAAAAAGAAATTTTAAATATATGGAGCAGAAGTGCTGAAAGGGACTCAGAGCCACATGGAGCAATTGCTTCCCTGTGGAAAAAAACACTGGCTATTTTATTGCTCATTATTTCCCAGATTGCCTTTTAACTGCAGTGAGAGAATGGGGCCTGTGAATAATATATCTATTTTAATGCTGTAGTTGTTTCAAGTTGATTTTCATTTTACTATCTATGCAGCCTCTTTGGAAATGCAACATCTGCATCAGCTACAGCCTCTGATCTTTGCCTGGAGACCTGGGTGGCATAGACCTGACTAACATGGCTTAGCTGCTCCTCCTGTAGCACCCAGACTTCCAAGCCACGCATAATATGGTGTGTACATGTAGCAGAATTACTAAATATATGTTACTTCTATATATTTTCCATTACTGTTCACAGAAACATAAAATGTAGCACAGTATTTTACACTACTGCATCAACACAAGGGATTCTAATTCCCTTCCTGTGACCAATGGGTTTGGAGTCATTCTATGTATTAGTTTGGATAATGGTGACACTGATTTTATTTCCACAATAAGAAGATATTAAGCAGTCAAACCTTTGTACAAATAAGTATGTTTGATGTATTTGAATGCCAGTATGACTGACATTTAAATTTAGTGCCATGAATGTGTTCTGTTATCCCTTTCACTTTGATCTGCCAGCTGGTAGCATTCCCCCTAGGGTGGGTCCTGATAGGAACCTGGCCCACAAGGCATCAGAGAGCTGCCTGAAGTCTTACCTCATTCATTGTTGACTGGCAATGTTTATTTATTTTGGTTATTTTTACTAATCTTAATTTTTTTCCCCACAAGAAATGGAAAATATTTTGTTAATTTCTAGGAGGTTTATAGTATATAACTGAAAGAAAAGTAGGTAACTTATGAAGGTAAGGAAATCAGGAAAGTGAAGGAAGGAGGCAAATTCTGTCTGTTGTAATTCTCTTCCTCCTCCTGGGACCCACAGCAAAGCCCACTGGTACCAGCACAAGTAACCCCAGCTGCTTCCCTGGGCTCTGGTCTTGTGCCGAGCCCAGAAAAGAGCAACCTGTGAAGGGATGAACGGAGGCTGTGGATAGACACAGCTACAGGCAGCCCTTCCTGAGCTGTGCACAGAAGGCAGGACCTGTTTCAGCTGTGTGTGCATGAAGGAGCACGAGAGCACTTTACCGGTGCAGCAGCAATACAGCATCGTGTGGGTGTCGTGCAAAGAGTGCGCTCCTGATTACCCAGGAAGCCAGTTGCTCACAAAATTCAGACCACTATCAGGCAACACATTGTGATGTATGTAGAAGAGCTTTTCCTCCTCTAATATTCACATTTGCATGTTTATTATACCTCACCTCAAAATCTCAATTTTCTTTCCATAGGCTATATTTATATCTATTATTAACTAAAAATTTCCCTGCTTACTCTCACAAATTTTATTAGAAAATAGTAATTATGGTTTTTTAAGTGATTTTGTTGCTGCCGTGCTAACATACCAGCAGGAATTGATGTAGAGGGTTGCAAAATACCAACACATGCAACGCAGGTAAAAATCTGGGTTGGTTTCAAAGCAATCAATTTTGACATCTAGCATGTATGTTGCACAAAAGGCTCCAGTTCCCAGTCAGAGTTTAGGGATTCCATCTCTCTCTGTTATCTAGGGAAAGAGCCCATACTTGCAGCCAAGCTGGGGATTGGAAGCTGTACAATGGTTTTAAATTGTAAACACAAGGATTAGCTTTCCTTCAAGTGACTTAGAATGTCTGCTTCTCTAGAAATGTTATAACACATAAAATCCTTAATTTGTTAACCCTGCAAAGCAAAAATCATTTTTTGAGTGAAGACAAGGTCTGCGAAGCCAAGTCATTCTTCTCTGTAATGACATTCACATAACTGTTTTTAGAGCATACTAAAATTATAAGAGTACAAGCCTCTGCCCATTTGCCATTCATGTTTCCATTATCATCAAAATATGAACATATCTGAACTTAGGGGAATATGGTATATAAAGTGCCAATTATTTTTATCGCCAAGAATGGTATTTGCTTTATTCTCCTGTAGTTGCTATTCTCAGATGGGCTTCTGAGCATATTTTGCTAAGAAATACTAATGTGAGGATCTAAAAAATGTCCAGAGATGTACCCAGTTTTGTGGAGTGTTATGTAAAATTTAGAGGATCTGGGTTGCAGCCCACTACTGCTCAGAAATGTGTATTTGGTGGTATTTTAGGTCCCTTCCCTGATCCTAAAGTGGAAAAATGAGTTGTGGGGGTGGAAGGAAAAATTAAAAATTTTGATCAACTACCAGAATTTGAAGACTGCAGCAGAGTTTTGGCTTAAGCCCACTTCAAGTGTGGGGCTACCATGCTGGTCAATTATTTTATCTAGCAGGATTCATTCTTCCAGAATTAGAAGTGGCATTCTGGTACCAGGAATTACACTGCTCCTTCAGAAACAGAGCATGTGTGGGTTCAGCTCCTGTCAAGGACAATTTTTAGCATTCCCATGGTGTGGTGCCCCAGAAATAACGCCGACAGACAGACAGACAGACAGAGTGAGTGAGGTTAGCACTAGGCACTGGTACAATACTGAGTCACACGTGTGTGGTTATTTCCCTGTTGATTGCCAAAGGCAGTGCAAGCATTTGAGGCTGGTCATGGTGCATGAAGGACAGCTGCAAGATTGCTCTGAGAGCTGGGCTGGCTTGTCAAACCAAAATATGAGATACAGAAAGAACAAAGCTTCAGCTTGAGAACTCAGATACGATGGCAGTGCTGGACTGTCGATTGATGAGGAATTCATTTGACTCTTATTTCATACTGGATTACGTTAAACTCAAACTCTACATAAACTGTCCAGTGTTGAGTCCTCTAAAATTGATTAAGTGATCTGTCTTGCAAGTTCCCAAACAGGGACAGTCTTTTTGTGTGTTTTGGAAACCATCTAGGGAGCAGTTTGAATTCAAAGTGGAAATGATAAAGATTGAGATTGAGAAGATCCCAGAAATTCCAACGGGGAGGTGCGTGGAAGAATTAAAGAATAGATAAGTATTCTAATGCTTCTCCAACAGCATGCAGCTGTGCCAGGACTCAGGCTGGGCTTAGTGGAGGTGGCTGGAAGGCTGGCAAGGTCCTGATTGATAACAGCTTGCAATGATTCTGTGGAATTTCTTTATAACTCTTAGTATGAGTTAAATTTTCTATCCAATTTACTCTGGGACACCTGTAACAGAGGCTGGAAATACAAATATTTACTGTTGTCAGCCAATGCAAATTCTTATTTGAATCAGCCTATTTGGGTAAGAAGGAAAAATTGTATAACAATTTTTTTCACACAAGTGGCAGCTGAGATACCCTCTCTAAGTGCAGCGCTCATTATCCATTTCCTTTGCAGATCTTACCTTGCTCTGCTCAAAAGCTTTTCCAATCTGTTGTTATTACTTATCCTGATACCAGAAGTCTTGTCAGAGCAATTAGGAGTCCCAAGCCGTTTTGAAGGCTCATTGCATTTGATTTTGTAATATCTTCCCCAAGAGTTTGCCATCCAGCTGCACTTTACTATCCACTAAAACTTAGTGGAAGAAATGGAACTGCTCACAGAGAAACCTTAGGGCAAAGAAAGGATCACGTGGCCTCTATGCAGCTGTTTGATAAGATGGTATTTCATGGAGATACCCAATATTTAGTGCCTTGTTCAAAAGCACAGCTAACCTGCCTGGTGCACTTCTGGAGGTGATCTCAGGGGGAGCGTTGCTGCCTTGCAGATGAATCCCGATGAGTTCTGCACAAGTGGCAGAGCATGAGCCACAGCCTTTTTGTTTGCCAGGGCTGCTGCAGTGCAGCCTACGCTCTGGTATCGCTTTTTGATACGCTTTTCAACGCGCTTCTGCTCACTTGCCCAATCCTGGTAGCAGCATCCCATTGTAATCCTTTCAAGCACTACTACAGAAACGGGCAAGGCTTTCAACACAGAAACCTGCACCGAGTGTGAATCATCACAACACTTCTGTGCAATTCATCTCCCTGCACCTCCCGCTCCCCGCGGTCGGGACTCTTCTGCTCCTGCAACATAAATCCACGAGCACGGAACTCACTTCAAAAGCAGCACCCACTTAATTTTCAATTAAACTCCTGGCCCATTTCAAGTGCCAGCCCCCCCGCGCCGCCCCCCGAGCGGGACCAACCCCGCCAGCGCCGCGTCCCCACGGCAACGGCGCGGAGCGCATCCATGGAAACGAGGGGGCTGGGAAACAGAGCCGCTCTGCCGCTTCTGAGGATGCTTTAAAATCGCTACGACACGGCGGGGGAAAGCAGAAACGGCGATATTGAAAGCCATTGCCATGTGTGCCAAACAGCGCTCGAGATGGACGGCACGGAGATAATGGTCTTGTCTCCACTGTTTGGTTTGTCAGGGAAATGGCTCCGTGTTTATCTTTTCCTCTGCGTGTGCGACAGGATAAAAATAGGGCACATACCTAATGCATATGTGTAGAAATTACGAGTACAAAAATGTGCATGTACGTCACAGTGAGAATAGACAGTGCACCCATAAATACCAGTGCACAACATGCCTGCTCTCATGCTTTTGATTTAGTCTGAGCAATTGAAAGAAGTGAATGTATAAAATAGTGGTTTCTTTCTTTATATTTATTGTGTTTCTCGTTTCTGTCTGTTCCTGCATCTGAATGCATGTCTATATGTGGCTATTTCACTGGTCTGCTTGAAAGAGGGTATTGATTTAAAACAACAGGATAGTGACCTTAAAATATAATTTGCATTTTTCAATGGGGGACATATTTATATTCCATTTTGATATTATTATTGTTATTATTGTTGTTATTATTATTTTCCCTAGGCTATTCCTTGTCTTCATGTCCTTGTATAGGAGCTGTTCTTCCACAACAGAGGAAGAAGGGAAATTGAGGAGTCCATCACACAGGGCAGAAGGGAAGGCTTTCACAGACAGCAGAGTAGTAACCACGTGGTGAGGGAGAGCTTCCTCCCACTGAGGGTGGCAGAGCTGCCCTGGGAGGGTGTGGAGTCTCCCTCTCTGGAGACATTCCAAACCCACCTGGACACCTTCCTGTGTCCCCTGCTCCAGGTAACCCTGCCTTGGCACGGGGTTGGACTGGGTGATCTCCAGAGGTCCCTTCCAATCCTAACAATTCCATGATTATGTGATCCTATGACCTTGAACAAACTAAGGAGTATCACATTCATGTCTCCTCCAGAAGGACTGAGGACATGGATGAAAAACAGGGTCTGTTGAGCACAACAGAGGGAGATGTTCTCTCATCTGCTGTCAGTTGTGCCAAGATTTCCCTCCCAAGGAGCTGGACACACAGCCAGTTAGACAAAGATGCATTGCCAAGTACATGTTAGAGGAAGTTATGTTATGTAGGAAGTTGGAAATGGAAGGCTAAAATTACAGCCTGTTTAAATCCTAACCTGTGGTTGAATTCCACCATACCTCAGAAGTCAAAGGCATAATTTGCAGGTGGTTTGTAAAGGAGAGTCAGCGTTACACTGCCCCACCACACAGATCTGCAGCTGACTGAGAGGAGCAGGAGCCCCCAGTGCCCTGGGCCGTGACAGCCGTGGGACCAACCCTCCTCCAGCCCCCTGGGACTGCGGAACTCTGCTGCTGGATGGAAAGTCCCCTTTCAAAAGTGACTTATTTTAAAAGTTTGGGGAAATAAAAATTCAGTGCAGCCGTTTCTGAGAATCATGGCCATAAATAAAATACGTCAACTCACACTTTTGAAGAACTGTTCAGTTTCTATTCTCCTGGAGAGAATAGAAGTGTCCTTGGTTTAATACTTCAAATACAGCTGCATGTAGCTAGGAAGGGG
Organism: Orthonyx spaldingii; assembly: GCA_013397795.1. Classification (NCBI taxonomy): domain Eukaryota; kingdom Metazoa; phylum Chordata; class Aves; order Passeriformes; family Orthonychidae; genus Orthonyx; species Orthonyx spaldingii. The sequence continues at coordinate 680,481 of VZTJ01001955.1, forward strand.
CTGTTACAGCTTATACATATTTCATAAAGAAATACAAAGTTCTGAATCCTACCCACCTAAACATAGTTTTATTCTACACAACCGTGGTTGTCTCTATCTTTCCTCTTTTTTTAAAATTTATTCATCTGTGGTTTTTTCTTCTTGTTATTTATATGTATTTATATGTTCAAATTGAATTTTTAAAACATTTTCCTGCTTCTTTCAAAACACATGATTCAATTCTCTATTGTTCTTACTAAACATTGTAGAAATTGACTTATTCAGACCAAACATAGATTGCACATAATCAGAAAAAGTTGCAGATAATCAGGTTACAGGGCATTTGGATCTATAAATATTACTCAACAATGCACAGCCGTAAGCCAGATTTCCTTAACTTTTTTATTTTTTAATCAGAACTGGAGTAGATGTGGGTAAATTAGAACAATTGAGAGAAGTGTTATTGCTATTCTTCCTATTGTGGTCTCTCTGCATGTTATCAGATACTACTCTTGACTTTGGTTTGACAGGAAGGGAGCTCTAGCAGTGGCTGTCTTTGGATGGATGGTTACACTCATGTGTGATGACTTTATTGTGTCTGTACAGAGTCAGCATTACAAGTAAAACAACCCCTACCTCTAAAATGATAGTTTTGTTCTTTTCAGCTATTAACTTCTGGGCACATTTTTGTCTCGTGTCACTGGACTGCAGCAACAGTACAATCCCTGTTGCTCCCAGACTGAAAGCAGATCTGAGCACAGGCATCCAGGAGTGTTTACACCTGCTTGTAAGCCTGTGGTGGATATTTAACCTCACTATGCAACACCACTTATTAACAATAATTGGTGTTTAGGTTTTATCTTCACAGGAGGTATATCCCATACAGTCATTAAATGAGTACCTGCTTTAGAACTAAATGATTCAGAAGTATTGAAAGTGAATGTAACCAGTGATTTATTTTTTCTTTAATTCAACTATTTCAGGACTCTAAAATACAGCATGTATTTTACTCAAAGCTTAGACATATTGTCAGCAAAGTGTTACAGTTTTAAGTTGCTACTGTAAGCCTGTTTAGTACCTTCCTCCCTTTTCCAAAGAAGTGTTTACATTTGAAATGCTGGTTTCAAAAATCGATGAAACCTTTTTAAAACTGAGTAAATTGCAGAAATGTATGATAGATGGTAAAGCAGATAACAGTGTATCACAGGTGTGGAGATATGATTTTAGTTTGCTTCCGGAGGCCACCAAGCATCATCCACAAATACTGTACAAATGGCCATAATTCTGCTGGAGCTTTTGAAGCCCCTGATTCTGGCAGTGAATGCTGTGGGTTCTGCAGGGTTTTTCCTTCAGTACTTGGACATTTGGAGCTGGCTGACTCTTGGTGACAGCGTGGAGCCAGGAGTTAGTGCTGGTGAAAGGAAGGGAATCAATGTGACTCCTTTTGCTCTGGCCTATGCAAAATCCTGGGTGAAGGAACCCTGTGCAAGAACTGCTGCCTTCTGCTGCTGCCCCACTCACCTGGATGCACAACTGAGTCCATAACCTGAGAAGAGGCACTTCTTTGGAAATTCAAGGAGTTAATTCTTTCCAATAGCACTGCTTGGCACACATTAGCACTCACTCACATAACAAGTGAGCAATTGCACGGCCTTCTTCAGACTATACCTGTATCCAGCTCTGAAAGGACTGTTTTGAGCTTTGTTTCCCCTTTCCCAGCTGGGCTCAGACTGGTGACATTCCATTTTAGCTAGTGATGATAGGCTCAGGATGGGTTACATTTCTGTCTGGGGTTCGTGAGAAGGCATTACTGTGTATGCTTAAAATGCTTGTTTTTAAAAGATGTTAATTAAAGTTTATCTTCTCTGGTGGGAGCTATTCAGCTCTCTCCCAGCCAAAGCAGCAGTATGGACATGCTACAGGTATGCCAGAGGTTTAAGTGCTCTAAAGTTCTTGGAGAAATTCCAGGGTACAAGCCCATGTTATCTGTTTAAGATGAGCCCCAGAATTTTCTCAGACTTAAAAGCTATACAGACAGTGAACCTCCAAGTTCAGACTCGGGGGAAATGCTTCAGCATGCCAAGAGAACAAGGAAGCCACCAGCAGTGCCTGGGCACGGTGCCCACACGTTTGCTTCCAGATGTCAGCAAGAAAGTCAAATGGGCAGGAGGCAGAGCCTGGTGCGCCGTGTCTGCTCCGGAGCCTGCTATTTTCAGAGCAGCACAGACTTAGCTAAAGTGCAGCCCAGGCCCCCAGGCTACTGCTTTCCTGGGAGAAGGATCCGGGATGCTCTAGCTCGGTAATTCGTCAGAGCTCTGCCTTTTGCAGCGCCAAAATAGCGCTCAAAGCATCTCACGTGGCTCTGTGCAAAGCCTCCTCCAGCACATGCCTTAGGAATGGGCAACTTAGATTGCACGAGCTCTGTGTTAATTTTAATTTGTAATTTCTCATTCAGCTTACTATAAATAGACTACAGGTAATGATGACACTTCAGGTGTAAGGTGTATCCATTTGGTTCAACCATTTTCCCATTTCTCGCTGTAAAGGAAGAGGTTTCCAAATAACATAGTGGCTGCTAAAATGTTTGTGACATCCGTGCTTTAAGTAAGTATTGCAATCATCTGAGACCATAGACTCTCTACTTCTTTGGGGTGGTTTTTCATGTGTCTTTACAATCCCCATGTAAGTGAAGGTGGCTCTGTGGTACATAACTGTAACAAGTGCTTTTGAGTACGTTATAAAATCTCACCATGGCAACATCTTTCTGCTCATCGTATTTATAGTGAAAAAAAGAAAACAAGCAAAAATAATATTAACCCTGAAACCTTTCTGAAATTTAGAGTTTTTCTGAAAGAGTAACCTAAGTCAAGGTTCTTTTTTTTTTGTTTTTTGTAGCTTTCTGTAAAAATCCTTGAACATGTTGCCAGGGAAATAGTAACTGAAGGTAGGCTTTTAACTTCAGCCTTATATGAGGTTGTCAAATACCTAGTTTTTGGTTGGGTCAGTGTGACCCAATAGATTTTAATAGAAGAAAATTATTAAAAAGATGGCGTATTTGCTTACCTCTAAAACCTAACCACAGTGGGCATGATGCAGAAACCCAGGTATAGTCATAGAAAGCATTTGAAAATTGCCCCTCAGACATCTTCCTGTCACCCCGTGCTCCGGCGTTATGTAAACCTGGCTCAGCACGGATTGGCACTCTTCTTGCAGGGCCTTTCCATGCCTCTAAGGAGTGGCAGTGTGTTCTCCATGCCCTTGCTACCTCATTTCTGCTGTTGTTTTCAAGGTTTGGAATTGTCTGAGTAAATTGGGAGGAATAACTGCAGGAGCGTGTGAGGGTGCCTGCACTAGGGAACGGCACTTTAAGTGCTGCTCTTGGTATCATCTAGTGGGCTATAGTTGAAGAGATCTCCCAGATAACATGATTCAGAATAACATCAGTTATCTCTGTTCTTGCATTTCTCTATCCCTTTCCCTATAGCCTCCACAGCCCTGTGTTACAGGAACACTTTATTCAAGCAGTGTGAAAGAGAAGGCGTGTAGGCTGGGATACAGCTAAGTGCAACTGCACTGTCTCAGGCCATCATTCCTCAGGTGAAAAATGAAAATAGACAGATTGTCAGGGAATTTGTCACCTACAAATGCCTTGCAACTGTGGATAAATCTGTGGATGGTCTGAACATCTGAACAAACCATACCACTTCAACACATGGGTACAGATACAGGGTCTAGAGTTTAACCACCTACTTCAGAAATTATTGGATTTATATCTTATCTCACTCTAGTTCGTTCCCATTCATCTAACTTTTTTAGAACAAGTTCTTTGTTTATATTCAATAAAAATAGGGAAGGAAACTAAGGGAAATATAAAGAGATTCTGAATTAAACCCAAAAAATCCAACTATTTTTAATCCTTCATGAATTTTTCATTACTACTTCCCACAAAACACCTCCTGCCTTCTCCAAATGTTCTAAAAAGTGCTGCCATTCTTGGTAGATAAAAGCAGTATAAAATTATTAAGCAAAATTCCTTCTTTGTTTCTTTTTCAAACAACTGCTATGTAGTGACTCTCCATCCAGTGTCTTCTGCAGTGGGAATAGGTTCTTTAACCATGAGGAGAGTAAAAGCCGTCAGTGCCGCTTACAAATCTGTACGGGAACCTGAGCACAGACAAACTCCAAGGGCCCTTTGCTCGTTTACGTGAGAATTACAGCTTAGAAAGTTCACTCTCAGTCACTTCTTTCTGTTACTGCTTATAGAGGAAAAGTGGCCCTAGTACCAAGGCAAGTAGGAGATACTCATTCTTTACACTGTGCCCATTTTTTCTGGCCATGGCACCCGAGTAAAGGGAAGAGTGTGGAGAAGAAGCTGCAAGACTGGGCTGAAATGGTGCTATTCTAGATGTCTCAGGCTGAGGGAAAAAGCTAGCCTAAAATCTAGAAGAGATTGAATGTATTAAAATCATGTTGATTAGAAATGGTTGAAAAACATGTCAAAGTTTAGCTTCTTTTCTTCCAAAGATGTTTTCCCATGCAAAATCAGGTGGTCTCATAGTCCTTATCTTGTTTCGGTTTTACAGAGGTAAAATTTCACCAGTTCTCCAGAAGACTTTTCAGAATAGAACAAACAGTAAACTTTTGAGACCATCTTCTAATTCTTCTTGTTAGTATTGTTATATTGAACCTAGCACAACTGTGGACTGTTTCAATCTACTAAGTTTGGATAATACACACCGTGGCATACGCCTTGGAGCAGTTTTGTTTCTGCTTGTACAGACATGCAGATCCTGTTCTCTGAGGCTGCCTCAGGCAGGAATGGGATGGCACAGGCATGTGCCTGTAGCTTGAATCCTACGCTGGAGGTGCCCAATGTGAGAGCTGACGTGGCACACAGGTATCCCACCACACAGGGGTATTGCACAGACCACTTTATCACATATTCCCTGGCTGCTCTGCTGCATTTAGACCTTCCTTCTGCTTCAGGTTTAAATGCACAAGATGCAGCCAGTGGTGACCAAGTCATCTGTGCCCATCATGTAGGCCCTGGCAAAAGAAAGAGGCAGCCTGCATTGGCTGCAAGCATGAGGCAGGGAGCTCAGAGTTTATTTTGGAAACAATGAGTAACGCTTATCGAATCAGTTGCTGTGGGGGTGTAACAACCTTGATCAGAGATCACAACAGACTGTGTTAGGCATTGAGCAGACATGGCCTTACTCAAGGAACACCAAGTGTGAAATGACACCCATCTTTAATGCTTGCTATACTTGCTTTGCTCTGCTACACCTGAAATTAAGTCCTTGCTGAGCTTAGGTTGCCCTTGGCTACTAAACCCAGGAACCTCGAGCTGCCTAATGCCATGGCCTGGAAAACAGTGACTATAAGAAATGTTTTTGTTCTGAGTATCTTCCAGGCTATAGAAAAAATGCACATTTTGCCACTGGAGTGCTCAGAGTGTTCAGCTAAGCTTAACTGTTTGCTTAAGCAGCCTTTGGAGCTGTGAGAGCCAACAGAGCTATAAATTGGCAGGGCTGGCCAATGTGGTTGAACAGCAAAAAGACTTTCAAAGAGACAGTTTTGCTCCCAAGTGCTTATTGTCAGCTCTTTGAGTTAAACAGATTTTAACAACCCAAACAAAAACTCCACAGGGGAGCTTTTTACAAACAGAAAACAAAGGATCCCTGCTCCAGCTACATCAAAGCTTCCCGGCCGCTCTAACCTCTGGTGGCAGATTGTTTCATCCCAGGCCCCTAACTCAATGCTAATGTCAGTTTTCCCGCCCACCAATGAACCACTTTTTGGAGTTTCCTGGTCTAGCCTTTAGCTGACTTCAGACAAGAAACAGGATTGCTGCAGGCAAAGCTACAACCATCCCCATTACCATGCCGTGGTTTCCCCATGAAAGGTGTCTGAGAACACTCTGCTGTCAGGAAGTTTGAAAGCCTTACGTGCCTCTTCATTTGTTCACCTTGAAGCCCTCCTATGCAGGAGATTTCCCTTCCTATACCAGCCACCTTCCCTCGTGCAGAGTGAGAGAACTGAGAGGCAGATTTGGACTGGTGAATCTGAAGATAAGATGATAAAATTTATTTTATTTTTCAATTCCATTTTTATCTTCCAGCCCAGTGTAAATAAAGGATAGTAATAAGAGATCTTAGTTTATATAAAGTTCATGGTAGTGAAATTCCAAGCACATTTGAGAGAGAGCATCATTACTTTGCATTTTGAGGGGGGGGTTTAATGCGGTTTTGTTCAGAATATAACTAAATTTAACACTGCAGTTAAAAAGGGTTGTTCTCGTAGCTCTGGATAATTAATGACAGAATAGGATGCAACCTCCTCTGAATAAGAGGCAGAACCATCTCATGGCTACTCCCCTTTGACATGACATAAAGAAGTACGTGCTGCAGTGGTAAATTCACACCGAATGGAAAAAAATGCACTGGTTGCTAAAAAAACAAGAAATAATATTTGCGCAGGGTGGAGAAATGAAATATGTGGTTGTACATGAAATGTTGAGATTTAAGTTGTATGGAACCAACTCAAAGTTATGAATCATCAAAACCCACAACATTACAGACCATCCAAAAGTTACAATTTTTTTCTTTCAAGCTGTACACTTTTAGCCAAAAGAAATTAATGAAAACGGAATAATTAATTTCTCAAATCTTTGTTACACTGTATAAATTGGAGCAGGAGCCCTGAAAAGGAGAAAATTGCAAGACGAATCCCAACACAATATAACAATTTCAGATTCACTGGAGTCATCCTGATGCCTATATTATCACTTCAGCTTCCCTGCTCACTTTAATTACCCAAGCAGTCCCATCAGGATGACATCTACTTCCAAGCACATTGTGTTGCCTCCTCCTACTCTGCAGATCCTCTCCTTGCTGCTGGAGTGCTGTGTTCAACTCAGCACAGCCCAGGCTTGCAGCTCTGGTTGGATCCAGCTTTAACAGTAAATACAAAGCGACAAAAAGCTGGAATGTGAAGTGCTACAGTGTCCCAGTCCTGCACTGTGCTGGGAGTACATGACAATAGTCTGTAATACTTCACTGTTACTAACAAAATCTTTAAAGCCCAAGTTATTTTGGATATGTCCATGTTTGGATTCCTAACTCAAAATCCTCTGAGCCATGAATTTTAGACATTTATGAGGAAAAAAAGGGAGGGGTTCAAAGTGCTTTTGGGTGATGGACAGCTGAATTTTAATCTTAAACCAACAGTATCTCTTTCCCTGCCTCAGAGTCTGTACTTCTGTCCTCAAGAACAGACAGCAGGGGCACTGGGAAGAGCTAGGGCTACGTCACTGTTCTCGAGATCAGCATTTGCTTCCCCTTGGCAGTAGGACTCCTGTCTTTGCTGGAGTCTTTCTGTGGTTAACTACACTTCTCCCAGGCCAGCAAGTGTCTTTAGATCATAGCAGACTGATAGGAGGAGGTAAAGAGAAACTAATATTCATGCTGTAACACTCCTAGTCATTGCAACAAGTGGGTCAGCTGAGCAGGAGGAAAGATAAGCAAGGAAGAAGCTTGTAGGTAAATAATGCAGTGGGATTTGAAAGTGAGGAGGATCCATCCGGATTGAGTGAAGGATTGGAGAAAGAAATATGGAAAACCTATTTCGGGGTATCAACATTAGATCAAATAACTGGGTCACTGACTAAGCCCTGGCCTGAGGTGAGGGAACAAGATGTGGAAAATTACTGGACATTACATGAGAAAGCGCTGAACATGATTGATAAAAATGTGAGAAAATGACTAAAGTTACAGATAACACCATGCAGGAGGGCTGGGTTTCACAGGTGGTGAAGAGGGAGTTTTGTGAGAAATGGAACAGAAGGCCCAACTTCACAGATAACTGGGGAGGTGTTCTGCAGACCCTTGGGGGAGTAACATCTTGCAAGGCACCAAGGTAACTGCATCACTAAGACCACAAAAGACCTAGGTAATGGTATCAGAACTGACAAATTTGGGATGGATGTAGCAAAACTGAGAGCAATGGGGGAAGAAGGAATTAGGTGGGTGTTGTGGAGAAGACCAGGGCAGAGGAAGCGGGTGGTAAAAAGACGGGGAAATGAAATATTACAGTACAAACCACAGGATCAGCACCATCTGGGATAGCCCCGCACTTCACCCCTGTAGCTGCATCAAGACAGCAAACCAAACCTTCCCTCTCCCATCTGACACAAGCAATCCCTGCTTCTGCACCCCGGCAGAGGAGGCAGTGTCCCCTCCTGGGCTGCCATGGGGCCACCCCCAGCCCACGGGGCAGTGCCCAGTCCGTGTGCTCCAGCATCCACAGCTGCCCATCACTCCCTGACAGGTGGCACTGACCAAATGAAAAAGTATCGCTGCAAAGTCATCACTGACTTAAACAAAATTCACTAAAACCTGTTGACAGCAACAAAATGTTTTTGCAAAGGAGGGTTTGAGGTTTTTTCCATAGAAGAAATATGTGAACATTTAAATTCTTTCCCAAAGACAGGACTGTGCCCTTGCTGCCCACAAGATATGTAGTTTTTGTCACAAATAAAAATAATGGTAACCATTCATTAAAAATTCTTAAAAGCCCTCACAAAGGAAAATTGTTTCACACAACTGTTATAAGGGACCTATGGGGCTTGTAAAAACCAATCAGTTTTCTCACTAAATTCACTGTTCTTTAGTTTTCTAACTTATAGGGCCTTTTCAGACAGTATTTTGGTACTTTTAATAAACCAGAAACCTGTGGAGACCTCATCCCTTTCTTTGGTCTTCTCATCTCTGCACCTCTCAGTAATTCGTAAGTCAAATGAATGATTGTGTAACCCTGAATAGTGGTACAGACTTAAAAATATCATCTAGGATCATCCTGCTTTTCATTGTGTCTGTGTAGGCTGCAGAATTCTGCCTTTGACATTGTATGTAAAAGATTTATTTCTGTCATCAACTGAAGCACACCATATATACAGGTTCCTCCTGAAACCTCCATGGTTCGTTAGATTTTTAACAATATCTCAGACTATGAAGTGCCTGACACATCAACCAGATACTTACTGTCTTTAATGAAAAATTATTTTTCATGCTGTCATGCTAAACTTGAAGGTTCTGATTCCAGCTGCCTCTGAGTACCACTTTTTCCCTCATAAAGAATCTTGTAAAATTAAATATTCGCTTCCTAGGAGGGGGCAGAGATGAGCGAACACAAGTGCAAACATTCATTTTTTCTGCTACATCGAGTCTCTTTAATTACGTGAAAATTGACAGTTGTCATAATTCCGAATAGTAGTTTTCAGTGTGTAAATGACAGAAAAGTGTAAACTTCCCATGGTGATGATGGCCAGGTCGCAGGGGAGGTGCAGCCAGTCCTGCAGCAGGGGAGGTGCTGTCAGTCCTGCAGCAGGGGAGGGTGCAGCCAGTCCTGCAGCAGGGGAGGTGCTGTCAGCCCTGCAGAAAGGGGAGGTGCTGTCAGTCCTGCAGCAGGGGAGGTGCTGTCAGCCCTGCAGCCTCCTCAGGCACAGGGAGCTCACAGAGCCGCAGCCAGGGCTGCTGCCAGCGGGGCAGGGGCAGTGCTGGTGGGGCCTGGCAGCTGCACCGTGGCCAGGCTGCCTGAGGAAATGTGTGTTTCTGATGGCCCAGAATTTAACAGAAGCAATGGAACTTGAATCCTGCTGCCATTCCCGTGGTTCCTACCCCTGCATTGCACTGGGCAGTGATATGCCTGGCCTTCTGTAGGCTCATTTCTACAATTTTGCCCTTACTAGGCACCCAGCATAAATTTTCAGAGGAATTTTAAATATTACAGAATATACATATAGGTTATGTGATTATGTCCTCTTTCCTGCTCTTTTTGCAGTAAAGAATGAGTTGCTTTGACTTTGGTGAGAAGAATTTAGGTCTGGTTCAGAGTTTCACTGCATACAGTTTGTGTTCCTGAAAGTTTTGCTTTAAGGTACTGTCCCAGTGTTCTCTTCTCTGCAGGAGCAGCAGATGATGAAAAAGATGTGTCAGATGTAGGATACCTGTAAACCTTCACGTGCCACCGTTGTTGAAAACATACCTCTTACTAGGTAGTGGAATGTTTGCAAGTACAGATGAAGTGTTTTGCAGTTGGAAAAGGGGAAATACCAGTGTTGCTAAGAAAAGTATTTGAAAGACTTTCACCACACCATTGTTGTGGAAATCCATGTCAAAATCTTGCACTCAAAACAGGGGACATGCAGAGAGGGCACTCCCAAAAGAACAAGCACACCAGGTCTAGACTCAGAGTGTAACAGTTTAAGCTCCACAAAAGAGAGCTGGGAGTTGGTGTGATTACTCTTGGAAAATATAGCACAAACTGAATGCCACAGAAGAAGAAGGGACAGCACTAAACCAGTTGTGGTGACAGATCAGAGGCAGTTTTCTAGTGAGCAGAGAAGGTCGGTTGTGGAATAAGCTCACAGGAGTGTCAGACACAGGTTTCCATGGCCGTGAGAAGTGCCAAAGGTCCAGCAGCATGTGGGCACTGTCTCATCCCATTTGTTTCAGACTCAGCTTTCTGTAAAACCATGCTGACTCCATGGTTTCAGCTGGGTTTTAACCACAGCAAAATTTCAAATATCTTGTATTCTCAGCTGTGAAGTTCATTAATTTTAAATCTCTTTGAAGTGAATAGAAGCAAAAATTCTTTGCTGTCTGAATGGCAAGTACTGGATCAGAAGGGCATGTTCCATCTTTTAGAAAGAAGATAACTTTGTGTGCTTGGAACTAAAAAAGTTAGCACTAGAAAATCTCATTTTTTGAAAGATAACAGGGAAGAGTGTTCACATTTTAGTATTCTGGTTTAGGCTTATAGCTAAGCTTTAAACCTGTGAAAATAAAGGAACATAACAAATATGTGACAAAGGTGCAGTGGTTTCACAACCATAATTTTATAGAAGGCCCGTTTTATTATGTTAATGAAAATATGAATTTTTAGTTGAAATATAGATTTTTTTCCATCATGTTTTTTCTCAGTAATCAAGATACACACATAGTGAAAACTCTGAGTGAAATGTGTGATTAGAGACCATTTAAGATATATATTTCACTTCAGAGAAAAACACAGATAATTAACTATATACTGAGTTCAGTATTGTGTCTAAGAAACGTATTATTCCTAATGAGGCCATTTCTCGTTCTACCAGAGACACTCTTGTAGTTTCATTAGTGAAAAGACTTCTGAGTGTTAATTACGAGAGCATACTAATGAAAGTATGAGTCACAAATTAAAGAAAAACTGAAGGGCTGTGACATACAACAAACCCTTCTGATGTCACCACCTGTTCTGCTGAGGTATTGAATACACTGCCATTACTATGTGTAGAAATGCTTCAAAGTTTGCAAAATCATCATTTAAAAATTGGGAAATGCCAGAATTTAAGATTATCTGCATGGCTGTATTTGTGTTCCTTATGCATACACTTTTCATAATCTCTCAGCACTTTTTCCATAGGACCCTGGTCTTTGCAAGTGCCAAGGGTGAAGAGTTCTCCCAGAAAGCTCCTCAGCAGCTTCTGACACTCTCTGTGCTGTGTGTGGCACCAGCCTTGTTTGTTTCTCACTGTTCAAACCCTCTCAGAAGAGCAATAGTTCCCGCATAGACTTTTCTGTCTCATTTATCACTGCTGTCTCTGAGGGCTTCACAATGACTAATTAATTTAACTTCACAAAGTCTTGTGAGATAGGGGATGGCATTTAATTGAGGCACACAGAGATGAAGGTCAAAAGTATTCTCTAACTTGGAGGTGTGCTGCTGAGATGCTCTGAACATGGTGTTTAAAACAATAAAGCTTTTCATGTTCAAATTACGAATTATTCGTCTCAGTTGCAATAAATGGTGCTCAGCATTTCTGTCAATCAGAACCTAAGCTCAGGACAGACACCTAGAAAATAAATGAATGGCAATAAAAAATTTGGTTAAGTGCCTCACTTAATGAGAGGAGGACAGGAAACCTTTGACAGATGCAGAGCTATAATGTGATTTTCTGAGGCAGCATTTAACATTTAGAATCTGTTTTCTTTTCCAGCAACTCCGGTGCCTCATTTTCAAAGATCACCACCTCCAAATTCAAGAATGGTCCATTTCTGTGAGCAGGAAATCAAGCAAAGGCAGCAGGACACCTACATCAATGGACAAGGAGCTCCTGATAAACACAACCGTAGAAGAGAGGCATGGAAGAAATGGACACAGAGACAGCTGACCCAGAGAGATTCTGTCCAAGCTTGCAGGGCTGGGGTTAGGAAAGCCAAAGCTCACCTAGAGTTCAATCTGATGAGCTGCATGAAGTGTAACCAGAAAGGCTGCTACAAGTACATCAGCATGGGACAGGAGAAAACATAATCCCAGCTCTGAATGGGGCTGGGGCCCAGGTGACAAAGGACATGGAAAAGCTTGTTGGACTCAGTGACCTTCTTCGCCTCTTACCTTTACTGGTGAGACCTTCCCTCAGGAATCCCAGGTTTCTGAGACCACTGGGGAAGTCTGGAGCAAGACTGACCCTTGGTGGAAGAAGGTGAGGTTAGGGAGCACTGAAACAAACCCACGGGACAGGACAGCTGTGCCCGCGAGTGCCCAGGGGGCACGGAGGTCACTGCAGGCCCTGCCTGCCAGCCTGGGAACACTGTGGTGGCCAGGAGAGGTTCCCAGCCACTGGGACTTTTCTCTCTTCAAGAAGGAGGATCCAGGGAATTACAGGCAGAGAAGGCTCACTCCAGTCCATGGAAAGGTATTGCAGCAAACTCCTAGAAACCACTTCCAAGGCTTGCCCTATCCCACCAAAAACTTTCTTCCGTGAGTTCTGCTATCCTATCCTATGCTATCCTATGCTATCCTATCCTATCCTATCCTATCCTATCCTATCCTATCCTATCCTATCCTATCCTATCCTATCCTATCCTATCCTATCCTATCCTATCCTATCCTTACCCAGTTCTGTTCTGTCAGCTCACTTTCCAGGACTCCAGTTTAAAGTCATTCACTTTAACAGACCTCACTGGTCAGTATAAAACCTTCCTCCATACTCCTCTGAGCTGCCTTTCCCCTTCCCAGTAACTGTCTCCCAAATTAGTTTCCTTCCCTCGAGTTCCCACTTTTCCCCATCCCCACTGGCACTTCCTATGCCTTTCTCCCACCTTTTTGCTGAGCTAGACTCTGTCTAAAGCCTTCTCTAGCTAAAAATAAGTCTCCTGAAGTAGAGTAGGGAAAACATAACTCACGTGGTTGAAGTTTCTCAGTGCTTGCAGTTGAGAACACACTCACAATAACCCTAACAAAAGACAAACCCACTAACATGCCAGTAGCATCTTTTAAAAAATGTCCAGGAATCCTAAATGTTGTCCCAAGCAGCTGGTGCCCACCATAGCACAAGACAGCACATACACTGACCATCCATTAAAGCATCCGATAAAAAAAGCAGGAATTGTTCCAGACAACACATTAAAATAGTTAAAGAATATTTTAAGTATTCAAAGGCTCAAATTATAATAAGTGTCATTAAGCTTCTCTAATGTCCAAGATATTGACAACCAAAATGTACAAACAAATATTGCTCAAAAATTAACAGTATAATTCTGCCTGCAGAAATACACAAATCCCACAGATGTCAGTGCATAGTTCCTAGAGTCCATTATTTGGGGCTTATATCTGCAACCACAAAGTTGCTTTAACAGTCTATTTGTGTGAAGAAAATTAACTCCCATCCTAAAGAGTATAAATTGCTCTATTAAAATTTTTATAGAATGTTTGTGAGAGCAATAAATGAGTTCAAGAATAGTCAGAAAGCCACAACAATTTTTTTAAAGAAGACAGTAAATTTATAGTAGAAATTATTTCCATGATACCGTATACACATGTATATACACATATATTATGTAAATAATAAATGTTGTGTTAGGGGCAAAAGAAGATTTTAGGATGTTGTTCAATGGCTGACAAGGATGAAGTCAACTGAAATGTATTTTGAACCAGAGGATAAATCTTGTTTGAAGGCTTTCTAAAGCAACCTTATAAATTTAGACCAAAAGCCTGGATTTATTTTATGTACTCTAGGCTTCACTTTGGCTTCTGATCACAAGAAAACTGGTGTAAATCCATAATATCTCCTTTGAAACCAACTAAGGTTTTCAGAATCCATGCTCCTAAATCCAAGAGAAGAATTTAACCCAAGGGCGAGAAGCCAGCTGTATCAAGCAGGAGACATTTGGTCTGGCTGCAGGGGGGAGAGGCTGTGGCAGCTGGCCAGTTTTTCTCCCCAAGAAGTGATGTCAGACTCGTCAGTGGATCCCTTTGGGCAGCAGACACCATGGGAAATGGCCAGGCTCTCTGCTGAATGGGAGCTGCTAGAGCGAGCCAGCTGGCATCTCCTTCGGAAGGCTCAGGGGACCTGGCCACCACCTAAAAGTGCCTTCCTGGTTATTGGCCTCTTGTTTCAGGGCTGCTGTGACTCGCTCTCCATCCTCATTCTTTTTGCAACATAATGTCATTTAATTTATGACCACAAAAAAATGAATCAAGAAAGGGAAAAGATGAAAAATATTATGCTAAATACAAGCAGTTGAATACTTACAAATGTAAACATCAAACTATTCCCTGGATACGTAATTATAGGCAGCTTCAAAGAGGGAAAGGCACATTTTTTGCAAATACATCATATTTTGTATATGCTGCTTTTGCCTGAAGGATAGTCTGGTTTTCTAGAGGAGCACAGCAAACTGCTTCTAAAGGGATCATCAACCAGAGTTTGTGGCTAATCACTAGGTGATCCCAGGAGACATACAGAGGCATAATATGGAAAAGAAAATTAAAATACAAAAGCAAGTGTTGCACATCTCCAGCACACTCCTCTTTCCTCCCCAAGAAACTGAAGGATGACGTACAAACCCACACACTGGGGTGGGAGGTAACAGGAGGAGCCTTCCTCTGATACATTCTCCCTTCGCAGCTCTGTGAAATTAGAATTGGAAATGACATCAGGAGGAAATACGTCTGCTCCTCCTCTGTGGCGTCTGGTGCCAGAGAGGGAGCTGCAAAGGCTGAGGCTGAGTTCATAGCACCAGCTGGGAACAAATGTCCACAACAGGTTCCCACCCCAACCACTGCAACCGTCCCCCCTCCTGGGAACTGCACTGGGCTGCTGAAAATGTCCCCTCGTTTGGCCTCTGCTCTCAGTCAGACCCCAAAGTCCTGTCTCTGGAGAGAGATGCGCTCCATGATCCCATGTCTCCCTGCACACACCTGGAATCCACTGCCGGAACGAGCCCATGGTCTTTCATGCCAGGGTGAGTTTTCCAGAGTGACCAGCCCAGGAGCGCTGCGGAGTGGCCTCTCTCCAGGCGAGCTCCAGCCTGCCCAGCAGGAAATGCCCTTTCTAACCCCGACTTGTTGCCTCCTTCTAAAGATCTGTCCTCTCCCCTGGGAAGAGGAAGGCTTTCCGTGTGGTGGCTGCTGTGGCCTACACATGAGTTTGTCAAATCTTTATCACATGTTAGGAGCAGAGCCCGCCTGGCTGTCAGAGCTCTGGGGGAGGAAAAGCGAACAGGAGGGACACGGCTCTTTTCTTGTCCCCGTTTGCTGCTTGGGGCACCTGCCCGCTTTGGCTGTTCCATGGGAGAACCACCTAAAAGCAAGCTCTGATGAAAAGCTTCCAGAAGAGATAGCCAGGCAACTTCTTAATCCATTTCTAAAAGATTTTTGACCTCAAAAAAAAGAGCACAAAAAATTCAATACTGACTAAGATCTGGAATGTTTGAGTTGTGTGCTCTCTCTACCAGCTTTCAGTTTGTGAAACACATCAGCCTGCTTGTGAGGAAGAGCAGACCCTTCCTCCGTTGGTATTCTTTGTACCAGCTAAAAAGATACCTTGGCCAAAATACGCCGAGGACAAGTTCTAGAGGATTCTTTGGGGAGGAAAGAATATTTTTATAATTTCAGTTTAGAAAGAAGATATTTCTAATTTAATTTTTCTAAACATTTTTCTTAGATAAATGGAGGGAAAAAATCAGTAAGGATACAATAAAAAAATCTGGCAGTACAAGGCTGAGTCGAGACCAATGCTCATTTGTGTTCCAGTGTTTATGTTTGGACAACACAAGTAGAGTCTGAAACAAGAGTCCAAGGCTGCCTCTGTGAGTAATTTAAACTCATGTTTAAATCTCCCTTGTCTGTGGCAGATTATTTTACCTCTGGCAAGTAGTTTGTGGTGTCCTAATTCCTAAACAGACATTTATTATCTCCAGGTGTCTGTAATGATGTTTGTTTCAGAGCAGGTGTGGGGTTCTATGTGGCTGCATTTCATTTGTCTGATACTTGAAAGCAAAGGGACTAACTTAAAACCAGCAAAACTGTTTTCTTAAAATGTGGAAGAGAAACAGTAAAACTTCACTGCCTGCATATTAGGAATACTTCCTCAATCACTTTTACTTTTAAAAGTTAGCAACTGGAGTTTGTCACTGATTAAATCCTTGGCATAACATAGCACTTACTTCTTTTGAATATTTGTTTCTCTTAAATGACTGAACTTCATTTCTTCCCTTTTTTTTTTTTTTTGTAGGCAACAGTAGAGCAACATCAATATTTTACATTTCAGATAAGGGAATCAGATTTTTTTTTTTTATTACCCCAAGACATTTGTTGTACAGAGGACCTAAGGGTAAGTTTTATAGCAGATAAAATAAGTAACTACAGATAAACCTCAGGGTTGAAAGGCAGAAAACCATAGAGGTAATGAATGAAAAAAATATAATGTTTTATGAGAGAATCCACCGCTAGCCATATCAAAAATTCATCCTGTTGAAATACAGATTTTAAAGGAAAAATTTAGCATGAATTAATGGCAATCTCTATGCACTAGTTGGCTAAACTCTGTCCTCTGTTTTACAAGCGTGTTGCCACATAAACAGAAAAACATATGGTAAAGAAATATAACAACACAGGTAAACAGTAGCACATAAACATAGCTTTCTTTGTTCAACGTGCCTAAATTTGATGTGATTTTTAAATCATATTTGCTATTTATCTACCTTTTTTGTTGATTGGTGGATTGGTTGATGATTTCCCAATAGTTAAATGCCAACACTCATTAGATGATTCACGAGTTGGAAAATAGTGTCTTTTTTCCTTACACCACCAGTGCTTGGCTGACAGAGTCCCTTCTATAAAAATTTAATGAATAAATATTTCAAAGCCATGGTGCTGCTCCCCAGGTTTCCCAGCCTTTCTTTCGGCTGAGGACTGAAGCTGTAACTCCTCCCAGGGCTGGATCCAAACCCCCGTGGCCACCGCGGGGGCTGCCCCAGCCCCAGCCCCGGCGAGGGGAGGCAGGAACGCCGGGTTCCGCTGTGGCTCAGGGGACACAGCTCCCGCAGGGACACTGAGAAAGGGCACAGCACGTCCTGCCTTGGTGCCAGACACCTCTTCTGTCGGCCTCACCTGGCACGGTGGAGGAGGAGCAAGAACCCTGAGCACCAGAGTGAGAAGCAGCAGAGCTGTGCAGGGCTGCAAGAGCTCCTCAAAGACACGGGTTAGGCAAGGAAAGGGTTATTTGACCCCATCCCTTCTTATGTCCTGCAGGTGAAACAAGTCTGTTTCTTTACCAAACTGCAGATAGACACCAAACAGTTCTGTAATACAATTCTGATTAACAATTCTGTACTGAGAAAACAGTGATTCATTCATATGACTAAAACGTGAGTGGATCTTGTCCATATTCTCTGCACTCCTGCTTTATTGCATTTACTGAATAGCACTCCCTAGCACTTACAAAATCCACAAGAGGTGAGATATATACACCCATTATTATGCTGAAGATGCAAAGCAGCAGAGTAGCAAAAAGTGTAAGGGGTCCTGTCACTTGTCTTTTTGCAAACAAGTCCAAAGTAATGCAGCCCATGAGCTGCCTTTCAGAACAGCTGCAGCCTCCTGCTCTACTAATTCTCCTTCCAGAGGAACTGGATTTAAGACAGTTTTTCAGCAAGAGCTGCCTTCAGAAGGAATTGTTCTTTGGTTAGATTAAACATGGAAACATGTTCAGTTATTCCCACCATAAACCAGTCTTCTCTGGCCTGTACATCCTTTGAACCAGTTAAACTTTAATCCCCACAACACAGAAACTAAAATTAAAAACATTTTTCCCTTTTTGTTTTTGTTCTTAAAGAGAAAAACACAGAAAATATTTAAAATATAACATATGCATGCAGATATCAATTTAGAGATTCTTTAAAATTCTGTGAAATTATAAAAGAATTGCACCTATATATGCTCTATTTTTAAAAAATATGTATGTTTTAAGTATAGGTTCTCAGTTTTCAAATATCCTCATTACTCGGAACAGGGGTATGGAGCCTTCAGTGATTGCAAAAATATTCTTTGAATAAAAACTCTAAAGATCAGATAAAAGAGCCCAAACACCTTGGATATTACCTTATTTCTACACTGCAGGATTGTTTTCATATGCTTTATAGACTGCTTTTTGTCCAGTTGTATCTCAGTTTTGTGACTCCACTCACTTCCAGTATCTCTCAAATCTCAATAAAATGAGAGAAGGCCCAGTGCTGTTTTGATTTAATCACTGCCTACAGATTTCACAGTCCTCCCAGTCAAGCTGTTTTGGCTGAGTCTACTTCAGAGCCATGGCCCCAGGTGTCTGGGAGGTGCATCGTGAGGGGAAGATGAGGAGGGCACTTTTAGCAAGGTCTGGGTGCAGGGCTCCCTCAGTCTGCAGCAGTTTGTGGAAGCTCAAAGTCAGAGAAGCAGCTTTCATCAGAGTTCATCTCTGGTGAGCTATTTTCTTGTTTTGCGTTTGTTTTTACTTCAGTAGTTTAGTACTGCAATGCCTGTGCCAAAACACTGTCCTTGTATCCAAGTGGATTCTGAACTTTGCACCTACATTTAACTCTGAAACGTCTAGGAAACTGTAGCACTTCTTGTACTGGTGATTTGGGATTTATAAGACACTGGAAAAGTGTTATTAACATAAGCACATTAACTGTGCCTGTAATGTATAGCAAACCAGTTTGAGGAATGCCTGGTATGAGGACTTGCTCAAGACTGCTAGTGTGGTGTCCTGGGAAAGATGCACACAGCAGCAAAGTGAGTATTCCTTCCAAATGGGGAGAGGAGACAGGACAGGGACACTGCTGAAACCAAACCAATACAGTAAAATAGGTGCCGTCTGGAGCGTGCAGTTGCAAGAATTGAAAGTGTGCACATGGTTTCTTTAAAGTCTAGTTCTAAGGTATTGTTATTATGATGAATGCAGAGAACTCTCAGGAATTTAAATAGCATTAAAAATTCAGAACCTCCAACGTCAATATCTGTTGCTTGATAAAACACAAAACAGTGATTAAAGTATGATTGATAACATGCAGCTTCAGAAGTCTGTTTCCTGAAGATGGAAAAAGCAGTGAACACCCAGTCAATGGCATTACGTCCTGTGGCAGCTGTGGTATTGATTTCCAGCCATCAGTCAAAGTGGTGAAAGCAAAGCCAAAGCATCTGTTCCCATTATTCTTCCTGAACCTCTATATCACAGTTAGTCTGTCAACTCCAGGGCACACCCCAAAGTTGCGTATTTTAATATACACCCTTCAATTGTCAAGCTGTACAAATAGCTTTAATTTCTAATAGTCATTTTTGTTTTCTTTAATTGTGACACAATTAATCAGCAAGTCTCTCCAGCTCATGTCTTTTTCACCAGCCCACTGAAGGTATAAATTAACTCCTGGGTGAAATTTAAAGACGCGCAACAGAGAATTTTAATTTTGTTTTGTTTTTCTTCTTCAAGAACAAAGTTACCTTCTCTAAACAATAGAATCCTTGACAAAAGATCCTTTGTGTTTTTATTTAGGCAAATGTGGAGGATGCCTATGTTTGCAATTAAATCCTTAAGGATACTGTGCTCATAAACATGCTTCTCCAAAGAAATGCAATGAGACAACTTGTGTATACCACAGTCAGCTGCAGACAGCATTCCTTTCACAAGCTTTGATTAATATGCCACTGGATCCTGGTAAGATTAACGAACTGTGAAGGATATGTGGACACTGTCTCTTCATTTCAAAGAAAGAGTGTGAAGAATTTAAATAAACATAACATTTAGATGGTCCTTTATGAGGATCTGATTGACTGTTTCTACCTTTATAAAGCCTATGGGACTTTGACTTGTTTTATAGGTGGTTTTTGAGCATGCAGGTTTTAGGCAGTAGTTGTGCTGGTCAAAGCCAACTACAAGCTGTTACTTCAACAAGCAATTAAACCTTATGCCACATGAGCTGAATAGATTTGTATTAGCTACCAGGTATTAGTATAACATTTCAGAGGTGCTCTGAAAAGACAAATTTATTGTAATATGATTTTGCTGAGAGCTGCAACATAACAGGAGTAAACCAGAAGGGTAAATGGAAAAAGAAAACCCTGAAGCTGAAAAGAAATAAAGAATAATGGTCTGGATGCAGCTGTAGCTTTTCTGTTGCATAACAACCATAACAAAAATTTTAATGTCTATCAATGAATTGCAGGTCTAATACTAAGTTTGTTTTTCACCTGCAATTTTTGGCTTAAGTATTTTTTTGCCATTGGAATTATCCACGCTGTGATCTCAAGTAACTACAGTCAAAACTACCACTGCCAACCACAGAGAATTAAGTTCATTCAATGATTAGGAATTGCAATTGTTTCCAGTGCTCGTGGCAAAATGTTATAGCCCTACTGAGTTTAAAGTAGTGCAAATATTAATGTGCTACTCATTAGAAACATTTTTAACTGATAAATATTTACTTTTTTAAACAAAATCTTCTTTCTGTTGCTTTCACTTTTGCTGTACTGCCTTAGCCCCTCTCTGAAGGCTGCTTTATGTTTTGATGTATGTAGGCTATACAAGACTGAAGCATGACCAGGATCCTGGAAACTGAAATGATGTTTCTCTCTACGATCAATTGTATAAAATTGACCAATAAGCAGAAATTGCTCATCTCTGTAATAATTATTCATTGTTCTACATGAGCTGACCAGGTTCAGTTGTCACTAGAAAAGCTTTCATATCTGAAAAAGCAGAACATGCATATATAGTTGTAGCTACTACTTTTCATTGCAGCTTTGGTAGAAAGGTTATGAGCTCAGTGATTTAGGATTCTGAGGTGCTCATCTGCTCCGAGCTGGTGGCTGGGGGTCTCGCACAGATATATTTACTATTATAGTATGGGAAAACCAGTCCACGAGCTTTCCTCCCTAAAAGCTCCAGCACAGAATTTTGGACCATGGATCTAGTTAATCCAGCTCATTGCCACAGTTGTAGAATAAACTTCTGGGCAAATCTAATTTCTACCAGTTTTGACAGATAGTCATTCCTGAGTGAGGCAATCGATCAAATATCACAAACAGTGGAAGGGGAGAGAGGCCTCTGGAACCAGGAAGAAAGCTTTTCCATGTTCATCAGAACTTAATCTCCAGCAATCAATTTGATACAGCTAAAGTAATTTTAGACTTATCAGTGCTTTTAAAATTATTATGTTTTAGCTGCATGTGATGATCATCAATCACAAAGCACGGGTCTCATTGAGGAAAGAGGTTTAAGGTCACCAGGCACAAGATGAACCAAAGGCCTTTAGATTAAAAATTAAATATATGTGTAAATTTCCTTCCCTGACAATCAGCAACATCTAGTCACGGAGTCAGTGCCATACATACCTGCCCTGAATTATACATTTAAGGGTTGGCTCTCTAGGTGCTGGTGTCAAGGTCACAGAGCAAATACTTTCTCTGGTCAAAAAGCTGAAAGGAGAAAAGCTGGGCTTTATCAAGCTTTGAACAGAGTGGGACTTTCCTAGGATATTCTGACAGACTTTTTTTTTTTTTTTT